>QXEO01000309.1:2021731-2495158 GCA_007115705.1 Dactylis glomerata | reverse complement strand
TGTCGTGGTTCTTACGACACGTATGCCATGAGGGGTACCTCAAGGCGATAGAAAGAGGGGATAGGCGATCTGGTGCCCGGGACGGTGATAGACAGGGATTACCCAGGTTCACGTCCCCGCGGTGGAGGATCGCTACATCCTGCTACAACTCACTATAATGGCACAATGTGTACAGGTTACAATGGTTGTGTTGGTCGCGATGCGATCTGCTATGTCTTAGCTATTCTAGCTATCTCATGGCCTCAAGGGCTCCTCCACGCCGGCTTATAAAGGCGCCTGGCGTGGGCATCACGGTGGTTCCGGGGCGGATACAATATGGAGTCCTAGACTAAGTCCTATGCGTGTACTACAAGGCAACCTGCCATGGGCCTGTCTTCGGATCCGCCATAAGCTCCTGCGTCCAGTAATCCACCATGGTATGGCAGCATTGAATCTGCCATAAGCTCCTGCTATCCGGGAATCTGCCATGGCATGGATGCGTCTGGGAATCTGCCATGGCATGGCAGTGTGGAATCTGCCATGGCATGGCAGCCTTCAATCCGCCATACCACCAGCAACTAGGCCGCCCGGTTGGCTATCCGCCATACCACCTCCATGGGCCACCCTGGTTTGCCGGTATGAGACTACGTCACTGATATACCCGTTTGGTATATCCACAACAGTAGCCCCCAGAGTTCTTTGAGATCTTCTCTTCTATCTTCAATGCTTGATGGGCTTTTTATCTTCGTCTTCATCTTCGTCTTCAAGATAGTCGCGTGAAAGATCTCGTAGAGCTCCCAAAGAATAAATTTTATCCGCCTAGAACTTTAGGCGGACCAGTGACGTCTCATACTTGCAGGGCAATTCTCTAGATACATGCTGGTATGCTACTGCGAACGAATCCAAGGCGGATAACTAGTATTTTTTCCGAGCCCAAGGAACGTTCTTTCCAGTATAAGATGTTGCCTCGAGGCTTACCAAACAGTGAGCGCAAAATTATCGCACTGCTTCTGTTTTTGAACTCCGATGCTTTTACACCATGTGTAGCCCCCGAGCGCCATGGCGGGTTCTCATAGAGAATCCATCAGGGTGCTCTTAGAGAAACTACCTAGAATTTTTAGCCTGTAGCCCCCGAGCACCGCTATGCAATTTTTCCTAGCGGTGCTCTCAGAAGACTTAGGATTTTTTGCTAGCTGTAGCCCCCGAGCGTTATGGCGGATTTCTATCCGTCATAGGGCTCTAAGAGAACTACGTTGTTAAAATGCGATGAGTAGCCCCCGAGCATTATGGCGGATTTCTATTCGGCGCAATGCTCTTAGAGAACTTCACAAAATTTAGCATCGGTGTAGCCCGCGAGTGTCAAGGTGGAATTTATTTAAAAATCCGGCTTGATGCTCTTAGAGAACTTCACCAGTTATTAGATCAACATATTATGGTCGTAGCCCCCGGGCGACCAGCTCCATGGCGGCCGGCTCCAAGGTGACCTCAAGGCATCCTGCTCCATGGCGGTCTGCTCCAAGTTGGCATGCTCCATGGCGGACTCAAGGCAGCCTGCTCCATGGCGGACTGTTCCAAGATGACCGCCCTATGGCAGATTTTGGTTGCCATCAAAGGTAACCACTTCATGGCAGATTTGGGCTGCTATCGATGGTAGCCTGTTTACATTACACACTTTGCTTAATGCAATTATCTGTTGTTCGCAACTTAATACTTTTGGGGTGTTCGAATGATATCCCCGAGGGTGGATTATTAGTCATAGATGCAGTTGGATGGCGGTCTATGTATTTTGTTGTAATGCCCAGAGTAAATCTCATAGTGATCTTCTTGACATATCACGTTATCTTTATTCTATCAATTGCCCAACTGTAATTTGTTTACCCAGCATGTTATTTATCTATGGAGAGACACCACTAGTGAACTGTGGACCCCGGTCCTATTTTAATCATATTGCAATCACCTGTTTACTTTTCCCGCACTGTTTATTTTACTCGCATATTACTACTGTTTTCCACTCGATACACTCATAACCTTTGTTTCAAGCAAACCGGTGAGATTGACAACCTCATCGCAAGTTGGGGACAAAGTATTTGTTTGTGTGTGTGCAGGTTCCACAAACACCTTCAGTCGTCATCGTCTCTCTTCTCCTGATCGATAAACCTTGGTTTCTTAACTGAGGGAAAACTAGCCGCTGCACTCATCATACCTTCCTCTTGGGGTTCCCAACGGGCTGGTCATTCACCACGCACAAGGACTGTCTGTTGCCATATTCACCTTAAGCATCAGCTACTTTTCTGGCGCCGTTGCCGGGGAAGAGAGAAGACTTCTGCGAGGGGAGTTCTTCGCACACACATTCTTTACTTTGTTATTTGTTTTGCTTTACTTTATTTTATTTTACCTGCATTTCTTTTTATCAAAAATCCAAAAAAATTAGAATCCTTGGTAGTTGTTTTTACTTTACTTTAGTTTATCATGCTGTTTCCTAAGTTCATTCTGGAGGACCTCTCAGTAGGTAGTGGTTCAATTATTGGAAATAGAAACATTGAGGAGTTCTTTAATCACATTAGTATGCATGAGGAAGTTGAGGAAAAGTCTTGGATTGAGCTTGCTCCTAGTATTGAAGTTGCTTCTGTTTGTTTAATTGATATGTTGGAAACTAGGTTTGCTAGTCTTAATCCCTATATGCAATACATGTTCCTCAAGCTTCATGAAATTGAGGATCCCGAAAAGAAAGCTTTTATCTTGGAAACTCTGCGCCTAGAATTTAAGGATGTCGTTGTTGAAGCTAGGAAGATTCTTAAACGTTTTAATAAACTCGGTTCTCCTATAAATGTTATTAGTACAGATGATAAAGAGCCCGAGATACCTATACCTTGCAAGCTTTTGGGATTGAGTGAAGCTTTTGAAAATAATTTTGACTGGATTTGTCCTGAAAATCTTTTTGATGAGAATAGTGTGCCAAAGAATGATCACAAAGAGTCTTCTAAAACTTATGTGGATGAAATACAATGTCTTATTGATAAGACCTCTGCTGTTGATCTTAATGCTTCTTCTGAAAATACTTGATTCGCAATTTTCTGCGCCCAGCTCAAAGGCGTTAAAGAAAAGCACTCTTGGGAGATAACCCATTGTTTACTTTTCAGTACTTTTTCTTTTATTTGAGTCTTGGAAGTCATTACTACTGTAATGACCGCTCCTTATCTTGTTTATTTCGTTTTTGTGCCAGGAGAAGCCTCTAATTTGAGTGAGGTAAAGATTTGGGGTTATTGCTGTCCTGAAACTGTTTTTGGTGCTGCACCGTAAAAATTCGTGAAAATTCTCTGTTTATCTTTTGGACCTGCGATTTCTTGTGCATATGCCCCAGGTTATATCCAAACTTTTCTTAGTTGAACACTTTTTGATTTGAGCAACAGAAAATCCCTAAAAAATTCGTCCATTATCAGCTGTTCAGTTTTGACAGATTTCTGCCAATATTTGTTTTTGCCACTTTATCGCTTTCTTTTGAGTTCTTTTTGATCATGGAACTCTTGTGGAAGTTGCTACAGTAGTATATACTTTATATGTGGTGGTTTTGAGTTGAAACCTGAAGCTAAAAGAGGTTGAATATATTTTATGCTTACACTAATGTTGCTAATAGAATTGTGTTTAGTTTTGTATGAAGGAAGTTTTCAAGTGTAGGGATTGGAGAATGATGAGATGAGTTGAAGAATGGACAAAAGCTCAAGCTTGGGGATGCTCATGCATCACCCCAAGAAATATCCAAGAAGTACAAGCATCAAAGCTTGGGGATGCCCCCGAGGCACCCCTTCTTCATCGGCAAAAATCAGGTCACCTTTCAAAACACTATATTTTTATTGCTTCATGCACTATGTGTTTTTCTTGGAGCGTCAGTTGTTTTAGTTTTCTTAGTTGGTTTAGTTTGTTTGTTTGCTGCAATAAATGGTTGGACCCCAACAAATTTCCTTTGGAGGAGATGTACTCGTTTTCATTTGCAAAGAATGCTCTAGTTTTCACTCTTATTAAAAATCGAGCGTTCTACTTTTTCTGCTACTGCTTTTGGTTTTCGTTTTCGCCTTGATATGCGTTCAGATCTTGTCATATCTTTTCATCAATGTGTATTTTTGCCTCTGATCTTCATTGGTTTTCATCAAAAGAGGTGTTTATAAAAAATTTCAAATGGTGTTGGAAAAGAGAAAAAGCTTTGTGCAAAATAGTGGTACAAGAAGAAGCTTGTGTAGACTGCGGCTTAGGCTTTTTCATGTCATGCTTGATGTCTTTTTGATAGTATGCTTAGTGGTTTTGCTGTAGCATGACTTGTCTCAAATAACTGAGATTGCTTAATGAGCCTTTGAAAAATCATGCGTTGTTTTTATTGTATGGAAGCATTATTTTGGTTTTCTCCTTGATGCTTTATTTGGGTTGACTTGGCGCATGCTCACACATGTTAGACTCTTACAAAGTCGCCATTAGCCTTCATGATCATTTAGTTTTTGACTTTTGATGCCATCGTATGCTTCTTTTAATGTCGCTTTGTCGCTTTGCATGATTATGGCCATTATTGCTCTCTTAGTTGGTCGCTTCCAGTCTTTTGCTAGCCCTCGCCTTGTACTGAGTATGAGCTCTACTCGTGCATCCAACTCCTAAAAGCCAAAGTTTTCCATTGTGTCCACCATACATACCTATTAGCAATTTGCTATTCCAAGTAAATTTGACTTGCTTTTATTTTCTCTTCAAATTAAACTCTTACCAGTGTTATGCGAAATTCGGTCAGTAAAGCTCTCACGAACCGGAAGGCACACTTTACTTTTTCCCGTTCTTAAAAATTTGACATTGTGGTCTTTTATGCTGAGTTGTTATGCTTGCAAGTTGTAAGTTGGATTCTAGCCCAGCCATGCTGTCATGGGGCAAGCTTTCAACATTGCACTTCTTATTTGAGTTGATATCATGATCTTTTGTTTATGGATGCCCGCTGTGTGAAATGAATTGGGAATCTTGTGAGGATCATGGAGTTTTTATATGTGTTAGGGAAACGCCGGGCCGCCAATCTAAGCCATGCATAATTCATGGTGGAAATTTGCAGCATACCCATGGTGAACATTCGACGACGCATCTCACAATAAAAAGCTAAACAATATAGCAAATAAAAGAGATGTCGAGGTGTTCATTGTCTGCTTGTCCTGTCATTTTGGTGTGGGCTTGTTCCATGTCATCGGGCACGGAGGTACCCCATTGGCGGTTCTCAATGATATGCATATACTTACAATGACAAGAGCCTTGCTTGGGACTCTAAGTAAATTAGCATGGTTTGGGTACTCGTATTCACGGGACACGAGGTTTTCAACTTATGATTTGTCAAGCATATGCATCATAATTGTTCTCGCATTAACTTTAACCATTCAAGATGCTTATGATGGGGGCAATGAGAGCTCAAAGCCGGTAAGTACCATAATTTTTGAAGGTTATAAAACTTGCAATCACTGCTTCCCTCTGCGAAGGGCCCTTCTTTTACTTTTATGTTGAGTCACCACCTTCTTTCTTTATGCACCATTAAGAGAGCATAGTTGTCATTCTTAGTGTGATATGCATTGTCCCAAAGTTCATTGATTGACTCATATTGTTGGTTTCACTTGTTCTTAAATTATTTGTATCTAGTCGCCCTCTTAAACTTTGAGGTGTCCTATGCATTTATGTTTTGCTCTCTTTGAAGGACAAGCTGAAAACCATTTGTATGTTTTTCCTTATGATTTGAACACACGTTTGACTTTCATTGTTTCATTATCATGATCTTTTGTTTGTGTTCATTTGCATGTTTACAACATGGTTGCTAAGTTCTTATTGTCATGATTATATCTTTCATGCCCATGTTTTAAGTTCTATTGATCCCAGCTCATCAATGCTTGCATATATGATCAAGATTGTGTAGGTGCATGTCACCTCAAAAATTATTCTTTTGTTATCACTTACCTACTCGAGGACGAGCAGGAGTTAAGCTTGGGGATGCTTGATACGTCTCAAACGTATCTATAATTTTTGATGCTCCATGCTTGTTTTACACCATTTGCCTATTGTTTCGTTACACTTAGTGGGATTTTTATACATTTTCCGGAACTAACCTATTAACGAAGTGCCACAGTGCCAGTTTCCTGTTTTCTGCTGTTTTTGTGTTTCAGAAGTGATACACAGGAAATATTCTCGGAATTGGACGAAACAAGTTCCTGAAGTCATATTTCACGGGGAAGCTCCCAAACATCCGAAGACCTGACGGAGGGGGGCCACGTGGCCCCCACACACAGGGGCGGCGCGGCCACCCCCCTGGCCGCGCCGGGCCCGCGTGAGGGGCCGTGGTCCCTCCTCTGACATCGTACTTTCCCGAACACTTTTGCTATTGTTTCTCCTCTAATTTGTGTGTTTTGAATACAACTAACACGGACTGACGCTGTTTTCAGCAGAATTGCTCTGGTGTCTCGTTTTGTGCAGAAATTCAACTTCCAGTAAAAATTCGGGAAAAATCACCAAAAATCATATTTCACCAGAAGACCCACGGAGCCAGAATACGAGATGGAGAGGGGGCTCGAGGGGCCGTCACACATGGGCGGCGAGGCCCAGCCCTGGCCGCGCCACCCCTGTGTGAGGTGGCTCCAGGCCGCCCCTCGACCTCCCCTCTCGCCTACATATACCCCCTGACGACTTAAGATCGGGGGACGGCGTTTTTTTCCAGATAGACTTCCGCTGCGCCGCCGCCATCAGAAACCGCGATTCGGAACCAGAAGACTCCGTTCTGGCACCCTGCCGGGACGGGGATTCGGAGGAGATCTTCATCACCATCACCACCGACGCTCCTCCATCGACCATCCATGACTCCCCCATCCATGTGTGAGTAATTCCCCCGCTGTAGGTGAGGGGATGGTAGGGATTGGATGAGATTGTTCATGTAATTTGATATGAGATTGATAGGGCATAGTGCCTAGTATCTTTATTTAGTGCCTATGACATTGTTGCAACTTGTTGTGCTTAATGCTTGTCACTTTGGGCCCGAGTGCCATGATTTCAGATCTGAACATGTTATTATTTCTATGATGATACTTGTTGTTTATGGTCTTACCTACAAGTTGTATACACATATCGTTGTCCGGAACCCGAGGCCCCAAAGTGACAGAAATTGGGATAACCGGAGGGGATGGCTATGATGTGAGGATCACATGTGTTCACCGAGGGCTAATGCTTTGCTCCGGTACTTTATTAAAAGGAGTACCTTAATTACCAGTAGTTTCCCTTGAGGCCCTGCTGCAACAGGCTGGTAGGACAAAAGATGTCGTGCAAGTTTCTCCTTGTGAGCACGTACGACTATATACGGAACACATGCCTATGATTGTTTGTACTAGGATGCTTTATCATTATTTATCTGCAATGCCTATATCTCATTGATTTCATGAATTATCTTATCCATGCAACGCCCGTTATCCATCCCTATGCCTAAAGTATTTGTTCCTACTGTTTACAACCGTTACTTTTACTGCTGCTATTTTCCTGCTGCTGTTACTGTTTTCCCACTGTCACCACTATAAAACTGTTGCTACTGATAAACCACTGCGAGCGAGACTGTTTCCAGGTGCAGGTGAATTGACAACTCATTTGTTAAGGCTTACATATATTCTTTGGCTCCCCTTGTGTCGAATCAATAAATTTGGGTAATACTTCCCTCGAAGACTGTTGCGATCCCCTATACTTGTGGGTCATCAAGACTATTTTCTGGCGCCGTTGCCGGGGACCATAGCTTTATCTGTAAGTTCACTTGGTATTCATATTGTTCGCTGCAATCCTTTCATCATGGGTAAACCTCGTGATGGAAAGGTTCCTATATTGCCATCCACTACAAGAAGAGGTACGACTCTCAACACCTCTGTTGCTCTTGATTCACCATCCGTTATGAGTAAGTTGCTTACACCACCACACCCACACGTTACTGCTACTACTTCTGCTGAGATTGAAAGTGCCACTGATAATTTAGATGATGCTTCTGCTGTGCTTGATGAGAGAGGTTCACTAGGTTCCCGAACACTTTTGCTATTGTTTCTATAATTTTTGATGCTCCATGCTTGTTTTACACCATTTGCCTATTGTTTCGTTACACTTAGTGGCATTTTTATACATTTTCCGGAACTAACCTATTAACGAAGTGCCACAGTGCCAGTTTCCTGTTTTCTACTGTTTTTGTGTTTCAGAAGTGATACACAGGAAATATTCTCGGAATTGGACAAAACAAGTTCCTGAAGTCATATTTCACGGGGAAGCTCCCAAACATCCGAAGACCTGACGGAGGGGGGCCACGTGGCCCCCACACACAGGGGCGGCGCGGCCACCCCCTTGGCCGCGCCGGGCCCACGTGAGGGGCCGTGGTCCCTCCTCTGACATCGTACTTTCGCCTATATATACCCCCTGACGAGAAAAACCTAAAGGCCCGATCAGTTTTCCAGAATACATCGCGATCCGCCGCCGCCGTCGACCCGAAGATCGGGAGGGTCCAGAAGCTCTTCCCGGCACCCTGCCGGAGAGGGGAATCGCCACCGGAGGTCTTCTTCATCGCCATGCTTGCCTCCGGAGCGATGAGTGAGTAGTCTACCTTGGACTATGGGTCCATAGCAGTAGCTAGATGGTTGTCTTCTCCACCATGTGCTTCATGTTTAGATCTCATGAGCTGCCCTACATGATTGAGATCACCGTTATGTAATTCTATGATGTTGGTTTGTTGGGATCCGATGAATATTGGTGTTTATGATTAAGTTGCTGTACTGAATTATATCTTTTGTTATCTCTATGTTGTTTATGATCTTGCATGCTCTCCGTTGTTAGTAGCTATCTTGGCCGAGTAGTTGCTAGTGACTCCAAGAGGGGGTATTTATGCTCGATAGTGGGTTCATGCCTCTATTTCACCTGGGGGAGTGACAAAAACCTCTAAGGTGGTAGATGTGCTGTTGCTACTAGGGAGAAGACAACATTCATATGCTCAAGGGCATATGCTTTGTTTACATTACACACTTTGCTTAATGCAATTATCTGTTGTTCGCAACTTAATACTTTTGGGGTGTTCGGATGATATCCCCGAGGGTGGATTATTAGTCATAGATGCAGTTGGATGGCGGTCTATGTATTTTGTTGTAATGCCCAGAGTAAATCTCATAGTGATCTTCTTGACATATCACGTTATCTTTATTCTATCAATTGCCCAACTGTAATTTGTTTACCCAGCATGTTATTTATCTATGGAGAGACACCACTAGTGAACTGTGGACCCCGGTCCTATTTTAATCATATTGCAATCACCTATTTACTTTTCCCGCACTGTTTATTTTACTCGCATATTACTACTATTTTCCACTCGATACACTCATAACCTTTGTTTCAAGCAAACCGGTGAGATTGACAACCTCATCGCAAGTTGGGGACAAAGTATTTGTTTGTGTGTGTGCAGGTTCCACAAACACCTTCAGTCGTCATCGTCTCTCTTCTCCTGATCGATAAACCTTGGTTTCTTAACTGAGGGAAAACTAGCCGCTGCACTCATCATACCTTCCTCTTGGGGTTCCCAACGGGCTGGTCATTCACCACGCACAAGGACTGTCTGTTGCCACATTCACCTTAAGCATCAGCTACTTTTCTGGCGCCGTTGCCGGGGAAGAGAGAAGACTTCTGCGAGGGGAGTTCTTCGCACACACATTCTTTACTTTGTTATTTGTTTTGCTTTGCTTTATTTTTATTTTACCTGCATTGCTTTTTATCAAAAATCCAAAAAAATTAGAATCCTTGGTAGCTATTTTTACTTGTTTACTTTCGTTTTGCTGAAATGGGTACTCTTGAAAACACCAAGTTGTGTGACTTTGCTAGCACGAACAATAGTGATTTTATCTGCACTCCTATTGCACCAACTGTTCCTGCTACCACCTTTTATGAGATCAAGCCTGCTTTATTGAACCTTGTTATGAAAGAGCAATTTTCTGGTGCTAGTACTGAAGATGCTGCAGCTCATCTCAACAATTTTGTTGAGCTATGTGAGATGCAGAAATATAAAGATGTTGATAGTGATATTATTAAGCTCAAGCTGTTTCCTTTTTCTTTGAGAGGAAAGGCTAAAGATTGGTTGCTGTCTTTGACTAAGAATAGTATTGATTCATGGGCTAAGTGTAAGGATGCTTTTATTGGTAGATATTATCCTCCTGCTAAGATTATAGCTTTGCGCAGCAATATTATGAAGTTTACTCAGTTTGATAATGAACATGTTGCTCAAGCTTGGGAAAGAATGAAATCTATGGTAAAGAATTGCCCCACTCATGGACTGACTACTTGGATGATTATCCAAACTTTTTATGCAGGACTGAATTTTTCTTCAAGGAACCTACTTGATTCAGCTGCTGGAGGCACCTTTATGTCCCTTACCTTGGGCGCCGCATCAAAGCTACTCGACAACATGATGGTAAATTATTTCGAATGGCACACCGAGAGAGCTCCACAAGGTAAGAAGGTAAATTCTGTTGAGGAAACCTCTTCCTTGAGTGATAAGATTGATACAATTATGGCTATGCTTGCTAATGATAGGACTCATGTTGATCCTAATAATGTTCCTCTAGCCTCTCTGGTTGCTCAAGAAGAGCAAGTTGATGTGAATTTCATTAGAAATAACAATTTTAATAACAATGCTTATAGGAACAATTTTGCTAGTAACAATTATAGGCCGTATCCTTCTACCGATGGTAATGGATATGGTAATTCTTATGGTAATTCCTACAACAACACTAGGGCCGCGCCCTCCGAGCTTGAGGTAATGCTCAAGGACTTTATCGGTAAACAAACTGCTTTTAACAAGACTGTTGAGGAAAAGTTAGGCAAAATTGATATTCTTGCTTCTAAAGTTGATAGCCTTGCTCATGATGTTGAACTTCTGAAATTAAAAGTGTTCCCTAATTATGTGAATGTGAGCAATATTGTTGCTGCCGCTAATACTACCCAAGTTAGAATTGATGAAAATATTAGATTGTTAGCGGAATTGCATGCCAGGTGGGAAAGAGAAGATGAGATGGCTAGAGAGATGAAGGTATGTACTATTACTACCTCTAATGATGTTGCTCCTACTGATAGCAGCCCTCTTACTTTGATTGGTGTAGAGAAAACCCCCACTCCTTGTGTTAAAAAGCCTAAAACTGCCAAAACTTTTTCTCAAAAGAGTGCTGAAATTTTTCGGAGTGTGGGAGATGATAGCTCTATTTCCTTTAATGATTTTGATGTTGATGGCTGCAATATATCTGAAGTTATTTTGTTCTTGCAAAAGCTTGCTTTGACTCCCAATGCTAGTTCTTTAAATATTGCTTTTACTAAGCATATTACCAATGCTCTTATAAAGATTAGGGATGAAAAGTTGAAGCAAAAAGCCTCTGTTCCCAAGAAGTTAGAAGATGGTTGGGAACCCATCATTGATATGCATGTTAATGGTTATGATTGCCATGCTTTATGTGATCTAGGTGCTAGTATTTCTATTATGCCTAGAAAGATTTATGACATGCTTGATTTACCACCGCTTGAAAAATGTTATTTTGATGTTCCTATTGCTGATGTTGCTAAGAAGAAACCTTTGGGAAGGATTAATGATGTTCTTATTGTGGTTAACAATAACCCTATTCCCGTTGATTTTCTTGTTATGGACGTTGAATGCCATGCTTCATGTCCTATTATTTTGGGAAGACCCTTCCTTCGAACTGTAGGTGCTATCATTGATATGAGGGAAGGCACTATCAAGTATCAATTCCCACTAAAGAAAGGTATGGAACACTTCCCTAGGAAAAGAAAGAAATTACTTTTTGACTCTATTCTTAGAGCAAATTATGAGCTTGATGCTTCATCAATTGATATTACTTGATTCGCACTTTTCTGCGCCTAGCTCAAAGGCGTTAAAGAAAAGCACTCTTGGGAGATAACCCATTGTTTAATTTTCAGTACTTTTTCTTTTATTTGAGTCTTGGAAGTCATTACTACTGTAATGACCGCTCCTTATCTTGTTTATTTCGTTTTTGTGCCAAGAGAAGCCTCTAATTTGAGTGAGGTAAAGATTTGGGGTTATTGCTGTCCTGAAACTGTTTTCGGTGCTGCACCGTAAAAATTCGTGAAAATTCTCTGTATATCTTTTGGACCTGCGATTTCTTGTGCATATGCCCCAGGTTATATCCAAACTTTTCTTAGTTGAACACTTTTTGATTTGAGCAACAGAAAATCCATCAAAAATTCGTCCATTATCAGCTGTCCAGTTTTGACAGATTTCTGCCAATATTTGTTTTTGCCACTTTATCGCTTTCTTTTGAGTTCTTTTTTATCATGGAACTCTTGTGGAAGTTGCTACAGTAGTATATACTTTATATGTGGTGGTTTTGAGTTGAAACCTGAAGCTAAAAGAGGTTGAATATATTTTATGCTTACACTAATGTTGCTAATAGAATTGTGTTTAGTTTTGTATGAAGGAAGTTTTCAAGTGTAGGGTTTGGAGAATGATGAGATGAGTTGAAGAACGGACAAAAGCTCAAGCTTGGGGATGCCCATGCATTACCCCAAGAAATATCCAAGAAGTACAAGCGTCAAAGCTTGGGGATGCCCCCGAGGCACCCCTTCTTCATCGGCAAAAATCAGGTCACCTTTCAAAACACTATATTTTTATTGCTTCATGCACTATGTGTTTTTCTTGGAGTGTCAGTTGTTTTAGTTTTCTTAGTTGGTTTAGTTTGTTTGTTTGCTACAATAAATGGTTGGACCCCAACAAATTTCCTTTGGAGGAGATGTACTCGTTTTCATTTGCAAAGAATGCTCTAGTTTTCACTCTTATTAAAAATCGAGCGTTCTACTTTTTCTGCTACTGCTTTTGGTTTTCGTTTTCGCCTTGATATGCGTTCAGATCTTGTCATATCTTTTCATCAAGGTGTATTTTTGCCTCTGATCTGTATTGGTTTTCATCAAAAGAGGTGTTTATAAAAATTTCAAATGGTGTTGGAAAAGAGAAAAAGCTTTGTGCAAAATAGTGGTACAAGAAGGAGCTTGTGTAGACTGCGGCTTAGGCTTTTTCATGTCATGCTTGATGTCTTTTTGATAGTATGCTTAGTGGTTTTGCTGTAGCATGACTTGTCTCAAATAACTGAGATTGCTTAATGAGCCTTTGAAAAAAATCATGCGTTGTTTTTATTGTATGGAAGCATTATTTTGGTTTTCTCCTTGATGCTTTATTTGGGTTGACTTGGCGCATGCTCACACATGTTAGACTCTTACAAAGTCGCCATTAGCCTTCATGATCATTTAGTTTTTGACTTTTGATGCCATCGTATGCTTCTTTTAATGTCGCTTTGTCGCTTTGCATGATAATGGCCATTATTGCTCTCTTAGTTGGTCGCTCCTAGTCTTTTGCTAGCCCTCGCCTTGTACTGAGTATGAGCTCTACTCGTGCATCCAACTCCTAAAAGCCAAAGTTTGCCATTGTGTCCACCATACATACCTACTAGCAATTTGCTATTCCAAGTAAATTTGACTTGCTTTTATTTTCTCTTCAAATTAAACTCTTACCAGTGTTATGCGAAATTCGGTCAGTAAAGCTCTCACGAACCGGAAGGCACACTTTACTTTTTCCTGTTCTTAAAAATTTGACATTGTGGTCTTTTATGCTGAGTTGTTATGCTTGCAAGTTGTAAGTTGGATTCTAGCCCAGCCATGCTGTCATGGGGCAAGCTTTCAACATTGCACTTCTTATTTGAGTTGATATCGTGATCTTTTGTTTATGGATGCCCGCTGTGTGAAATGAATTGGGAATCTTGTGAGGATCATGGAGTTTTTATATGTGTTAGGGAAACGCCGGGCCGCCAATCTAAGCCATGCATAATTCATGGTGGAAATTTGCAGCATACCCATGGTGAACATTCGACGACGCATCTCACAATAAAAAGCTAAACAATATAGCAAATAAAAGAGATGTCGAGGTGTTCATTGTCTGCTTGTCCTGTCATTTTGGTGTGGGCTTGTTCCATGTCATCGGGCACGGAGGTACCCCATTGGCGGTTCTCAATGATATGCATATACTTACAATGACAAGAGCCTTGCTTGGGACTCTAAGTAAATTAGCATGGTTTGGGTACTCGTATTCACGGGACACGTGGTTTTCAACTTATGATTTGTCAAGCATATGCATCATAATTGTTCTCGCATTAACTTTAACCATTCAAGATGCTTATGATGGGGGCAATGAGAGCTCAAAGCCGGTAAGTACCATAATTTTTGAAGGTTATAAAACTTGCAATCATTGCTTCCCTCTGCGAAGGGCACTTCTTTTACTTTTATGTTGAGTCACCAGTGCGGGAACCCCAAGAGGAAGGTATGATGAGTGCAGCGGCTAGTTTTCCCTCAGTTAAGAAACCAAGGTTTATCGATCAGGAGAAGAGAGACGATGACGGCTGAAGGTGTTTGTGGAACCTGCACACACACAAACAAATACTTTGTCCCCAACTTGCGATGAGGTTGTCAATCTCACCGGTTTGCTTGAAACAAAGGTTATGAGTGTATCGAGTGGAAAATAGTAGTAATATGAGAGTAAAATAAACAGTGCGGGAAAAGTAAATAGGTGATTGCAATATGATTAAAATAGGACCGGGGTCCACAGTTCACTAGTGGTGTCTCTCCATAGATAAATAACATGCTGGGTAAACAAATTACAGTTGGGCAATTGATAGAATAAAGATAACGTGATATGTCAAGAAGATCACTATGAGATTTACTCTGGGCATTACAACAAAATACATAGACCGCCATCCAACTGCATCTATGACTAATAATCCACCCTCGGGGATATCATCCGAACACCCCAAAAGTATTAAGTTGCGAACAACAGATAATTGCATTAAGCAAAGTGTGTAATGTAAACAAAGCATATGCCCTTGAGCATATGAATGTTGTTTTCTCCCTAGTAGCAACAACACATCTACCACCTTAGAGGTTTCTGTCACTCCCCCAGGTGAAATAGAGGCATGAACCCACTATCGAGCATAAATACCCCCTCTTGGAGTCACTAGCAACTACTCGGCCAAGATAGCTACTAACAACGGAGAGCATGCAAGATCATAAACAATCCGCCAAGGCGATAGCGCTTAATAGCAGCCGTCCAAAACCTTGGAAACGGATGGCGGCTTTAAAGTGCCAAAATGTCACTACTCGGGAATCCACATATAAAACATCAGAAAACGTGTACGCCAGAAAACTTAAGCTAACGCCGGATGGTGGATTTTTGCATGATACCGGCGCCTTTAGAGGCAAGCCAGTCAAAATTTTACTCACGAGTGCAAGGCAAATCGTGGAAAAGTTATGATCAAAACGAAAGCGGTAAAAGACTCAGAATATGAGTGAACCAATCTTTATCTCAGGATCATAAACAAATATTAAATATAAAATATAAATAGGGACTTAGCTGTTTGAGCGTAGTCGGAGTGATCCGCGGTGACGGCGGTGTCGTAGCAGAAAAATAATTTACAACGAGGGTGCCGTTCTTGGCGGAGGTGAAGCTGTGGCAATGAAGGCAAAACCGATATGTTAGACACTCCGCGATTGAAGTGACATACGCGTTTGTATAAGTCGCCCTCCCAGCTAACGGCTTAAAAGCCGGCGGGACAGCTTTTCGCGACCATCGCTCCGGGCCTTGCTAGCCTCAGCTGTTGAAATAGACCATGATCGAAGGCGGCAGAATATCAGCTTGGGACGACGAAGTCTGCAGGCAGATGAAGACGTAGACGGCGATCCGTTGACCGCAACACAGACCAAATCGGTCATGGCGGGGCAAACCAGCCATCTGACGAAGTAATCCTCGGCGGCCAAGCTGTATCCGCCACAGCAGTCCGCAACAGGTAGCTACATCCGCCATATTGATGGAAACGAAGTCGTCCGCAGCAAGGGCCAAGCCGGCTATGTCGGGTGGACAGAGGCGTGGTCATGCATGCACTTAGTGTCTTGCCGCCATGCACGTAAGATGCTTCTTCATGTTGGAGTAATGCTAGCTAGCACTTGATGCTACATGTGACCTTATTACTTTGCTTTGAAGACTGCGTCCTGCACCACGTGCTTCCGCCATAATCAAGGATGACGTGACATCAAGACGCCGGTACAGTCGGAGCTTCTCCATGTTTTTTAAGTAGACAACGGCAAAGCCAGCAAGTCAATGATGGCAGAAACACATAATTTTTCCGCATAAGAGGTGGAGCCGGCCGTGGTGAAGTAGGAATACTCTGCGGTGGCGGCGAAGCCAGCAACACCTAGCAGATAGATCTAGCGACCACGGCCGAAACAGCTATGCAGTAATCTGCAGCCCTGCCAAAGCGAGCCGTAGCGGAGAGTACATGGCGGCGATGGCAGAATGAAATCAGCAGACCTGTGAGATAAGCATACGGCCAGGTTCATCTTTTTCTTCATGGCCATCCTAGATTTTTGCATAGATGGCAGTATTGTTCATGGCGGCCTCAAAGTTGTAGCCAACGACGATGAAGTATTCTGCCATAATGGAGTCGAAGACAAACTTATCGGCGGCAAAGTTATACGAGCCAGCGACGATGAACTTATCGGCGGCAAAGTTATACTAGCCAACATCGATATCAGGTGACGCAGTCCGAGACAATGACTATGCCGGCTGTCATGGAGCTATAACCGGCTGCGACAACAAAAGTAGTCCGTTATGGCGGCAAAGCCAGCCATGACGAAGTAGGGGTTATCTGTGGCGGCGGCGAAGCCAGCAACGCCAAGAAGATGTAGGGACATGGCATATTGACAACCAGATCAGATCGGCGCCGCCTCGAACACAAGGGATGAGGAAAATCCGCCAGTGTGAGGGCTGTTACGTCGAGCCCCCGATTGCCTAGCCTTGGAAGTAATGAACGTTCCGCCGGTGTTGCAGATGAAAGCGATCGCCGCCGTCGAAGGCGGTGAGAAATCCGCCCGGATCGGTTCCAGAAGCCCTCGCCCCACGATGGGTGATACGTCTCCAACGTATCTATAATTTTTGATGCTCCATGCTTGTTTTTACACCATTTGCCTACTGTTTCGTTACACTTCGTGGCACTTTTATGCATTTTCTGGAACTAACCTATTAACGAGTTGTCACAGTGCCAGTTCCCTGTTTTCTGCTGTTTTTGTGTTTCAGAAGTGATACACAGGAAATATTCTCGGAATTGGACGAAACAAGTTCCTGAAGTCTTATTTTACCCGGAAGCTTCCAGAGATCCGAAGGAGAGTAGGAGGGGGGCCACCAGGGCCGCACACGCCAGGGCGGCGCGGCCAGGGCCCTGGCCACGCGAGCCTGGCGTGAGGGCGCCTGGCTCCTCCTCTGACATCGCCCCTTCACCTATAAAGACCCCCCGACGGAAAAAACCTAAGTACCCGATCACTTTTCCAGAACACATCGCGATCCGCCGCCGCCATCGACCCGAAGATCGGGAGGGTCCAGAAGCTCTTCCCGGCACCCTGCCGGAGAGGGGAATCGCCACCGGAGGTCTTCTTCATCGCCATGCTTGCCTCCGGAGCGATGAGTGAGTAGTCTACCTTGGACTATGGGTCCATAGCAGTAGCTAGATGGTTGTCTTCTCCACCATGTGCTTCATGTTTAGATCTCATGAGCTGCCCTACATGATTGAGATCACCGTTATGTAATTCTACATGTTTGGTTTGTTGGGATCCGATGAAAATTGGTGTTTATGATTGAGTTGCTGTACTGAATATTATCTTATGTTATCTCTATGATGTTTATGATCTTGCATGCTCTCCGTTGTTAGTAGCTATCTTGGCCGAGTAGTTGCTAGTGACTCCAAGAGGGGGTATTTATGCTCGATAGTGGGTTCATGCCTCTGCTTAACCTGGGGGAGTGACAAAAACCTCTAAGGTTGTAGATGTGCTGTTGCTACTAGGGAGAAAACAACATTCATATGCTCAAGGGCATATGCTTTGTTTACATTACACACTTTGCTTAATGCAATTATCTGTTGTTCGCAACTTAATACTTATGGAGTTCTCGGATTGATTCGCCACAAGTGGATTATTAGTCATAGATGCAGTTGGATGGCGGTCTATGTATCTTGTTGTAATGCCCAGAGTAAATCTCATAGTGATCTTCTTAACATATCACGTTTATCTTTATTCTATCAATTGCCCAACTGTAATTTATTTACCCAGCATGTGTTATTTATCTATGGAGAGACACCACTAGTGAACTGTGGACCCCGGTCCTATTTCCATCATATTGCTATCACCTGTTTACTTTACTCGCACTATTTACTTTACTCGCACTGTTTACTTTACTCGCATACTCTACTGTTTTCCACTCGATATGCTCATAACCTTTGTTTCAAGCAAACCGGTGAGATTGACAACCTCATCGCAAGTTGGGAGCAAAGTACTTGGTTGTGTTGTGTGCAGGTTCCGCGTTGCTACTGGCCGAAGACGAGTCAACAAGTATCGTTAAATGGCGCCCTTGTTGGAGTGTTATTAAGCCAGTCTGCATCACCTTCAGTCGTCGCTGTCTGCTTTTCTCCTGAACGATATTAAACCTTGGTTTCTTAACTGAGGGAAAACTAGCTGCTATACTCATCATACCTTCCTCTTGGGGTTCTCAACGGGCTGGTCATTCACCACGCACAAGGACTGTCTGCTACACGTCAGCTTGGCATCAGCAGCTTCTTTTCTGGCGCCGTTGCCGGGGAAGAGTGGAAGACTTCTGCGAGGGGAGTTTTTTCGCACGCACATCCTTTACTTTGTTATTGTTTTGCTTTACTTTATTTATTTTACCTGTATCGTTTTATATAAAAAAACCCAAAAAAATTAGAATCCTTGGTAGTTGTTATTTCTTTACTTTAGTTCATCATGCTGTTCCCTAAGTTCGTTATGGAGGACCTCTCAGTAGGTAGTGGTTTGATTATTGGCAAAAGTAACATTGAGGAGTTCTTTAATCACATTAGTATGCATGAGGAAGTTGAGGAAAAGTCTTTGGTTGAGTTAGCTCCTAGTTATGAAGTTGCTTCTGCTCATTTAGTTCACATGTTAGAAGCTAGGTTTGCTAGTCTTAATCCTTTTATGCAATACATGTTCCTTAAGCTTCATGAAATTGAGGATCCCGAAAAGAAAGCTTTTATCTTAGAAACTTTGCGCATAGAATTTAAAGATGTCGTTATTGAAGCTAGAAAAGTTCTTAAACGTTTTAATAAACTCGGTTCACCTATAACGGTTATAAGTACAAATGATGAAGGGGCCGAGATACCTATACCTTGCAAGCTTTTGGGATTGTGTGAAGCTTTCGAAAATAATTTTGACTGGATCTGTCCTGAAAATCTTTTTGATGAAAATAGTGTACCAAAGCATGATCACAAAGGGTCTTCAAAAACTTATGTGGATGAAATACAATGCCTTATTGACAAGACCTCTGCTGTTGATCTTAATGCTTCTTCTGAAAATACTTGATTCGCAATTTTCTGCGTCTAGCTCAAAGGCGTTAAAGAAAAGCACTCTTGGGAGATAACCCAGTGTTTTTATTTTCAGTACTTTTTCTTTTATTTGAGTCTTGGAAGTCATTACTACTGTAATGACCGCTCCTTATCTTGTTTATTTTGTTTTTGTGCCAAGAGAAGCCTCTAATTCGAGCGAGGTAAAGATTTGGGGATGTTGCTATCCTGAAACTATTTTCGGTGCTGCACCGTAAAAATTCGTATAAATTCTCTGTATATCTTTTGGACCTGCAATTTCTTGTGCATATGCCCCAGGTTATATCCAAACTTTTGTTAGTTTAACACTTTTTGATTTGAGCAACAGAAAACCCCTCAAAAATTCGTCCTTTGTCAACTGTTCAGTTTTGACAGATTTCTGCCAATATTTGTGTTTGCCACTTTATCGCTTTCTTTTGATCACGGAACTCTTGGAGAAGTTGCTACAGTAGTATTTGCTATATATGTGGTGGTTTTGAGTTGAAACCTGAAGCAAAAAGAGGTTGATTATATGTTATGCCTGCACTAATGTTGCTAATAGAATTGTGTTTAGTTTTGTATGAAGGAAGTTTTCAAGTGTAGGGATTGGAGAATGATGAGATGAGTTGAAGAATGGACAAAAGCTCAAGCTTGGGGATGCCCATGCATCACCCCAAGAAATATCCAAGAAGTACAAGCATCAAAGTTTGGGGATGCCCCCGAGGCACCCCTTCTTCATCGGCAAAAATCAGGTCACCTTTCAAAACACTATATTTTTATTGCTTCATGCACTATGTGTTTTTCTTGGAGCGTCAGTTGTTTTAGTTTTCTTTGTTAGTTTGTTTTGTTTGCTGCAATAAATGGTTGGACCCCAACAAATTTTCTTTTGGAGAAGTTGCCTTGCTTTAATTTGCAAAGAACGCTCTAGTTTTCACTCTTATTAAAAATCGAGTGTTCTTCTTTTTCTGCTACTGCTTTTGGTTTTCGTTTTCGCCTTGATTTGCATTCAGACCTTGCCATATCTTTTCATCAAGGTGTATTTTTGCCTCTGATCTTTATTGGTTTTCATCAAAAGAGGTGTTTATAAAATTTTCAAATGGTGTTGGAAAAGAGAGAAAAAGCTTTGTGCAAAATAGTGGTACAAGAAGGAGCTTGTGTAGACTGCGGCTTAGGCTTTTTCATATCATGCTTGATGTCTTTTTGATAGTATGCTTAGTGGTTTTGCTGTAGCATGACTTGTCTCAAATAACTGAGATTGCTTAATGAGCCTTTGAAAAAATCATGCGTTGTTTTTATTGTATGGAAGCATTATTTTGGTTTTCTCCTTGATGCTTTATTTGGGTTGACTTGGCGCATGCTCACACATGTTAGACTCTTACAAAGTCGCCAATAGCCTTCATGATCATTCAGTTTTTGACTTTTGATGCCATCTTATGCTTCTTTTAATGTCGCTTTGTCGCTTTGCATGATTATGGCCATTATTGCTCTCTTAGTTGGTCGCTCCCAGTCTTTTGCTAGCCCTCGCCTTGTACTGAGTATGAGCTCTACTCGTGCATCCAACTCCTAAAAGCCAAAGTTTTCCAAAGTGTCCACCATACATACCTACTAGCAATTTGCTATTCCAAGTAAATTTGACTTGCTTTTATTATCTCTTCAAATTAAACTCTTACCAGTGTTATGCGAAATTCGGTCAGTAAAGCTCTCACTAACCGGAAGGCACACTTTACTTTTTCCTGTTCTTAAAAATTTGACATTGTGGTCTCTTATGTTGAGTTGTTATGCTTGCAAGTTGTAAGTTGGATTCTAGCCCAGCCATGCTGTCATGGGCAAGCTTTCAACATTGCACTTCTTAATTGAGTTGATATCATGATCTTTTGTTTATGGATGCCCGCGGTGTGAAATGAATTGGGAATCTTGTGGGGATTATGGAGTTTGTATATGTGTTAGGGAAACGCCGGGCCGCCAATCTAAGCCATGCATAATTCATGGTGGAAATTTGCAGCATACCCATGGTGAACATACGACGACGCATCTCACAATAAAAAGCTAAACAAAATGGCAAATAAAAGAGATGTCGAGGTGTTCATTGTCTGCTTGTCCTGTCATTTTGGTGTGGGCTTGTTCCATGTCATCGGGCATGGAGGTACCCCATTGGCGGTTCTCAATGATATGCATTTACTTACAATGACAAGAGCCTTGCTTGGGACTCTAAGTAAAGTAGCATGAGGTTTGGGTACTCGTATTCATGGGGCACGAGGTTTTCAACTTATGATTTGTCAAGCATATGCATCATAATTGTTCTCGCATTAACTTTAACCATTCAAGATGCTTATGATGTGGGCAATGAGAGCGCAAAGCCGGTAAGTACCATAATTTTTGAAGGTTATAAAACTTGCAATCACTGCTTCCCTCTGCGAAGGGCCTTTCTTCTACTTTTATGTTGAGTCACCACCTTCTATCTTTATGCACCATAAGAGAGCATAGTTGTCATTCTTAGTGTGATATGCATTGTCCCAAAGTTCATTGATTGATTCATATTGTTGGTTTCACTTGTTCTTAAATTATTTGTATCTAGTCACCCTCTTAAACTTGAAGGTGTCCTATGCATTTATGTTTTGCTCTCTTTGAAGGACAAGCTGAAAACCATTTGTATGTTTTCCTTATGATTTGAACACACGTTTGACTTTCATTGTTTCATTTTCATGATCTTTTGTTTGTGTTCATTCGCATGTTTACAACATGGTTTCTAAGTTCTTATTGTCAAGATTATATCTTCATGCCCATGTTTTAAGTTCTTATGATCCCAGCTCACAAATGCTTACATACATGATCAAGATTGTGTAGGTGCATGTCACCTCAAAAATTATTCTTTTGTTATCACTTACCTACTCGAGGACGAGCAGGAGTTAAGCTTGGGGATGCTTGATACGTCTCCAACATATCTATAATTTTTGATGCTCCATGCTTGTTTTTACACCATTTGCCTACTGTTTCGTTACACTTCGTGGCACTTTTATGCATTTTCCGGAACTAACCTATTAACGAGTTGCCACAGTGCCAGTTCCCTGTTTTCTGCTGTTTTTGTGTTTCAGAAGTGATACACAGGAAATATTATCGGAATTGGACGAAACAAGTTCCTGAAGTTTTATTTTACCCGGAAGCTTCCAGAGATCCGAAGGAGAGTAGGAGGGGGGCCACCAGGGCCCCACACACCAGGGCGGCGCGGCCAGGGCCCTGGCCGCCCGAGCCTGGTGTGAGGGCACCTGGCTCCTCCTCTGACATCGCCCCTTCGCCTATAAAGACCCCCCGACGGAAAAAACCTAAGTACCCGATCACTATTCCAGAACACATCGCGATCCGCCGCCGCCGTCGACCCGAAGATCGGGAGGGTCCAGAAGCTCTTCCCGGCACCCTACCAGAGAGGGGAATCGCCACCGGAGGTCTTCTTCATCGCCATGCTTGCCTCCGGAGCGATGAGTGAGTAGTCTACCTTGGACTATGGGTCCATAGCAGTAGCTAGATGGTTGTCTTCTCCACCATGTGCTTCATGTTTAGATCTCATGAGCTGCCCTACATGATTGAGATCACCGTTATGTAATTCTACATGTTTGGTTTGTTGGGATACGATGAATATTGGTGTTTATGATTGAGTTGCTGTACTGAATATTATCTTATGTTATCTCTATGATATTTATGATCTTGCATGCTCTTCGTTGTTAGTAGCTATCTTGGCCGAGTAGTTGCTAGTGACTCCAAGAGGGGGTATTTATGCTCGATAGTGGGTTCATGCCTCTGCTTAACCTGGGGGAGTGACAGAAACCTCTAAGGTTGTAGATGTGCTGTTGCTACTAGGGAGAAAACAACATTCATATGCTCAAGGGCATATGCTTTGTTTACATTACACACTTTGCTTAATGCAATTATCTGTTGTTCGCAACTTAATACTTATGGAGTTCTCGGATTGATTCGCCACAAGTGGATTATTAGTCATAGATGCAGTTGGTTGGCGGTCTATGTATCTTGTTGTAATGCCCAGAGTAAATCTCATAGTGATCTTTTTGACATATCACGTTTATCTTTATTCTATCAATTGCCCAACTGTAATTTGTTTACCCAGCATGTGTTATTTATCTATGGAGAGACACCACTAGTGAACTGTGGACCCCGGTCCTATTTCCATCATATTGCTATCACCTGTTTACTTTACTCGCACTGTTTACTTTACTCGCACTGTTTACTTTACTCGCATACTCTACTGTTTTCCACTCGATACGCTCATAACCTTTGTTTCAAGCAAACCGGTGAGATTGACAACCTCATCGCAAGTTGGGAGCAAAGTACTTGGTTGTGTTGTGTGCAGGTTCCGCGTTGCTACTGGCCGAAGACGAGTCAACAAGTATCGTTAAACGGCGCCCTTGTTGGAGTGTTATTAAGCCAGTCTGCATCACCTTCAGTCGTCGCTGTCTGCTTTTCTCCTGAACGATATTAAACCTTGGTTTCTTAACTGAGGGAAAACTAGCTGCTATACTCATCATACCTTCCTCTTAGGGTTCCCAACGGGCTGGTCATTCACCACGCACAAGGACTGTCTGCTTCACGTCAGCTTGGCATCAGCAGTGGGCGCCAACTGTCGTGGTTCTTATGACACGTATGCCATGAGGGGTACCTCAAGGCGATAGAAAGAGGGGATAGGCGATCTGGTGCCCGGGACGGTGAGAGACAGGGATTACCCAGGTTCACGTCCCCGCGGTGGAGGATCGATACATCCTGCTACAACTCACTATAATGGCACAATGTGTACAGATTACAATGATGGTGTTGGTCGCTATGCGATCTGTTATGTGTTAGCTATTCTAGCTATCTCATGACCTCAAGGGCTCCTCCACGCCGGCTTATAAAGGCGCCTGGCGTGGGCATCACGGTGGTTCCGGGGCGGATACAATATGGAGTCCTAGACTAAGTCCTATGCGTGTACTACAAGGCAACCTGCCATGGGCCTGTCTTCGGATCTGCCATAAGCTCCTGTGTCCAGTAATCCACCATGGTATGGCAGCATTGAATCTGCCATAAGCTCCTGCTATCCGGGAATCTGCCATGGCATGGATGCGTCTGGGAATCTGCCATGGCATGGCAGTGTGGAATCTGCCATGGCATGGCAGCCTTCAATCCGCCATACCACCAGCAACTAGGCCGCCCGGTTGGCTATCCGCCATACCACCTCCATGGGCCACCCTGGTTTGCCGGTATGAGACTACGTCACTGATATACCCGTTTGGTATATCCACAACAGTAGCCCCCAGAGTTCTTTGAGATCTTCTCTTCTATCTTCAATGCTTGATGGGCTTTTTATCTTCGTGTTCATCTTCGTCTTCAAGATAGTCGCGTGAAAGATCTCGTAGAGCTCCCAAAGAATAAATTTTATCCGCCTAGAACTTTAGGCGGACCAGTGACGTCTCATACTTGCAGGGCAATTCTCTAGATACATGCTGGTATGCTACTGCGAACGAATCCAAGGCGGATAACTAGTATTTTTTCCGAGCCCAAGGAACGTTCTTTCCAGTATAAGATGTTGCCTCGAGGCTTACCAAATAGTGAGCGCAAAATTATGGCACTGCTTCTGTTTTTGAACTCCGATGCTTTTACACCATGTGTAGCCCCCGAGCGCCATGGCGGGTTCTCATAGAGAATCTATCAGGGTGCTCTTAGAGAAACTACCTAGAATTTTTAGCCTGTAGCCCCCGAGCACGGCTATGCAATTTTTCCTAGCGGTGCTCTCAGAAGACTTAGGATTTTTTGCTAGCTGTAGCCCCCGAGCGTTATGGCGGATTTCTATCCGGCATAGGGCTCTAAGAGAACTACGTTGTTAAAATGCGATGAGTAGCCCCCGAGCGTTATGGCGGATTTCTATCCGGCGCAATGCTCTTAGAGAACTTCACAAAATTTAGCATCGGTGTAGCCCGCGAGTGTCAAGGTGGAATTTACTTAAAAATCCGGCTTGATGCTCTTAGAGAACTTCACCAGTTATTAGATCAACATATTATGGTCGTAGCCCCCGGGCGACCAGCTCCATGGCGGCCGGCTCCAAGGTGACCTCAAGGCATCCTGCTCCATGGCGGTCTGCTCCAAGTTGGCATGCTCCATGGCGGACTCAAGGCAGCCTGCTCCATGGCGGACTGTTCCAAGATGACCGCCCTATGGCAGATTTTGGTTGCCATCAAAGGTGACCACTTCATGGCAGATTTGGGCTGCTGTCGATGGTAGCCCCCGGGTATTTGAGCTGAGTGGCTCAAAAACACCTCAGATCGGGCACCAGCAAAGCGTTCAAGCGTCATATGTACCTGTGACATGAAAACAAAACACAATTGTATTAAATCGTTCTTGTGTTCAACGAACAAATGCAAGGCGGGTAAAACACGGCCATTGAACAAATGTTTTAAGGCTGAAACTATGCAGCAGTTGAACAACATAAAACTGTCAAGGCAGAAAAAACTCGACTATCTTGAACAGTTCATGTGCATTTAATATATTTTAAGCAAGTGCTGATTTATCCGTTCTTCCGGTTTATATGCTTGACTTTTCGTGAGATGGCAAACTTTTGCACGAACAATCCGCCAAGGCGATAGCGCTTAATAGCAGCCGTCCAAAACCTTGGAAACGGATGGCGGCTTTCAAGTGCCAAAATGTTACTACTCGGGAATCCACATATAAAACATCAGAAAACATGTACGCCAGAAAACTTAAGCTAACGCCGGATGGCGGATTTTTGCATGATACCGGCGCCTTTAGAGGCAAGCTAGTCAAAATTTTACTCACGAGTGCAAGACAAATCGTGGAAAAGTTATGATCAAAATGAAAACGGTAAAAGACTCAGAATATGAGTGAACCAATCTTTATCTCAGGATCATAAACAAATATTAAATATAAAATATAAATAGGGACTTAGCTGTTTGAGCGTAGTCGGAGTGATCCGCGGTGACGGCGGTGTCATAGCAGAAAAATAATTTACAACGAGGGTGCCGTTTCTTGGCGGAGGTGAAGCTGTGGCAATGAAGGCAAAACCAGTATGTTAGACACTCCGCGATTGAAGTGACATACGCGTTTGTATAAGTCGCCCTCCCAGCTAACGGCTTAAAAGCCGGCGGGACAGCTTTTCGCGACCATCGCTCCGGGCCTTGCTAGCCTCGGCTGTTGAAATAGACCATGATCGAAGGCGGCAGAATATCAGCTCGGGACGATGAAGTCTGCAGGCAGATGAAGACGTAGACGGCGATCCGTTGACCGCAACACAGACCAAATCGGTCATGGCGGGGCAAACCAGCCATCTGACGAAATAATCCTCGGCGGCCAAGCTGTATCCGCCACAGCAGTCCGCAACAGGTAGCTACATCCGCCATATTGATGGAAACGAAGTCGTCCGCAGCAAGGGCCAAGCCGGCCATGTCGGGTGGACAGAGGCGTGGTCATGCATGCACTTAGTGTCTTGCCGCCATGCACGTAAGATGCTTCTTCATGTTGGAGTAATGCTAGCTAGCACTTGATGCTACACGTGACCTTATTACTTTGCTTTGAAGACTGCGTCCTGCACCACGTGCTTCCGCCATAATCAAGGATGACGTGACATCAAGACGCTGGTACAGTCGGAGCTTCTCCATGTTTTTTAAGTAGACAGCGGCAAAGCCAGCAAGTCGATGATGGCAGAAACACAGAATTTTTCCGCATAAGAGGTGGAGCCGGCCGTGGTGAAGTAGGAATACTCTGCGGTGGCGGCGAAGCCAGCAACACCTAGCAGATAGATCTAGCGACCACGGCCGAAACAGCTATGCAGTAATCTGTAGCCCTGCC
Organism: Dactylis glomerata; assembly: GCA_007115705.1. NCBI lineage: Eukaryota > Viridiplantae > Streptophyta > Magnoliopsida > Poales > Poaceae > Dactylis > Dactylis glomerata. The sequence goes on along the minus strand of QXEO01000309.1, from coordinate 2,467,841 downwards.
AAAGCGAGCCGTAGCGGAGAGTACATGGCGGCGATGGCAGAACGAAAACAGCAGACCTGTGCGATAAGCATACGGCCAGGTTCATCTTTTTCTTCATGGCCGTCCTGGATTTTTGCATAGATGGCAGTATTGTTCATGGTGGCCTTAAAGTTGTAGCCAACGACGATGAAGTATTCTGCCATAATGGAGTCGAAGACAAACTTATCGGCGACAAAGTTATACGAGCCAGCGACGATGAACTTATCGGCGGCAAAGTTATACTAGCCAACATCGATATCAGGTGACGCAGTCCGAGACAACGACTATGCCGGCTGTCATGGAGCTATAACCGGCTGCGACAACAAAAGTAGTCCGTTATGGCGGCAAAGCCAGCCATGAGGAAGTAGGGGTTATCTGTGGCGGCGGCGAAGCCAGCAACGCCAAGAAGATGTAGGGACATGGCATATTGACAACCAGATCAGATCGGCGCCGCCTCGAACACAAGGGATGAGGAAAATCCGCCAGTGTGAGGGCTATTACGTCGAGCCCCCGATTGCCTAGCCTTGGCGGTAATGAACGTTCCGCCGGTGTTGCAGATGAAAGCGATCGCCGCCGTCGAAGGAGGTGAGAAATCTGCCCAGATCGGTTCCAGAAGCCCTCGTCCCACGGTGGGCACCAACTGTCGTGGTTGTTATGACACGTATGCCATGAGGGGTACCTCAAGGCGATAGAAAGAGGGGATAGGCGATCTGGTGCCCGGGACGGTGAGAGACAGGGATTACCCAGGTTCACGTCCCCGCGGTGGAGGATCGCTACATCCTGCTACAACTCACTATAATGGCACAATGTGTACAGATTACAATGATGGTGTTGGTCGCTATGCGATCTGCTATGTGTTAGCTATTCTAGCTATCTCATGGCCTCAAGGGCTCCTCCACGCCGGCTTATAAAGGCGCCTGGCGTGGGCATCACGGTGGTTCCGGGTCGGATACAATATGGAGTCCTAGACTAAGTCCTATGCGTGTACTACAAGGCAACCTGCCATGGGCCTGTCTTCGGATCCGCCATAACCTCCTGCGTCCAGTAATCCACCATGGTATGGCAGCATTGAATCTGCCATAAGCTCCTGCTATCCGGGAATCTGCCATGGCATGGATGCGTCTGGGAATCTGCCATGGCATGGCAGCGTGGAATCTGCCATGGCATGGCAGCCTTCAATCCGCCATACCACCAGCAACTAGGCCGCCCGGTTGGCTATCCGCCATACCACCTCCATGGGCCACCCTGGTTTGCGGTATGAGACTACGTCACTGATATACCCGTTTGGTATATCCACAACATCGCCTTTCTTTTGCACGCATGACTTGATTTCCTCCAGCGACGCTGGGCACTTATATGTTGAGCGAAAATTTCTTGCAAATTGAATTTCTAACTCTCCCCAACTCCCGATGGAATCGTTGGGTAGGGTGTTCAACCAGGACCGTGCTGCGCCGGTGAGGTGTAACTGCAAACTTTGCATGGCTGTTGCTCTTGTTCCTCCTAGGATCTGTACTACTTGCAGGTAATCTGACAACCATAGAGTGGGTTCTTGCGACCCATCATACTTTCTTGATCGTGCGGCAACTTGAAACCTTTAGGTACCCGCGTTTTGCGAACCCTGCGGGTAAAGCATAATGCGCCCATCTCTTTTTCATCGTCTTCGTAATTTTCCTCTTTCCACGCATAACGCGAGTTGTTCACTCGTGCTTGTGCTATTTATGTTTCTTGCGTCCTCCTGCCGTTTTTGTCGCCTCTCATCATCTGATGACTCACTCGATTCGTTTTGCGAGGACTTGCGCTTGAGCTCTTCCTTTCGCCTTTCCTTATGATGTGTCGCCTTTTCCTCTGGAAGTTTTCCCATTAGCTTGTCTTCTATCAGCCCGAGGCTTCATATTGCGGCCTGATGCATGTGCTCCCGCAGATCTCTAGGCTCTGGTTGTGTGGTTAGTAGGTACATTTGCGATGCTACCAATGCTGCTTCTGGTGTTTCTTGCACGAAGTCTTCTTCCTCTTCTGACTGCTGCGCGCTTAGACTTTTCGCATAGCTTTCTTCTCTTGTCTGTGCTGTTGTCCTCCTGTTGTGCTTCGGGTCTCTGCGCCTTTTGATGGCTAGTTGAATGACCAGCCCGTTGGGAATCCCAAGAGGAAGGTGTGATGAATATAGCAGCAAGTTTCCCTCAGTTAAGAAACCGAGGTTATGTCGATGAGGAGAAGAGCGAACAATACGACTGAAGGTGATGCGGACTGGCTTAGCGACAGCTTCGGACAATTTATATATGGTGCCTCGTCCAAGCTTTGCTTTGCGAGCAGCAACGTGGAACCTGCACACAACACAACCAAATACTTTGTTCCCAACTTGCGATGAGGTTGTCAATCTCACCGGTTTGCTTGAAACAAAGGGTATGAGCGTATCGAGTGGAAAGTAATAATAGTATGCGAGTAAAGTAAACAGTGCGAGTAAAGTAAACAGGTGATAGCAATATGATGGAAATAGGACCGGGGTCCACAGTTCACTAGTGGTGTCTCTCCATAAGATAAATAACACATGCTGGGTAAACAAATTACAGTTGGGCAATTGATAGAATAAAGATAACGTGATATGTCAAGAAGATCACTATGAGATTTACTCTGGGCATTACAACAAAATACATAGACCGCCATCCAACTGCATCTATGACTAATAATCCACTTGTGGCAAATCAATCCGAGAACTCCACAAGTATTAAGTTGCGAACAACAGATAATTGTATTAAGCAAAGTGTGTAATGTAAACAAAGCATATGCCCTCGAGCATATGAATTTTGTTTTCTCCCTAGTAGCAACATCACATCTACAACCTTAGAGGTTTCTGTCACTCCCCCAGATTAAATAGAGGCATGAACCCACTATCGAGCATAAATACCCCCTCTTGGAGTCACTAGCAACTACTCGGCCAAGATAGCTACTAACAACGGAGAGCATGCAAGATCATAAACAACATAGAGATAACAAAAGATATATTTCAGTATAGCAACTCAATCATAATACCAATATTCATCGGATCCCAACAAACTAAACATGTAGAATTACATAACGGTGATCTCAATCATGTAGGGCAGCTCATGAGATCTAAACATGAAGCACATGGTGGAGAAGACAACCATCTAGCTACTGATATGGACCCATAGTCCAAGGTAGACTACTCACTCATCGCTCCGGAGGCAAGCATGGCGATGAAGAAGACCTACGGTGGCGATTCCCCTCTCCGGTAGGGTGCTGGGGAGAGCTTCTGGACCCTCCTGATCTTTGGGTCGACGGCAGCGGCGGATCGCGATGTGTTCTGGAAAATTGATCGGGTACTTAGGTTTTTTCCGTCGGGGGGTCTTTATAGGCAAAGGGGCATCGTCAGAGGTGGACCGAGGCGGTGTCACACATAGGGGGCACGGCCCAGGGCCTGGCCGCGCCGCCCTGGTGTGTGGCCACCTTGTGGCCCCACTCCGTCTCCTCTTTGGATCTCTGGAAGCTTTCGGGAAAAATAAGACTTCAGGAACTTGTTTCGTCCAATTCCGAGAATATTTCCTGTGTATCACTTCTGAAACACAAAAACGGCAGAAAACAGGGAACTGGCACTGTGGCGACTTGTTAATAGGTTAGTTCCGGAAAATGCATAAAAGTTCCATGAAGTGTAACAAAACAGTAGGCAAATGGTGTATAAACAAGCATGGAGCATCAAAAATTATAGATACGTTGGAGACGTATCAAGCATCCCCAAGCTTAACTCCTGCTCGTCCTCGAGTAGGTAAGTGATAACAAAAGAATAATTTTTGAGGTGACATGCACCTACACAATCTTGATCATATATGTAAGCATTTGTGAGCTGGGATCAAAAGAACTTAAAACATGGGCATGAAGATATAATCTTGACAATAAGAACTTAGCAACCATGTTGTAAACATGCAAATGAACACAAACAAAAGATCATGAAAATGAAACAATGAAAGTCAAACGTGTGTTCAAATCATAAGGAAAAACATACAAATGGTTCTCAACTTGTCCTTCATGGAGAGCAAAACATAAATGCATAGGACACCTTCAAGTTTAAGAGGGCGACTTGATACAAGTAATTTAAGAACAAGTGAAACCAACAATATGAATCAATCAATGAAAACTTTGGGACAATGCACATTATACTAAGAATGACAACTTTGCTCTCTTATGGTGCATAAAGATAGAACAAGTCAAAATTTTAAGAACAGGAAAAAGTAAAGTGTGCCTTCCGGTTCGTGAGAGCTTTACTAACCAATTTTCGCATAACACTGGTAAGAGTTTAATTGAAGAGAAAATAAAAGCAAGTCAAATTTACTTGGAATAGCATATTGCTAGTAGGTATGTATGGTGGACACTTTGGAAAACTTTGGCTTTTAGGAGTTGGATGCACGAGTAGATCTCATACTCAGTACAAGGCGAGGGCTAGCAAAAGACTGGGAGCCACCAACTCAGAGAGCAATAATGGCCATAATCATGCAAAGCGACAAAGCGACATTAAAAGAAGCATAAGATGGCATCAAAAGTCAAAAACTAAATGATCATGAAGGCTATTGGCGACTTTGTAAGAGTCTAACATGTGTGAGCATGCGCCAAGTCAACCCAAATAAAGCATCAAGGGGAAAACCAAAATAATGCTTCCATACAATAAAAACAACGCATGATTTTTTTAAAGGCTCATTAAGCAATCTCAGTTATTTGAGACAAGTCATGCTACAGCAAAACCACTAAGCATACTATCAAAAAGACATCAAGCATGACATGAAAAAGCCTAAGCCGCAGTCTACACAAGCTCCTTCTTGTACCACTATTTTGCACAAAGCTTTTTCTCTTTTCCAACACCATTTGAAAATTTTAAAGACACCTCTTTTGATGAAAACCAATAAAGATCAGAGGCAAAAATACACCTTGATGAAAAGATATGACAAGGTCTGAACGCATATCAAGGCGAAAACGAAAACCAAAAGCAGTAGCGGAAAAAGAAGAACACTCGGTGAAATTGTAAGAATGAAAAACGGAGTGTTCTTGGCAAATGAAAACGACTACATCTCCTCCAAAAGAAATTTGTTGGGGTCCAACCATTTATTGCAGTAAACAAAACTAAACTAACTAAGAAAACTAAAACAACTGACGCTCCAAGAAAAACACATAGTGCATGAAGCAATAAAAATATAGTGTCTTGAAAGGTGACCTGATTTTTGCTGATGAAGAAGGGGTGCCTCGGGGGCATCCCCAAGATTTGACGCTTGTTCTTCTTGGATATTTCTTGGGGTGATGCATGGGCATCCCCAAGTTGAGCTTTTTTCCATTCTTCAACTCATCTCATCATTCTCCAATCCCTACACTTGAAAACTTCCTTCATACAAAACTAAACACAATTCTATTAGCAACATTAGTGTAGCATAACATATAATCAACCTCTTTTTGCTTCAGGTTTCAACCCAAAACCACCACATATATAGCATATACTACTGTAGCAACTTCCCCAAAAGTTCTGTGATCAAAAGAACTCAAAAGATAGCGATAAAGCGACAAACACAAATATTGGCAGAAATCTATCAAAACAGAATAGCTGACAAAGGTCGAATTTTTGAGAGGTTTTCTGTTGCTCAAATCAAAAAGTGTTCAACTAATGAAAGTTTGGATATAACCTGGGGCATATGCACAAGAATCGCAGGTCCAAAAGATATACAGAGAATTTATACGAATTTTTACGGTGCAGCACCGAAAACAGTTTCAGGACAGCAACATCCCCAAATCTTTACCTCACTCGAATTAGAGGCTTCTCTTGGCACAACAAAAAAATAAAAAGGATAAGGAGCGGTCATTACAGTAGTAATGACTTCCAAGACTCAAATAAAAGAAAAAGTACTGAAAATAAAACATTGGGTTATCTCCCAAAAGTGCTTTTCTTTAACGCCTTTGAGCTAGGCGCAGAAAATTGCGAATCAAGTAACATCAAGAGATGAAGCATCAAGCTCATAATTTGCTCTAAGAATAGAGTCAAAAAGTAATTTCTTTATCTTCCTAGGGAAGTGTTCCATACCTTTCTTAAGTGGGAATTGATATTTAATGGTGCCTTCCCTCATATCAATGATGGCACCTACAGTTCGAAGAAAGGGTCTTCCCAAAATAATAGGACATGAAGCGTGGCATTCAACGTCCATAACGAGAAAATCAACGGGAACAACGTTATTGTTAACCACAATAAGAACATCATTAATCCTTCCCAAAGGTTTCTTCTTAGCAACATCAGCAATAGGAACATCATAATAACACTTTTCAAGCGCTGGTAAATCAAGCATGTCATAAATTTTTCTAGGCATGATAGAAATACTAGCACCTAGATCACATAAAGCATGGCAATCAAAACCATTAACATGCATGTCAATTATGGGTTCCCAACCATCTTCTAACTTCTTGGGAACAGAAGCTTTTTGCTGCAACTTTTCAACCCTAATTTTCATGAGAGCATTGGTAATATGCTTAGTAAAAGCAATATTTAAGGAACTAGCATTGGGAGTCAAAGCAAGCTTTTGCAAGAACAAAATAACTTCAGATATGTTGCAGCCATAAACATCAAAATCATTAAAAGAAGTAGAGCATTCATCTCCTACACTCCGAAAAATTTCAGCACTCTTTTGAGAAAAAGTTTTGGCAGTTTTAGGCTTTTTAACACAAGGAGTGGGAGTTTTCTCTACACCAATCAAAGTAAGAGGATTGCTATCATTAGGAGCAACATCATTAGAGGTAGTAATGGTACATACCTTCATCTCTCTAGCCATCTCATCTTCCCTTTCCCATCTAGCATGCAATTCCGCTAACAATCTAATATTTTCATCAATTCCAACTTGAATAGCATTAGCAGTAGCAAAAACATTGTTCTCTTTCACATCATTAGGCAACACTTTTAATTTCAGAATTTCAACATCATGAGCAAGGCTATCAACTTTAGAAGCAAGAATATCAATTTTGCCTAACTTTTCCTCAACAGACTTGTTAAAAGCAGATTGTTTTACCATGAAGTCTTTGAGCATTACCTCAAGCTCGGAGGGCGCGGCCCTAGTGTTGTTGTAGGAATTACCATAAGAATTACCATAACCATTACCATTGGTAGAAGGATACGGCCTATAATTGTTACTAGCAAAATTGTTCCTATAAGCATTGTTGTTAAAATTATTGTTCCTAATGAAATTCACATCAACATGCTCTTCTTGAGCAACCAAACAGGCTAAAGGAACATTATTAGGATCAATATGAGTCCTATCATTGGCAAGCATAGCCATAATGGTATCAATCTTATCACTCAAGGAAGAGGTTTCCTCAACAGAATTTACCTTCTTACCTTGCGGAGCTCTCTCGGTGTGCCATTCGGAATAATTTACCATCATATTGTCAAGTAGCTTTGTCGCGGCGACCAAGGAAAGGGACATAAAAGTGCCTCCAGCAGCTGAATCAAGTAGGTTCCTTGAAGAAAAATCCAGTCCTGCATAAAAAGTTTGGACAATAATCCAAGTAGTTAGTCCATGAGTGAGGCAATTCTTTATCATAGATTTCATTCTTTCCCAAGCTTGAGCAACATGTTCATTATCAAACTGACTAAACTTCATAATATTGCTACGCAGAGATATAATCTTAGCAGGAGGATAGTATCTACCAATAAAAGCATCCTTACACTTAGCCCATGAATCAATACTATTCTTAGTCAAAGACAACAACCAATCTTTAGCTTTTCCTCTAAAAGAAAAAGGAAACAACTTGAGCTTAATAATATCACTTTCTACATCCTTATATTTCTGCATCTCACATAGCTCAACAAAATTGTTGAGATGAGCTGCAGCATCTTCAGTACTAGCACCAGAAAATTGTTCTTTCATAACAAGGTTCAATAAAGCAGGCTTAATCTCATAAAAGTTTGTAGCAGGAGCAGGTGGTGCAATAGGAGTGCAGATAAAATCACTATTGTTTGTGCTAGTGAAGTCACACAACTTGGTGTTTTCAGGATTACCCATTTCAGCAAAACTAAAGTAAACAAGTAAAAATAACTACCAAGGATTCTAATTTTTTTGGGTTTTTGATATAAAACGATGCAAGTAAAATAAATAAAGTAAAGCAAAACAATAACAAAGTAAAGGATGTGCGTGTGAAAAACTCCCCTTGCAGAGGTCTTCCACTCTTCCCCGACAACGGTGCCAGAAAATTGCTTGATGGCTAGTTGAATGACCAGCCCGTTGGGAACCCCACGAGGAAGGTGTGATGAATATAGCAGCAAGTTTCGCTCAATTAAGAAACCGAGGTTATGTTGATCCGGAGAAGAGCGAACAATACGACTGAAGGTGATGCAGACTGGCTTAGCGACAGCTTTGGACAATTTATATATGGCGCCTCGTCCAAGCTTTGCTTTGCGAGCAGCAACGTGGAACCTGCACACAACACAACCAAATACTTTGTTCCCAACTTGCGATGAGGTTGTCAATCTCACCGTTTTGCTTGAAACAAAGGGTATGAGCGTATCGAGTGGAAAGTAATAATAGTATGCGAGTAAAGTAAATAGTGCGAGTAAAGTAAACAGGTGATAGCAATATGATGGAAATAGGACCGGGGTCCACAGTTCACTAGTGGTGTCTCTCCATAAGATAAATAACACATGCTGGGTAAACAAATTACAGTTGGGCAATTGATAGAATAAAGATAACGTGATATGTCAAGAAGATCACTATGAGATTTACTCTGGGCATTACAACAAAATACATAGACCGCCATCCAACTGCATCTATGACTAATAATCCACTTGTGGCGAATCAATCCGAGAACTCCACAAGTATTAAGTTGCGAACAACAGATAATTGCATTAAGCAAAGTGTGTAATGTAAACAAAGCATATGCCCTCGAGCATATGAATGTTGTTTTCTCCCTAGTAGCAACAGCACATCTACAACCTAAGAGGTTTCTGTCACTCCCCCAGATTAAATAGAGGCATGAACCCACTATCGAGCATAAATACCCCCTCTTGGAGTCACTAGCAACTACTCAGCCAAGATAGCTACTAACAACAGAGAGCATGCAAGATCATAAACAACATAGAGATAACAAAAGATATATTTCAGTATAGCAACTCAATCATAACACCAATATTCATCGGATCCCAATAAACCAAACATGTAGAATTACATAACGGTGATCTCAATCATGTAGGGCAGCTCATGAGATCTAAACATGAAGCACATGGTGGAGAAGACAACCATCTAGCTACTGCTATGGACCCATAGTCTAAGGTAGACTACTCACTCATCGCTCCAGAGGCAAGCATGGCCAAGAAGAGCTTCTGGACCCTCCCGATCTTCGGGTCGACGGCAGCGGCGGATCGCGATGTGTTCTGGAAAATTGATCGGGTACTTAGGTTTTTTTCGTCGGGGGGTCTTTATAGGCGAAGGGGCATCGTCAGAGGTGGACCGAGGCGGTGTCACACATAGGGGGCGCGGCCCAGGGCCTGGCCGCGCCGCCCTGGTGTGTGGCCACGTCGTGGCCCCACTCCGTCTCCTCTTCGGATCTCTAGAAGCTTCCGGGAAAAATAAGACTTCAGGAACTTGTTTCGTCCAATTCCGAGAATATTTCCTGTGTATCACTTCTGAAACACAAAAACAGCAGAAAACAGGGAACTGACACTGTGGCGACTTGTTAATAGGTTAGTTCCGGAAAATGCATAAAAGTGCCATGAAGTGTAACGAAACAGTAGGCAAATGGTGTATAAACAAGCATGGAGCATCAAAAATTATAGATATGTTGGAGACGTATCACCTTTCCATGCTGTATTCTGATGCATCGCTGTACTCATCCCAGTATCCTCCACTTGACATACTGTTGTCATCTCGGCTTCTCATGAACATGTCTCTTTCCTCCCTTAGCTTCTTTTTGTGCTGGTGCAGCGCGTATTGATACCCCATCAGAACTTCTCTCCTTGAATCTGTGGGTACCTCTGTGTCGTGATTGATGGCTGACATGATAATTCTCCACTCTCCGGTTGAAACGTGAATTTTTTCTTTTTCCTTTTTGCTATTACTCCTTGGATTGTCGACTTGCAGGTCGACCTCTTTGTTGCCTTCGTGATTATCCTCTTCTGCTGCTTCAGTGATAATAATGCATAACTGAAGTACGCTTCTAGAGACGCCACTGCTTTCGATGGCGAAGTCCCGAGTTTCGTCGAATTCCTCGAGTTTCTCTTGCATATCTTCTGTTGCTGTGAGACTGACCGGCGAGTTTACCTCGCTGGACAAGCCCACGGATGATCCAGATATTGTGATTCTCTCGGCTTTGCTTGCCGACGGACCCGATTTCGTCGGATCCGAAAGGCGAGTTGAACCCGAAGGTCCAACGTAGAAGCTTAAACTTCCGATCGTCAGCTCCATCTCTTGACTTTCGTCGACTTCTGGATTGCTGTTGGCTAAAAGCGAAAAAGCCGTCGAATTCATGATTCCAACGCCCAGCGTCCCCATGGTTGGCGCCAATTGATGAGGGTTAACTCGACAAATGTCCTAGATGAAGGACTTAGGATCGGGGAGATAGGGCGTTGGATGAACTCGAAGGTAAACTCAGTCAAACAAGGTGTGTATCAAAAGTAAACTTGGGTGTCAAACCTGGCTTGCTTTCAATCTGTCCCTCATCGTCCCCTCCTGGCCCCTATATATAGGTGGCCAGGTCTCAGGGATCGGGAGGGATCTGATACAGATTACAATATCGACATACGATATGAACTCGTATTTCGACTAACGTTACAATTGGGCCTAGCTTAACGGGCCTCAGGGGTACTCAACTATCGGGCTCTATTATCTATACCCTTGTCACTAGGGGATGGAACTGTTCATCCCAGTGATCATTTTCTCTTTATACATGAATTATGCGAGTTGTTCAAGTGTGCAGGTATTTCTACAGGTGAAGTTAAGAGGAAGCTATTTTCTTTATCACTAAAGGGCAGAGCTGCGGAATGGTATAAGGCGCTGAATGATGGCCGACCTATTGGCAGGGAGGAAATTGTACCTCTCTTTTATTCTAAATTCTATCCTTCTCATGAGGTTCATAAAGATAGGAATTATATTTATAATTTTTATCCTCATGATGGAGAAAGCATTGCCCAAGCGTGGGGAATATTGAAGTCACTAATGCTTAAATGTCCTATTCATGATCTTCCCCGTAATAATGTTATTAATAATTTTTATGCAAGGCTTTCAGGATATTACAAGGACTATCTAGATGCATGCTTCGATGGGTCTTTCACAAGCAGGGAGGTTGGTGCCAAGTGGGATCTGCTTGAAACAATTCAAAACAATATTGAAGATTGGGATAGCGACAAAGGTAAAGGATCAGGTATAAAATATGAGTATGATTGCATTAAGTCTTTCGCTGAAACTTCTGATTTTCAAGAGCTTAGTGCTAAATATGGTCTTGATCCTCAAATTATGGTTGATTGCTTTAGAGCCTTTGCTTCCCATATTAATGTTCCTAAGGGAAATGGGGACGTGTATCATGAACCTTTTAAAGACACTTGCATAGAAAGTGATATTGTTACTGATGATTGCAATAAACATGCTCAAACCTCTGAAAGTACTATTTCTTATAAGCATGTTAATTTTTGTGGAGTACTTAGACCTTGTGAACAGAGTCATGACAAAGAAGATTATTGTATCCACCATAAGAATGAAGAAACCCGAATGTGGGATAAGGCTCTAGATGAGCTTGGTAAAAAGGTTTGTGAGCTTTATCCTTTTATTTGTGAACTTTGCCATGACAAGGGTCATTTTAATTTTCAATGCTCAGGCCATAATAGTGACCCTTCTAATCGAATGAGTACCACAAGTTTGTATTGTGGTGACAAGATCACTCTCAATCAGCATGATGAGCTTAGTTTGTTTTTGAGGTGTGAAAAGTTATCTAGAAAAACTTCTTTGGTAGATATGAGCGCTTTAAAAAATATTAGCATCCTGCAGGGTTGTCGTCTTTATTGTGTTAAAGATTGCCTCACAAATACTTACTTACAAAATGTTTTAAAACATGATGTTTTGCCAAGCTATGACAGGACTAATATATGTTTCCATCTTATTAATAGAGAGGAGGAATCCTCCAAAGTTTCTTCTGTCATTTCTGTCAGTAAACCAGATTATGTGGAGAAGATGCCTTTCAAGCCTCTCCCTCCTAAAGAAGAGAGTAACAAGAGTAAGAAGAAGAGTAAAAGGAGAGAGGAAATGGTATCTTCCCCTAAGCATGTTGCTCCTATTATAGATTATGATGATTCTGAACTTGATGATGTTCTTATGCCTGTTACCTATGTTAGTGATCATGATTGGGAAAAGCACTCTACTTTCGATATTGAAAATCTTTTTGGTACCAATTCTGAAAATTATGAGGTTAATAATTGTTGCACCATTAGTACTATCCATGTTCCTTCCTATGATATGTTTGATGAACACGCTTTGGAAGATAGCTATTCTATTGCTTATGATGATTACAATGATGAATATAATATTTTCAGTTCACCTACTATTGTGGAGGAGACAAGGTATGATTACAACATGCCTCCTATTTTTGATGATTATGGTGATGAGAATAGTTATTTTGGTGAATCTGCTCCTACTACGATTGTTCATGTGGGGAGTATTAATTCTTTTGTGCATGTGGCTCATGATAGGGATGTTTTATGTGATTGTTATATTGTTAATTCTATTCGTGATGCTACTGAAAGTTACTATGAAAGAGGGAAACATGGTTTGATGGATCTCAACAATATTAAGTTTCCCCTCTTTATGTTGCAAATCTTGAAGTTGCACTTGTTTTATCTAACCATGCTTGTTACTATCTGCCTCATTGATTTATTTTCTTACAAGATTCCTATGCATAGGAAGTGGTTTAGATTTAAATGTGTTTCATATTTGCTTTTTGATGCTCTCTCTTGCTTCAAGTTCTTTTATGGCGCCTGATGCGGGCAGATAACCACCCAGTTGGGAACCCCAAGAGGAAGGTATGATGAGCACAGTAGCAAGTTTTCCCTTAGTAAGAAACCGAGGTTTATTGAACCAGTAGGAAAAAGCCAAACTTCAGAAGGTGATGCCTGCTAGCTTCGCGACAGCTCTGAACACTTTATAAGGCGCCTCGTCCAGGGATTTGCTTTGCACCAGCAGCAACGTGGAACCTGCACACAACACAACCAAGAACTTTGCTCCCAACTTACAATGAGGTTGTCAATCTCACCAGTTTGCTGTAAACAAAGGATTGAGCGTATCGAGTGGAAAACAATAGTAGTATGCAAGAAAGTAAACAGTGCGAGTAAAAGTAAACTGTAATAGCAATATAAAGGAAATTGGACCGGGGTCCACAGTTCACTAGTGGTGTCTCTTCATAAGATAAATAACGACATGCTGGGTAAACAAAATACAGTTGGGCAATTGATAGAATAAAGATAACATGCATATGTCACGAGGATCACTATGAGATTTACTCTGGGCATTACAACAAAATACATAGACCGCCATCCAACTGCATCTATGACTAATAATCCACTCGTGGGGAATCATCCAAGGACCCCTCGAGTATTAAGTTGTGAACAACAGATAACTGCATTAAGCAAAGTGTGTAATGTAAACAAAGCAAATGTCCTTGGACACAAGATTGTTGTTTTCTCCCTAGTGGCAACAGCACATCTACAACCTTAGAGGTTTCTGTCACTCCCCCAGATTAAATAGAGGCATGAACCCAACTATCGAGCATAAATACCCCCTCTTGGAGTCACTAGCATCTACTTGACCAAGATAGATACTAATAACAGAGAGCATGCAAGATCATAAACAACATAGAGATAACATAAGATAAAATCCAGAACATCAACTTAACATAACACAATAATCATCGGATCCCAACAAACACAACATGTATAATTACATAAAGATGATCTCGATCATGTAAGGCAGCTCACGAGATCTAAACATGAAGCACATGGTGGAGAAGACAACCATCTAGATACTGCTATGGACCCATAGTCCAAGGTAGACTACTCACTTATCATGCCGAAGGCAAGCATGGCGATGAAGAAGACCTCTGGTGGCAATTCCCCTCTTCGGCAGGGTGCCGGAAGAGCTTCTAGACCCTCCCGATCTTGGGTCGACGACAGCGGCGGATAACAATGTGTTTCTGGAAAATTGATCGGGGCTTTAGGTTTTTCCCATCAGGGGGTCTTTATAGGCGAAGGGGCGGCGTCAGAGGTGGACCAGGGCGGCCTCACCCATAGGGGGCGCGGGCCAGGGGCTGGCCATGCCGCCCTATGTTGTGGCTAGCCCGTGGCCCCCCTCCATCTCCTCTTCGGTCTTCTAGAAGCTTTGGTAAATATTAGGAGGTTCGGCTTTTGTTTCGTCCAATTCCGAGAATATTTCCTGTGTAACTTTTCTGAAACACAAAAACAGCAGAAAATAGGGAACTGGCACTGTGGCATCTTGTTAATAGGTTAGTTTCGGAAAATGCATAAAAATGCCACGAAGTGTAACAAAACACTAAGCAAATGGTGTAAGAACAAGCATGGAGCATCAACAATTATAGATACGTTTGAGACGTATCAAGCTTCCCCAAGCTTAACTACTGCTCGTCCTCGAGTAGGTAAGTGATAACAAAAGAATAATTTTTGAGGTGACATGCACCATCACAATCTTGATCATCTAAGTAAGCATTGAGTGCTGGGATCAAAAGAACTTACAACATGGGCATGAAAGACATAATCTTGATAGAAGAAACTTAGCAATCATGTTATAACATGAAAAAGAACACAAATGAAAGATCATGAAAAATGAAACAATGAAAGTCAAACGTGTGTTCAAATCATATGGAAAAACATAGCAAATGGTTTTCAGCTTGTCCTTCATGGAATAGCAAAACATAAATGCATAGGACACCTTCAAGTTTAAGAGGGCGACTAGATACAAATAATTTAAGAACAAGTGAAACCAAAATCATGAATCAATCAATGATAACTTTGGGACAATGCACATTATACTCAGAATGACAACTATGCTCTCTTAGATGGTGCATAAAGGTAGAAGGTGGTGACTCAACATAAAAGTAAAAGAAAGGCCCTTCGCAGAGGGAAGCAGTGATTGCAAGTTTTATAAAACTTCAAAAATTATGGTACTTACTAGCTTTGAGCTCTCATTGCCCCATCATAGGCCTCCTGAATGGTTAAAGTTAATGCGAGTACAATTATGACGCATATGCTTGACAAATCATAAGTTGAAAACCTCGTGTCCTGTGAAGTACGAATACCCAAACCTCATGCTACTCGACTTAGAGTCCCAAGCAAGCTCTTGTCATTGTAAGTATATGCGTATCATCGAGAACCGCCAACGGGGTACCTCCGTGCCCGATGACATGGAACAAGCCCACATCAAAATGATAGGACAAACAGACAATGAACACCTCCGCATCTCTTTTATTTACAATTGGTATAATTTTTTATTTTGAGATGCGTCGTCGAATGTCAACTATGGGCATGCTATAAATTTCCACCATGAATTATGCATGGCTTAGATTGGCGGCCCAGGTGTTTCTCTAACACATATAAAAACTCCATGATCCCGCAAGATTCCCAACTTGTTTCACATCGTGAGTATCCATAAACAAAAGACCACGATATCAACTCAAATAAGAAGTGCAATGTTGAAAGCTTACCCCATGACGACATGGTTTGGCTAATTTCCAACTTACAACTTACAAGCATAACAACTCAACATAAGAGAGCCACAATGTCAAATTTTTAAGAACGAGAAAAGTAAAGTGTGCCATCCGGTTCGTGAGAGCTTTACTGACCAATTTTCGCATAACACCAAAAAGAGTTTAATTTGAAGGATAGACAAAAGCAAGTCAAATGTACTTTGGAATAGCAAATTGCTAATAGGTATGTATGGTGGATATAATGGAATAACTTGGTTTTTAGGAGTTGGATGCACGAGTAGAGCTCATAGTCAGTACAAAATAAAGGCTAGCAAAAGACTGGGAGCGACCAACTAAGATAGCAATAACGGCCATAATCATGCATAGCGACAAAACATCATTAAGAGAAGCATAAGATGGCATCAAAAGTCAAAAAATAAATGATCATAGAGGCTTATGGCAACTTTTTATGAGTCAAACATGTTGTAAGCATGTGCCAAGTCAACCCAAATAAAGCATCAAATAGAAAACCAAATTAATGCTTCCAACTAATAAAAACAACGCATGATTTTTTCAAAGGCTCATTAAGCAATCTCAGTCATTTGAGACAAGTCATGCTACATAAAAAATCACTAAGCATACTATCAAAACAACATCAAGCACGACATGCAAAAGTCTAATCCGCAGTCTAATCAAGCTCCTTTTTGTACCACTTTTTTGCATGAATTTTTTTCTCTTTTCCAACACCATTCGAACCTTTTTGAGACAACTCTTTTGATGAATACCAACATAGACCAGAGGTCAAAATACACCTTGATGCAAAGATAAAACAAGATCTGAACAAAAATCAAGGCAAAAAACAAAAGCTAAACGCAGTTCTAGAAAAAGAGAACACTCGTTGAACGATAAGAGTGAAAAACGGAGTGTTCTTGGCAAATGAAAAGCAAGTAAATCTCCTCCAAAAGAAATTTTTTGGGGTCCAACAATTTATTTCAGCAAACAAAAGAAAAGAAAACTCAAAGCAAAAGTAAAAATGCTCCAGGAAAAACGCATAGTGCATGAAGCAATAAAAATATAGTGTTTTGAAAGGTGACCTGATTTTTGCCGATGAAGGGGTGCTTTGGGGGCATCCCCAAGCTTTGACGCTTGTACCTCTTGGATATTTATGGGGTGCGTGGGAATCCCCAAGCTTGAGCTTTTGTCCATTCTTCAACTCATCTCATCATTCTCCAATCCCTACACTTGAAAACTTCCTTCATACAAAACTCAACACAATTCTATTAGCAACATTAGTGTAAGCATAATAATGAATCAACCCTTTTTGGTTCAGATTTCAACTCAAAACCACCACATATAAAGCATATACTACTGTACCAACTTCCCCAAAAGTTCCGTGATCAAACGAACTAAAAAAGAAAGCGATCTAGAGGCAAACACAAATAGTGGCAGAAATCTGTCAAAACAGAACAGCTGACAAAGGCCGATTTTTTCGAGGGTTTTCTGTTGCTCAAATCAAAAAGTGTAAAACTAATTAAAGTTTGGATATAACCTGGGGCATATGCACAATAAATCGCAGTTCAAAAAGATATTCAGAGAATTTTTACAAATTTTTACGGTGCAGCACCAAAATCTGTTTCAGGACAGCAACTTCCCCAAATCTTACCTTACTCAAATTAGAGGTTTCTCTTGGCACAATAACGAAATAAAAATGATAAGGAGTGCTCATTACTGTAGTAATAACTTCCAAGACTCAAATAAAAGAAAAAGAACTGAAAAGAAAATATTGGGTTATCTCCCAAGAGTGCTTTTCTTTAACGCCTTTGAGCTAGGCGCGGAAAGGTGGAAATCAAGTAATATCAAGCGATGCATTAAGATCCATTGCAGAGGACTTTTCAATAAGACATTGTATTGCATCCACATAAGTTTTTGAAGACCCCTTGTGATCATGCTTTGGTTCACTCAATTCACTAAAAAGATTTTCAGGACAGATCCAATTAAAATTATTTTCCAAAGCTTCATGCAATCCCAAGAGTTTGCTAGGTATTGGTACTTTGGTTTCTTCTTTGGTTGTACCAAAAACATTAACAGACGAGCCAAGCATATTAAAACGCTCAAAAACTTCCCTAGCTTCAATAGCAACATCTCTAAATTCTCTACGCAAAGTCTCCAAAATAAAATCTTTCTTTTCGGAGTCTTCGATATCATGAAGCTTAAGAAATATTTGTTGCATAAAAGGATTAAGATTAACAAACCTAGCCTCCAACATGTGAACTAAATAAGCAGCAGCAACTTCATAACTAGGAGCAAGCTTAGCCAAAGATTTATCCTCAATATCTTTATGCATACTAATATGATTAAAGAACTCCTCAATGTTACCTTTCCCAATAATAGAACCACTACGTACTGAGAGGTCATCCAAAACATACTTAGGGAACAACATAATGAACTACGAGTAATAAAGTAACAACTATAAAGGATACTAATTTTTTTGTGCTTTTGATAAAATGATGCAAGCAAAAATAAAGCAAAGCAAAACACTAAAGAAAGTAAAGGATGTGCATGCAAAACTCCCCTAGCAGAAATCTTCTTTTTCCTCGGCAACAGCGCCAGAAAAAGTTGCTTGATGCGGGCAGATAACCACCTAGTTGGGAACCCCAAGAGGAAGGTATGATGAGCATAGTAGCAAGTTTTCCCTCAGTAAAAAACCGAGGTTTATTAAACCAGTAGGAAAAAGCCAAACTTCAGAAGGTGATACCTGCTAGCATCGCGACAGCTCCGGACAATTTATAAGGTGCCTCGTCCAGGGCTTTGCTTTGCACCAGCAGCAACGTGGAACCTGCACACAACACAACCAAGAACTTTGCTCCCAACTTACGATGAGGTTGTCAATCTCACCGGTTTGCTGTAAACAAAGGATTGAACGTATCGAGTGGAAAGCAATAGTAGTAAGCAAGAAAGTAAACAGTGCGAGTAAAAGTAAACAATAATAGCAATATAAAGGAAATTGGACCGGGGTCCACAGTTCACTAGTGGTGTCTCTCCATAAGATAAATAATGACATGCTGGGTAAACAAATTACAGTTGGGCAATTGATAGAATAAAGATAACGTGCATATGTGATGAGGATCACTATGAGATTTACTCTGGGCATTACAACAAAATACATAGACCCCCATCCAACTGCATCTATGACTAATAATCCACTCGCGGGGAATCATCCGAGGACCCCTTGAGTATTAAGTTGCAAACAACAGATAACTGCATTAAGCAAAGTGTGTAATGTAAACAAAGCAAATGTACTTGGACACAAGATTGTTGTTTTCTCCCTAGTGGCAACAGCACATCTACAACCTTAGAGGTTTCTGTCACTCCCCCAGATTAAATAGAGGCATGAACCCAACTATCGAGCATAAATACCCCCTCTTGGAGTCACTAGCATCTACTTGGCCAAGATAGCTACTAACAATGGAGAGCATGCAAGATCATAAACAACATAGAGATAACATAAGATAAAATTCTGAACATCAACTTAACATAACACCAATATTCATCGGATCCCAACAAACACAACATGTAGAATTACATAAAGATGATCTCGATCATGTAAGGCAGCACCCGAGATCTAAACATGAAGCACATGGTGGAGAAGACAACCATCTAGCTACTGCTATGGACCCATAGTCCAAGGTAGACTACTCACTCATCGCGCCGGAGGCAAGCATAGCGATGAAGAAGACCTCCGGTGGCGATTCCCCTCTCTGGCAGGGTGCCGAGAAGAGCTTCTGGACCCTCCCGATCTCGGGTCGACGATGGCGGCGGATCGCGATGTGTTTCTGGAAAATTGATTGGGGCTTTAGGTTTTTCCCGTCGGGGGGTCTTTATAGGCAAAGGGGTGGCGTCAGAGGTGGACCAGGGCGACCTCACACATAGGGGCGCGGGCCAGGGCCGTGGCCCCCTCCATCTCCTCTTCGGTCTTTTGGAAGCTTCGGTAAATATTAGGAGGTTCGGCTTTTGTTTCATCCAATTCCGAGAATATTTTATGTGTAACTTTTCTGAAACACAAAAATAGCAAAAAACAGGGAACTGGCACTGTGGCATCTTGTTAATAGGTTAGTTCCGGAAAATGCATAAAAATGCCACGAAGTGTAACAAAACACTAAGCAAATGGTGTAAGAACAAGCATGGAGCATCAAAAATTATAGATACGTTTGAGACATATCAGCGCCTTTGCCTTAAGCTCTTTTCTAGCGCCTACATGAGCATATTTTTAAATCACTGGGCCTAGCTCAAAGGCATTAAAGAAAAGCACTCTTGGGAGATAACCCAATGTTTTATTTCAGTACTTTTTCTTTTCTTCGAGTCTTGGAAGTTATTACTTCTGTAATAACCTTTCCTTATCATTTTTATTTCGTTGTTGTGCCAAGAAGAACCTCTAATTTGAGGGAGGTAAGATTTGGGGAAGTTGCTGTCTTGAAACAGATTTCGGTGCTGCACCGTAAAAATTCGTGAAAATTCTCAGAATATCTTTTTGACCTGCGATTTCTTGTGCATATACCCCAGGTTATTGATTGCTATTGATGGCGCAGTAAATAACCGGCTAGTTGGGAAACCCCAAGAGAAGGTTTGATGAATATAGTAGCAAGTTTTTCCCTCAGTAAGAAACCAAGGTTTAATCGATCCAGTAGGAAAAAGCCAAACTCAAGAAGGTGATGCTTGCTAGCTTCGCGATAGCTCCGGACAATTTATAGGGCGCCTCGTCCAAGCTTTGCTTTGCCAGCTGCAACAGGGAACCTGCACACAACACAACCAAATACTTTGTTCCCAACTTACGATGAGGTTGTCAATCTCACCGGTTTGCTTGAAACAAAGGGTATGAGCGTATCAAGTGGAAAGCAATAGTAGTATGCGAGTAAAGTAAACAGTGCGAGTAAAGTAAACAGGTGATAGCAATATAATGGAAATAGGACCGGGGTCCACAGTTCACTAGTGGTGTCTCTCCATAAGATAAAATAACACATGCTGGGTAAACGAATTACAGTTGGGCAATTGATAGAATAAAGATAACGTGCATATGTCGAGAGGATCACTATGAGATTTACTCTGGGCATTACAACAAGATACATAGACCGCCATCCAACTGCATCTATGACTAATAATCCACTTGTGGCGAATCAATCTGAGAACTCCACAAGTATTAAGTTGCGAACAACAGATAACTGCATTAAGCAAAGTGTGTAATGTAAACAAAGCATATGCCCTTGAGCATATGAATGTTGTTTTCTCCCTAGTGGCAACATCACATCTACAACCTTAGAGGTTTCTGTCACTCCCCCAGATTAAATAGAGGCATGAACCCAACTATCGAGCATAAATACCCCCTCTTGGAGTCACTAGTATCTACTTGGCCAAGATAGCTACTAACAACGGAGAGCATGCAAGATCATAAACAACATAGAGATAACATAAGATAATATTCAGCACATCAACTCAATCATAACACCAATATTCATCGGATCCCAACAAACACAACATGTAGAATTACATAACGGTGATCTCGATCATGTAAGGCAGCTCACGGGATCTAAACATGAAGCACATGGTGGAGAAGACAACCATCTAGCTACTGCTATGGACCCATAGTCCAAGGTAGACTACTCACTCATCGCGCCGGAGGCAAGCATGGCGATGAAGAACACCTCCGATGGCGATTCCCCTCTCCGGCAGGGAGCCGGGAAGAGCTTCTGGACCCTCCTGATCTCGGGTCGATGGCGGCGGCGGATCGCGATGTATTCTGGAAAAGTGATCGGGTGTTTAGGTTTTTCCCGTCGGGGGGTCTTTATAAGCGAAGGGGCATCATCAGAAGTGGACCGAGGCGGCCACACACATAGGGGACGCGGCCTAGCCCTGGGCCGCGCTGCCCTATTGTGTGGGCACCTCGTGGCCCCACTCCATCTCCTCTTCGGTTCTCTGGAAGCTTCGGTGAATTTCTGGATGTTTGGCTTTTGTTTCGTCCAATTCTGAGAATATTTCCTGTGTAACTTTTCTAAAACACAAAAACAGCGGAAAAGAGGGAACTGGCACTGTGGCATGTCGTTAATAGGTTAGTTCCAGAAAATGCATAAAAATGCCACGAAGTGTAACCAAATACTAAGCAAATGGTGTAAAAACAAGCATGGAGCATCAAAAATTATAGATACGTTAGAGACGTATCAGCATCCCCAAGCTTAACTCCTGCCCGTCCTCGAGTAGGTAAGTGATAACAAAAAAAATAATTTTTGAGGTGACATGCACCTACACAATCTTGATCATCTATGTAAGCGTTGTGCGCTGGGATCAAAAGAACTTAAAGCATGGGCATGAAAGACATAATCTTGATAGAAGAAACTTAGCAACCATGTTATAACATGAAAAAGAACACAAATGAAAAATCATGAAAATGAAACAATGAAAGTCAAACGTGTGTTCAAATCATATTGAAAAACATACAAATGGTTTTCAGCTTGTCCTTCATGAGAGAGCAAAACATAAATGCATAGGACACCTTCAAGTTTAAGAGGGCGACTAGATACAAATAATTTAAGAACAAGTGAAACCAACATCATGAATCAATCAATGAAAACTTTGGGACAATGCACATTATACTCATAATGACAACTATGCTCTCTTAGACGGTGCATAAAGGTAGAAGGTGGTGACTCAACATAAAAAGTAAAAGAAAGGCCCTTCGCAGAGGGAAGCAGTGATTGCAAGTTTTATAAACCTTCAAAAATTATGGTACTTACTAGCTTTGAGCTCTCATTGCCCTCATCATAAGCATCTTGAATGGTTAAAGTTAATGCGAATACACTTATGATGCATATGCTTGACAAATCATAAGTTGAAAACCTCGTGTCCCGTGAAATACGAATACCCAAACCTCATGCTACTCGACTTAGAGTCCCAAGCAAGCTCTTGTCATTGTAAGTATACATGTATCATCGAGAACCGCCAACGGGGTACCTCCCTGCCCGATGACATGGAACAAGCCCACATCAAAATGACAGGACAAACAGACAATGAACACCTCGGCATCTCTTTTATTTACCATTGGTATAGCTTTTTATTGTGAGATGCATCGTCGAATGTTCACTATGGGCATGCTGTAAATTTCTACCATGAATTATGCATGGCTTAGATTAGCGGCCCAAGCGTTTCTCTAACACATATACAAACTCCATGATCCCGCAAGATTCCCAATTCATTTCACATCGCGAGTATCCATAAACAAAAGATCGCGAGTATCCACAAAAGATAGTGCAATGTTGAAAGCTTGCCCCATGACGGCATGGCTGGGCTAATTTCCAACTTACAACTTGCAAGCATAACAACTCAACATAAGAGAGCCACAATGTCAAATTTTTAAGAACGAGAAAAGTAAAGTGTGCCATCAGGTTTGTGAGAGCTTTACTGACCAATTTTTGCATAACACCAAAAAGGGTTTAATTTGAAGGATAGATAAAAGCAAGTCAAATGTACTTTGGAATAGCAAATTGCTAATAGGCATGTATGGTGGACACATTGGAACAACTTGGTTTTTAGGAGTTGGATCAACGAGTAGATCTCATACTCAGTACAAAATGAGGGCTAGCAAAAGACTGGGAGCGACCAACTAAGAGAGCAATAACGACCATAATCATGCATAGCGACAAAGCGACATTAAAAGAAGCATAAGATGGCATCAAAAGTCAAAAACTAAATGATCATAGAGGCTTATGGTGACTTTGTATGAGTCTAATATGTGTGAGCATGCGCCAAGTCAACCCAAATAAAGCATCAAAGGAGAAAACCTAAATAATGCTTCCAAATAATTAAAACAACGCATGATTTTTTCAAAGGCTCATTAAGCAATCTCATTCATTTGAGACAAGTCATGCTACAGCAAAACCACTAAGCATACTATCAAAAAGACATCAAGCATGACATGCAAAAGCCTAGGCCGCAGTCTACACAAGCTCCTTTTTGTACCACTTTTTTGCATAAAGCTTTTCCTCTTTTCCAACACCATTCAATTTTTTTTGAAACAACTCTTTTGATGAAAACCAAAATGGACAAGAGGTCAAAATACACCTTGATAAAAAGATATAACAAGATCTGAACAAAAATCAAGGTGAAAAATGAAAGCTAAACGCAGTTCTAGAAAAAGAGAACACTCGTTGAAACGATAAGAGTGAAAAACGGAGTGTTCTTGGCAAATGAAAAGCAAGGAAACTTCTCCAAAAGAAATTTGTTGGGGTCCAACCATTTATTGCAGCAAACAAAACTAAACAAAACTAAACAAAACTGAAAACTAAAAACAACTGACGCTCCAAGAAAAACGCATAATGCATGAAGCAATAAAAATATAGTGTGTTGAAAGGTGACCTGATTTTTGCCGATGAAGAAGGGGTGCCTCGGGGGCATCCCCAAGCTTTGACGCTTGTACTTCTTGGATATTTCTTGGGGTGACATGGGCATCCCCAAGCTTGAGCTTTTGTCCGTTCTTCAACTCATCTCATCATTCTCCAATCCCTACACTTGAAAACTTCCTTCATACAAAACTAAACACAAATCTATTAGCAACATTAGTGTAAGCATAACATTGAACCAACCCTTTTTGCTTCAGGTTTCAGCTCAAAACCACCAAATATAAAGCATATACTACTTTAGCAACTTCCCCAAAAGTTCCGTGATCAAAAGAACTGAAAAAGAAAGCGATCGAGCGGCAAACACAAATAATGGCAGAAATCTGTCAAAACAGAACAGCTGACAAAGGTCGAATTTTTAGAGGGTTTTATGTTGCTCAAATCAAAAAGTGTATAACTAATGAAAGTTTGGATATAACCTGGGGCATATTCACAAGAAATCTCAGGTCCAAAAGATACTCTGAGAATTTTCACGAATTTTTACGGTGCAGCACCGAAAACTGTTTCAGGACAGCAACATCCCCAAATCTTACCTCACTCAAATTAGAGGCTTCTCTTGGCACAAAAACGAAATAAAAAGGATAAGGAGAGGTTATTACAGTAGTAATAACTTCCAAGACTCAAATAAAAGAAAAATAACTGAAAGTAACAACATTGGGTTATCTCCTTTTCTTTAACGCCTTTGAACTAGGCGCAGAAAGTGCGAATCAAGTAATATCAAGTGATGAAGCATCAAGCTCATAATTTGCTCTAAGAATAGAGTCAAAAAGCAATTTATTTCTCTTCCTAGGGAAGTGTTCCATACCTTTCTTGAGTGGGAATTGATATTTGATGGTGCCTTCCCTCATATCAATGATGGCACCTACAGTTCGAAGAAAGGGTCTTCCCAAAATAATAGGACATGAAGCATTGCATTCAACATCCATGACAAGAAAATCAACGGGAACAAGGTTATTGTTAACCATAATAAGAACATCATTAATCCTTCCCAAATGTTTCTTCTTAGCAACATCCGCAATAGGAACATCATAATAGCACTTTTCAAGCGGTGGTAAATCAAGCATGTCATAAATTTTTCTAGGCATAATAGAAATACTAGCACCTAGATCACATAAAGCATGGCAATCAAAACCATTAACATGCATATCAATGATGGGTTCCCAACCATCTTCTAACTTCTTGGGAATAGAAGCTTTTTGCTTCAACTTTTCATCCCTAATTTTCATGAGAGCATTGGTAATATGCTTAGTAAAAGCAACATTTAAAGAACTAGCATTGGGAGTCAAAGCAAGCTTTTGCAAGAACAAAATAACTTCAGATATATTTTAGCCATCAACATCAAAATCATTAAAGGAAATAGAGCTATAATATCCTACATTCCAAAAAAATTTAGCACTCTTTTGAGAAAAAGTTTTAGCAGTTTTGGGCTTTTTAACACTAGGAGTAGGAGTTTTCTCTACACCAATCAAAGTAAGAGGATTGCTAGCATTAGGAATAACATCATTAGAGGTAGTAATGGTACATACCTTCATCTTCCTAGCAATCTCATCTTCTCTTTCCCACCTGGCATGCAATTCTGCTAGCATCCTAACATTTTCATCAATTCTAACTTGGATAGCATTAGCAGTGGCAAAAGGATTATTCTCTTTCACATCATTAGGCAACACTTTTAATTTCAGAAGTTCGACATCATGAGCAAGGCTATCAACTTTAGAAGCAAGAATATCAATTTTGCCTAAATTTTCCTCAACAGACTTGTAAAAAGCGTTTTGCTTACCGATGAAGTCCTTGAGCATAACCTCAAGCTCGGAGGGCGCGGCCCTGGTGTTGTTGGAGGAATTACCATAAGGGTTACCATAACCATTACCATTGGTAGAAGGATACGGCCTATAATTGTTACTAGCAAAATTGTTCCTATAAGCATTGTTGTTAAAATTATTATTTCTAATGAAGTTTATATCAACTTGAGCAACCAAAGAGGCTAAAGGAACATTATTAGGATCTACGTGAGTCCTATCATTAGAAAGCATAAGCATAATAGCATCAATCTTATCACTCACGGAAGAGGTTTCCTCAACAGAATTTACCTTCTTACCTTGTGGAGCTCTCTCGGTGTGCCATTCAGAGTAATTTACCATCATATTGTCGAGAAGCTTTGTTGCGGCGCCCAAGGTAAGGGACATAAAAGTGCCTCTAGCAGCTGAATCCAATAGGTTCCTTGAAGAAAAATTCAGTCCTGCATAAAAAGTTTGGATAATCATCCAAGTGGTCAGTCCATGAGTGGGACAATTCTTTATCATAGATTTCATTCTTTCCCAAGCTTGAGCAACATGTTCATTATCAAACTTAGTAAACTTCATAATATTGCTACGCAAAGCTATAATCTTAGCAGGAGGATAGTATCTGTTGGGGATATACCAAATGGGTATACCAGCGACGTAGTCCTAAATCAGCAAGCCAGGGTGGCCCATCAGGGGTGGTATGGCGGATTCGCCATACCGGGCGGCCCAGTTGCTGAAGTTGCCACGGCGGTACTGGACGCAGGCGCTTATGGCGGATCCACAGACAGGCCTGGCGGATTACTGACGGCAGGCCCATGGCAGATCCGGAGACGGCCCATGGCGGGTTACCTTGATGTATACGCATAGGACTTAGTCTAGGACTCCAAGTTGTATCCGCTCCGGTACCAACGTGTAGCCCACGCCAGGCGCCTTCATAAGCCCGGCGTGGAGCGGCCCTTGAGGCATGTTAGACGTTCTAGTCATAAGGCCAATCGCATAGCGAAACAGCCAACCTCATCATTGTAATCGAGCACTTGTTGCCATATAGTGAATTATAGCAGCACGTAGGGTCTCGCCACCGTTGCGGGATCTGAAGCTGGGTAAACTTGTGCTACCACCGTCTCGGATCGCTCCTCCGTGTTCACCCCCTTCCACAAACTGCCATACCCCTACCTCTATGGCAGATCTGTTGACGAAACCACGACAGTTGGCGCCCACCGTGGGGCTAAGCGCGTCTGGAGCGTGGATCCAGGCGGGATCCGCCTTTGCAGGCATCGGCGACACCGTCGCCATCGGGCGCGTCCTCTACGATTCCGGCTTCCCCATCGTCCCAGCGGATAACCTCTGGGTGCCGGCTAGAGAAGACCCTGCTCGATTCACCGTCGTTCCGATCGGAGATATCCATATCTTCATTGGAGAGACAAACCCTACCCCCGCCACGGAAACCAATTTCCGGTGGATCGGTATGGCTGAAATCCCCAAACGGACTGCTTTCGAGCTGGATACAGAGGAGGACTCATCTGAGCTGGAACTTTCCAAGTGGCCCAGATCGGATCTGAAAAGTAATCCCACCCAGCCCGCCCTAGAGGTGGAGGAAGTGGTGGAAGACCGCAGTGAATCCGCCATGAGTAATCTGGCGTTAGAGACACCGCGATACTGCCTTGTTGCATTCGCAGGTATCACTTCGGGATCTACCTCCAATGGAGAAGATAGCCCAGGTGAATCCATCCTTGAGGCACTTAACGAAAGTGGTGAATCGGATGACTGGGACAGCAAGGGCTATGATTCTGATCACTACGATGCCGCCATGAGGAAACTCGAGGCGGAATTGGTGCAGCAGGCACTTGAAGAGCAACAATGTAACAACTCAGAATTTTTTAATCCACTTCCTATTAATTAAAGTGTCAAATTTTGGACCAAGATAAAACTTTTATCTATTATTGCATGTATGCATGGATTTCCTATTATATGCATTTTATGATTTCATGTGTGTTATCATTTGTTGTGCAATAGTTAGTTAATTCTAACTTAACCAACAGAAGCAATTGAGAAGAATTATAAGAACCAAAGAAACCAGAAACAAAAGAAAGAAAGAAAACAGAAGAATAAGTTGATCTAGAAATTATTATTGACTACCCTACTTTGGACACTTAGAATAAGAAATCTGTAACCTAAGTAAAGGTGTGGACAGTTAGTTGAGCTTGACCAAGTGACATACTAACTCAACCAAGAGGTTTCCACCAAAAATTCAAATCAGAACCCCACTCAAACATCAGCTAAACTTTGAATCTGATTCAGCAACCAAACCCTAATTTCAAATACAAATTTTTGCAAAACCTGTTATTTCTTCAGAACAAAAATATCTCTGGAAACCTTGTCTAATATGTTGACCACCCAAAGTGAAAAATTTCAAAAATTCGAAATTAAGTTTCTTGCGGGCATTTGACCGAACACCTGGAGAACAAAAATCGGAGAAAATCGATTTTACTGTGAAGATCACTGCTCCCGTTCGTCTCATGCCTGTAGCCATGCTCGTGGAGACCCCCGCAGTCGAGCCCAGCTCCCTCTGCCCCGACCCGAGCCGTGAGAAAGGGAGGAGAAGAGGAAAACAGCGCCCAGGACCCCCTATCTTCTTCCCCAGCTCGCTGCACGTCGCCGACCATCGTGACCTCGCCAGAGCCGACCCACAGCACCCCGCCACCGAGACCAAACCCCTCCAGCACGCGAGCAAGGCCGTCGAGCCCGGTGTCGCCCGTGCACGTCGCCAGCATGCCCTGCGCCGGCCACCCACTGGGCGCCCTTGTCCCCGCCTCTCTGGCCTATAAAAGCCCCCGCCGATCAAACGAGTGGAAGCACACCATCCCCAGCTACCTCCCAGACACCCTCACCTCTCCCCGCTCGCTCTCGTTCGACGTCGCCAGCCCCGCCGGCGAGGTACTGGACGCGGAGGGCGCCGCCGCGTTCGACCTCCGTTGAGCAAGAGGACACCGGGAATTGGTGGAGGAGTCTCGCCGGAGTCTTTTCCGCCCGTCGCCGTCAAGCTCTGCTTCCTCTACGCACGCCGCCGTCGCCGTCGTCTTCTTCTCTGCGCGCAGGTGAGCTCCCTTCTCGCCGACGAACACGACGCAGATGCGCCATTGGATTAGAATCCAACGGCAGCATACCGATTCGGGTCACTTAAGTGACCTGACGAGTGGGACCCCCTTGTCAGTTCGTTTTAAAACGTTTCCCGCCGGGGCGAAATGGTATCGGGCCGGCCCGTTCGGGTTTCGTTTGAAATCACCCCAGCTAGGTTCGAATTCGGTCCGTTTCGTTTTATTTAATTTCCCGCCTATTTCGAATTAATTAAAAAATGTTTCAGATATGATTTTCAAACTTTAATTCCAAGAGATTTACAAATCCATTTTTAGCAAATGAATAGGCGTTGGAAAGCTTAGGAAATACTCTACCCTCTGAAACTGGTTAGAATTCAATTTGAGTTAGGGATTTAAATAAATAAGAATACTTTGACCATAGCTCTATTAATCATAGGAAAATTCTAGAAAATTATTTAAACCTCCTAAAATTATGAAACTTGGTTTGTGAACTCACTAATTAACTCCCCTACTGTTTAGTCAACCTTAATCAACTAAAAGCTTGTTAGTGGTGCCAATTAAACCCTAATCCAATCCTAGTTGGTAGCATAAAATGATAGATCTCAATTATACCCTTAGTTTAATTTTTCCCTCAATACCAATGTACTTAATTAGTCAATTTTCACTTGAACTAGCCCTAATAACCCTACTTACTTACCCATACTCAAAAAATAAACCACACATGACACCTAGTAGAAATTATAACTTGCACACTTAATGAGAACTTGGAAGAAAACTTGCAACCCAATTCAAATAAAACCCAACAGGAATGCTATTGTGGAAAGCAAGTATGTATGCTTGGTGTGTTGTTAGCCATGTGTAGTGATTGTGTGTTTTGTGTTTATTCGTTAGTAGACGCTAGTGTTGCTGAGGAGGATATTGAAGGGGAATTTTATCAAGAAGAAGGAGAATACCCCGGACACTTTGCCAACCAAGGCAAGCCATCTTTTGAATCATACTCCACATGCCTAGTTTTACTATTGCCTTCTATTTGTTTTAAGTAAATTGCATGATTGAATTGCTAGAGTAGAATGATAGAAGTGTAGTGATACCTTGCTTAGCAAGAGCATCAAGCTGAGTTTATCCAATCATAGTTTAGTGGTATCATCACTCAATATAGTTGCTTAGTCGCTAATAAAATTGAGGCCATCTCTAAGTGGAACCCCATTTGAACTTGGTGACTTGAACTTGAAAACTTGAAATGGAGATTCTCCTACATGATGGTTTTATGAAGGAAAATGATATTGACTAAGAACTATGGAATGTATTTGCTAAATGATAATAAGGGATGTACCATGTGAGCCAACCATTACCGTACGACCACACTACACCTAAATGGGAAGGGGCTTAGTCCGTAGCTTGTTTACCCTAGTATGGGAGGCCTTGTATCATCCTTTATAGAAGTGCACCATGCGCGGGTACTTCTGAACCGAGTGGAAATCCCATTCATCCGGCACTCCGGAGCGGGCAAAACTAGAGACGCCGGAACAGAAATGTCCGTGTCTCGAGCTCTAGGGAAGGATCCTATACTAGAGTGAGCAAGTGAAAGAGTTTGTTTGATTATCTGAACCCCGCATACTTTGTGTATGACGATCCGTGGATTTCTCCCGGCAGATGTATCGAATCTTGTGGGTAAAGTGTACCCCTCTGCTGAGGTTTCAAACTATTCGAATAGCCGCGTCCTCGGTTATGGACAGTTGGCAAGCTGTACTTGAGTTTTGTCAGAAATGATAATAACTTATGGTGAACTTGGTGAATGACATGACTTCACTTGACATTGATGTTGACACCCTTGAAGTTCCATTGAGATTTAACTTAGAGAACTAAACTTCTTTTCTACCAATGAACATTCTTGGGAAACCAAAACTAGCTTTTGCAACTAAACCTAGTGCTTAGTCCACCATACCAACCTTGCATATCTACTTCATTATATCATTATAAGATTGTTTGTGAGTGCATTCAATGTACTCATGGCTGTGTCCCTGGCTATCAACTTGGCCAGACTATGGGGAAGAGTATGCGGAGGAAGGGTATGAAGAAGAGTATCAGAACTAAGATCTTCTACCGAGTCGCCATTGCCTGTAGGGTGAAGGCATGGACCCGAAGACGTTATTTCCGCTATTATATTGTGATTGTAATATGAACTTGGTCACTATGACCATTGTATTTGAACCATCGTATTGTAATGTCTATGGAACTGGTTACCAACTACGTTATGTGTATCACAACAATGATTCTGGGATTGTGGTGGAATGCATAACGGGCACTTCGAATTTGTGATAAATCCGAGGTTGTCACAAGTTGGTATGAGAGCCTGGGCTGACCATAGGAGACCTTAGTTAGAATGGGCGTGAAATGAAACCTTTATAAAAACAAGGAGATAAGTAATGGTTTAAAATTGCTTAGTCTTTTCCTCTCTATTTACAAAGCTTTGTACATGCTTCAGTTTTTGCCTACTTAAAATTTTGCACACTTGAGTTGATCACTAACTTAATCTAATCTAAAACTTTGTAGATGGCCCCGGTATTCACTGAGCAGTACCAGTTGGGCCATGGTGGCAGCCTTTGTTTCGAGCGCGACCTCACCACCCTGACCTTGTTCCTGGATCGTCTGTATCCGGAGTTCAAGGGAGCCGTGCTCAATGAGCACCCGGATGGAGAGCTACGGTGGCTTGTCAGGGCCAGTTGACGTGGCAAGAAGGGAGATCTAAGTTCTCCAAGGATCAAGTTTGAGCTTGTGGAGAACACTTGGGCCGATGGTTTGGTCCGAGGTATGCAGGAGATGCACGCCCGCTTGTGCGGACTGCATGTGGAGGAGGTCCAGGGGGAGCGCTTTAGGAACTTTGCTCGGCGTGATGCAGATGGGCGTCCCGCAAACATGCCAGGTCAAAATGAGCCGAGTACCTACATCGATCACATGGACTTCTTGCTGTACTCCACTCAGCAGGAGGCAGATCATGCCCGTACCAAGGCCAACCTTGAGCACTTCGCACTGGTGGAGGCAAGGAGCACTATCAGGATTCTTGCTAGGGATCGCAAGAGTCTTCACCGCCAGCGCGATGAGAGGGATCACACCATTGATGAGTTGAAGGCCAATGTGGCTAAGCTGACTGAGTACATTGAGAGTCTAGAGAGCCACCTTGGTGAGGAGGAAGGCATTGATCTCCGCAAGGAGGATAATGCCCTCATTAGTGACGAGGATGATTTCATGGAGGATCTTGATGATGAGGAGCATGATGAGGATGCTGGATTCATTGTGGATGATGAGGAGGAAGACCCCGAGGAGCCGGCTGTTTAGATTAGAGATCCCCGTGTTATCTAGTTATGAGTTTTACTTTAAGTCACTTCGTGTAGGTGTGAGTTGTATCCCCCTCTCTAGTAGACGAGTCGCAGTGGTTTGATGAAAACCACTTGTAATGTGTGAACTCGTATGTATGATATGTTTGATGCTTGTTGAATGAAATATGAATTTGGCCCTTAAGGCCTTAGTAAGACAAAAATTGCATCATCCCTGTTACATTAAATCTTAGCAAATTAGTTTTTCCCTCTTGTCTTACACACCTTATCTTCAGATGCCGCGAGCACCCCCACCCCCGAACCCGGAAATGGCCGAACTGCTAAGGTTGATCATGGAAGACCGAGAAGCCGCCTGAGCTGAGCGCCAAGCTAACTTGGCCACTCTTCAGCAGCTAACCCAGATGGCAATGAACCACAACAATGGCAATGGAAATGGCCATGGTGAAGGAGAAAACAATGGCCATGGTGATCACCGATCCAAGTTAAGGAGTTTCCAAAACACCAACCCACCTATGTTCACTAAGTCTGAAGAACCCTTAGATGCTGATGACTGGCTTCGCACTATGGAGAACAATTTGGCAGTCGCCGAAGTTGGTGAAAATGAGAAGGTCTTGTACACCACCCACTACCTTGCTGGAGCCGCAAGAGCTTGGTGGGATAGCACTCGTGCAATGCAAGCCCAAGGGTATGTGATGCCTTGGGAGGAGTTCAAGAGCAAGTTTAGCAAAGCCCATGTTCCTTTAGGATTGGTTAAAAGGATGAGAGATGAGTTTAGAAATCTGAAGCAAGGTTCCCTATCTGTGGTTGACTACCGTGACAAGTTCCTCACCTTGTCTAGGTATGCCCCAGATGACACTAACACCACTGAGAAGAAGCAAGAAAGGTTTCTGGATGGACTTCATGATGAGATGCAATGCGTCTTAGTCAGCATTCACTTTGCAGACCTGGAGTCATTGGTGGACTCTGCCATTCAGATGGAAGGCAAACTCAAGCAAGCTGCAGAAAACTGCAAGCGCCGTATGATGTATCAAGGCAACTCGAGCAACTCGCAGAAGCCAAGGGGAAATCCACCTATGGGTTTCGCCCCTAGACCAATGAGGCCATCTGCACCTGCCCCGCATCCCAACTTTCCTAGCCGTCCACCCGGCAACAACTTCAACCATGCACCTCCAAGACCTAATGGCAACAACTTCAACCCCAATACTCCAAGGCCGAATGGAGCAACTGTGCCGCCCAAGTCTGGTGACAAGTCTGGTGTTACCTGTTATGAGTGCGGACAAAAAGGATACTACTCCAATGAATGCCCCAAGAAGCTGAATGATGCACCCAAGACCACTGCTCCTGCTCAGCAGCAGCGCCGTGTTGGAAATGGCAAGAATTATCCACCAAGGAACCAGCCTCACCCTCGAGGCCGTCTGAACCACATGAACGTGGAAGAAGCTCAGGAGGCAACCGACGTTGTGCTTGGTATGTTCCCTGTTAATTCAGTTCCTGCAAGAGTTCTGTTTGATTCTGGAGCTTCACACTCGTTTGTTACTAAGTTATTTGTTGATAAAAGTGGACTTCAACCAACACCCCTGAAACATGCCATGTTAGTACAAATACCTGGGTCAACAACAAGGGCTGAGTGGAACTGTTTGGCAGTTCCCATAGAAATTCATGGAATATCTTTCTTAGCCAATTTGATAGTATTGGGAACCAAAGGTTTGGAAGTAGTTCTCGGTATGAACTGGATGTCTTCCCATCAAGGAGTGATAGATTGTGCCAAGAAGACCATCACCATGAAGAGTAGCACTGGAATTGTAGTAAAGCATGTGTCCGTAAAACCACCCCAATCCACAAGATGTCATAAGAGTATCTCAGGACCCACTATAGAGGAAGTTCCCATCGTCTGCGAATACCCGGATGTTTTTCCCAATGAGCTACCTGGAATGCCACCGGATCGGGATATTGAGTTTATCATTGAGCTTATTCCCGGAACGGGATCCATAGCCCAACGACCCTATCGTATGAACCCAGCTGAACTAGTGGAGTTAAAGAAGCAATTGGATGACCTTTTGAGTAAGGGATTGATTCAGCCAAGTTCTTCTGCTTGGAGATCACCCGTCTTGTTTGTGGATAAAAGTGACGGTTCTAGCCGACTGTGCACTGATTACCGCAAGCTAAATGATGTGACCATCAAGAATAAGTATCCTCTTCCCAAGATAGATGATCTGTTTGACCAATTGACCGGAGCTCGAGTTTTCTCAAAGATAGACCTTAGAACTGGATACCATCAACTGAAGATCCGGGCAACTGACATACCCAAAACAGCCTTCACTACCCGATACGGATTGTATGAGTACACCGTAATGTCCTTTGGATTAACCAATGCCCCTGCTTATTTCATGAATCTCATGAATAAGGTTTTCATGAAGTTCTTGGATAAGTTTGTTGTTGTCTTCATTGATGACATTCTTATCTACTCCAAGTCCGAAGAGGAGCATGCAACCCATTTGAGATTAATCTTAGAAACTCTGAGAGAGCATCAGCTGTATGCCAAGTTCAGTAAGTGTGAGTTTTGGTTGAAAGAAGTTGGATTCTTAGGCCATGTATTATCAGCTGGAGGAATATCAGTAGACCCAAAGAAGATCAAATCAGTCATGGAATGGGAAGCCCCTACCACTCAAACTGAAGTTAGAGGTTTTCTTGGATTAGCGGGATATTACCGCAAATTTGTTGAAGGATTTTCAAGCATTGCCAGACCCATGACCCAATTGTTGAAGAAGGACAAGAAGTTTGAATGGACTCCTAAGTGTGAAGAGAGTTTTCAAGAGCTCAAGAAGCGATTGGTGACCTCCCCCGTCCTAACCATGCCCGATATCACCAAGAACTTTGATGTCTATTGCGACACCTCCAAACTTGGACTTGGTTGTGTGTTAATGCAAGAAGGCAAGGTCATAGCGTACCTCTCCCGGCAGCTTCGACCTCATGAAGAAAACTATCCAACCCATGATCTGGAGTTAGCAGCTGTAGTTCTAGCTTTGAAGACCTGGAGGCACTATCTTATGGGCAACCGTTGCGAGATCTACACCGACCATAAGAGTTTGAAGTATATTTTCACTCAGAAGGAGTTGAACATGAGGCAAAGAAGATGGATAGAGTTGATCAAGGATTATGATCTGGAAATCCATTATCACCCCGGTAAGGCCAATGTAGTGGCCGATGCGTTGAGTAGGAAGCCGTGCTCCTTGAATATGATGATCAAAGAGGAGCAACCTATGTTGCACCAAGAGTTTGAAAAATTTGGATTGGAGCTAGTCAGTCAAGGATTCCTAGCCAACCTTGAGTTTCAACCCACCTTGATGAGCCAAATCAAAGAGGCCCAGAAGGGAAATGAGAGTATTGACGGAATTAAGCGCATAATTAGTTCCGGCAAGGTGCCAGGATTTGAAGAAGATAATCAAGGAGTTCTTTGGTATAAAGGACGCATTTGTGTGCCTGCGGATTCAGAATTGAAGGAAGTTATTATGAAGGAAGCCCATGAGACACCTTACTCCATCCATCCTGGTGGAACCAAGATGTACCAAGATTTAAAGGAACAATTTTGGTGGCATGGAATGAAGCGTGAGATTGCATCATTCATATCTAAGTGTGATATTTGTCAAAGAGTCAAGGTTGAACATCAACGTCCTGCTGGATTGCTGCAACCTTTGCAAGTTCCAGAATGGAAGTGGGAATCTATTGGAATGGATTTCATCACTGGATTTCCAAGGTCTAGCCGCGGAAATGACTCTATCTGGGTCATTGTGGATAGACTTACCAAAGTTGCCCACTTTATTCCTGTCAAGACCACTTATACCTCAGGACAGCTGGCAGACCTGTACCTATCCAGAATTGTTAGTTTGCATGGAGTCCCTAAAACTATAGTTTCTGATCGAGGAACCCAATTCACCTCAAGATTTTGGAGTAGTTTGCATCAAGCCTTGGGAACCAAATTAGCCTTTAGCACAGCTTACCACCCTCAGACTGATGGACAGACCGAAAGGGTAAATCAGATACTGGAAGATATGTTGAGAGCCTGTGTTCTAGCCTATGGGGCTAAGTGGGAAGATTGTCTGCCTTTCGCGGAGTTTTCCTACAACAACAGTTATCAAGCCAGTTTGCAAATGGCCCCATTTGAAGCTTTATATGGAAGAAAGTGCCGTACCCCTTTGAATTGGTCAGAAACAAGAGACAGTCAGATATTTGGACCGGACATTCTGCAAGAGGCTGAAGAGAAGGTTCGCATGATTCGTGACTACCTCAAGGCAGCCCAGTCTAGACAGAAGAGTTATGCTGACAAGAGACGTAGAGAACTGACCTTTCAGATTGGAGATTTTGTTTATCTTAGAGTATCACCTCTCAAGGGAATGCATAGATTCCTAGTAAAAGGAAAGCTTGCACCAAGGTATATTGGACCCTTCAAGATACTAGGCCGCAAAGGAGAAGTGTCATATCAGTTGGAAATGCCCCCGGAATTGTCCGAAGTACACGATGTTTTTCATGTGTCTTTACTTCGGAAATGTCTTGAAGTCCCGGAGAAGCCAGAAATCTTCAAGAATATTGATCACCGTTCTATGGACATCAACAAGGATTTGAATTATCGAGAAGTGCCTACCCGTATCCTCGAGGAAGCCTATCGAACCACTCGAACCCGAAGCATCAAGTTTCTGAAAGTTCAGTGGAGTAATCACACCGAAGATGAAGCCACTTGGGAACGAGAAGATTACCTTCAGAAAGAGTTTCCCAATCTTTTCAGTTCTTAATTAGTGAATCTCGGGGACGAGATTCTTTTTAAGGAGGGAAGATTGTAACAACTCAGAATTTTGTAATCCACTTCCTATTAATTAAAGTGTCAAATTTTGGACCAAGATAAAACTTTTATCTATTATTGCATGTATGCATGGATTTCCTATTATATGCATTTTATGATTTCATGTGTGTTATCATTTGGTGTGCAATAGTTAGTTAATTCTAACTTAACCAACAGAAGCAATTGAGAAGAATTATAAGAACCAAAGAAACCAGAAACAAAAGAAAGAAAGAAAAAGAGAAGAATAAGTTGATCTAGAAATTATTATTGACTACCCTACTTTGGACACTTAGAATAAGAAATCTGTAACCTAAGTAAAGGTGTGGACAGTTAGTTGAGCTTGACCAAGTGACATACTAACTCAACCAAGAGGTTTCCACCAAAAATTCAAATCAGAACCCCACTCAAACATCAGCCAAACTTTGAATCTGATTCAGCAACCAAACCCTAATTTCAAATACAAATTTTTGCAAAACCTGTTATTTCTTCAGAACAAAAATATCTCTGGAAACCTTGTCTAATATGTTGACCACCCAAAGTGAAAAATTTCAAAAATTCGAAATTAAGTTTCTTGCGGGCATTTGACCGAACACCTGGAGAACAAAAATCGGAGAAAATCGATTTTACTGTGAAGATCACTGCTCCCGTTCATCTCGTGCCTGTAGCCATGCTTGTGGAGACCCCCGTAGTCGAGCCCAGCTCCCTCTGCCCCGACCCGAGCCATGAGAAAGGGAGGAGAAGAGGAAAACAGCGCCCAGGACCCCCTCTCTTCTTCCCCAGCTCGCTGCACGTCGCCGACCATCGTGACCTCGCCAGAGCCGACCCACAGCACCCCGCCACCGAGACCAAACCCCTCCAGCACGCGAGCAAGGCCGTCGAGCCCGGTGTCGCCCGTGCACGTCGCCAGCATGCCCTGCGCCGGCCACCCACTGGGCGCCCTTGTCCCCGCCTCTCTGGCCTATAAAAGCCCCCGCCGATCAAACGAGTGGACGCACACCATCCCCAGCTACCTCCCAGACACCCTCACCTCTCCCCGCTCGCTCTCGTTCGACGTCGCCAGCCCCGCCGGCGAGGTACTGGACGCGGAGGGCGCCGCCGCGTTCGACCTCCGTTGAGCAAGAGGACGCCGGGAATTGGTGGAGGAGTCTCGCCGGAGTCTTTTCCGCCCGTCGCCGTCAAGCTCTGCTTCCTCTACACGCGCCGCCGTCGCCGTCGTCTTCTTCTCTGCGCGCAGGTGAGCTCCCTTCTCGCCGACGAACACGACGCAGATGCGCCGTTGGATTAGAATCCAACGGCAGCATACCGATTCGGGTCACTTAAGTGACCTGACGAGTGGGACCCCCTTGTCAGTTCGTTTTAAAACGTTTCCCGCCAGGGCGAAACGGTATCGGGCCGGCCCGTTCGGGTTTCGTTTGAAATCACCCCAGCTAGGTTCGAATTCGGTCCATTTCGTTTTATTTAATTTCCCGACTATTTCGAATTAATTAAAAAATGTTTCAGATATGATTTTCAAACTTTAATTCCAAGAGATTTAGAAATCCATTTTTAGCAAATGAATAGGCGTTGGAAAGCTTAGGAAATACTCTACCCTCTGAAACTGGTTAGAATTCAATTTGAGTTAGGGATTTAAATAAATAAGAATACTTTGACCATAGCTCTATTAATCATAGGAAAATTCTAGAAAATTATTTAAACCTCCTAAAATTATGAAACTTGGTTTGTGAACTCACTAATTAACTCCCCTACTATTTAGTCAACCTTAATCAACTAAAACCTTGTTAGTGGTGCCAATTAAACCCTAATCCAATCCTAGTTGGTAGCATAAAATGATAGATCTCAATTATACCCTTAGTTTAATTTTTCCCTCAATACCAATGTACTTAATTAGTCAATTTTCACTTGAACTAGCCCTAATAACCCTACTTACTTACCCATACTCAAAAAGTAAACCACACATGACACCTAGTAGAAATTATAACTTGCACACTTAATGAGAACTTGGAAGAAAACTTGCAACCCAATTCAAATAAAACCCAACAGGAATGCTATTGTGGAAAGCAAGTATGTATGCTTGGTGTGTTGTTAGCCATGTGTAGTGATTGTGTGTTTTGTGTTTATTCGTTAGTAGACGCTAGTGTTGCTGAGGAGGATATTGAAGGGGAATTTTATCAAGAAGAAGGAGAATACCCCGGACACTTTGCCAACCAAGGCAAGCCATCTTTTAAATCATACTCCACATGCCTAGTTTTACTATTGCCTTCTATTTGTTTTAAGTAAATTGCATGATTGAATTGCTAGAGTAGAATGATAGAAGTGTAGTGATACCTTGCTTAGCAAGAGCATCAAGCTGAGTTTATCCAACCATAGTTTAGTGGTATCATCACTCAATATAGTTGCTTAGTCGCTAATAAAATTGAGGCCATCTCTAAGTGGAACCCCATTTGAACTTGGTGACTTGAACTTGAAAACTTGAAATGGAGATTCTCCTACATGATGGTTTTATGAAGGAAAATGATATTGACTAAGAACTATGGAATGTATTTGCTAAATGATAATAAGTGATGTACCATGTGAGCCAACCATTACCGTACGACCACACTACCCCTAAATGGGAAGGGGCTTAGTCCGTAGCTTGTTTACCCTAGTATGGGAGGCCTTGTATCATCCTTTATAGAAGTGCACCGTGCGCGGGTACTTCTGAAACGAGTGGAAATCCCATTCATCCGGCACTCCGGAGCGGGCAAAACTAGAGACGCCGGAACGGAAATGTCCGTGTCTTGGGCTCTAGGGAAGGATTCTATACTAGAGTGAGCAAGTGAAAGAGTTTGTTTGATTATCTGAACCCCGCATACATTGTGTATGACGATCCGTGGATTTCTCCCGGAAGATGTATCGAATCTTGTGGGTAAAGTGTACCCCTCTGGAGAGGTTTCAAACTATTCGAATAGCCGCGTCCTCGGTTATGGACAGTTGGCAAGCTGTACTTGAATTTTGTCAGGAATGATAATAACTTATGGTGAACTTGGTGAATGACATGACTTCACTTGACATTGATCTTGACACCCTTGAAGTTCCATTGAGATTTAACTTAGAGAACTAAACTTCTTTTCTACCAATGAACATTCTTGGGAAACCAAAACTAGCTTTTGCAACTAAACCTAGTGCTTAGTCCACCATACCAACCTTGCATATCTACTTCATTATATCATTATAAGATGGTTTGTGAGTGCATTCAATGTACTCATGGCTGTGTCCCTGGCTATCAACTTGGCCAGACTATGGGGAAGAGTATGCGGAGGAAGGGTATGAAGAAGAGTATCAGAACTAAGATCTTCTACCGAGTCGCCATTGCCTGTAGGGTGAAGGCATAGACCCGAAGACGTTATTTCCGCTGCTATATTGTGATTGTAATATGAACTTGGTCACTATGACCATTGTATTTGAACCATCGTATTGTAATGTCTATGGAACTGGTTACCAACTACGTTATGTGTATCACAACAATGATTCTGGGATTGTGGTGGAATGCATAACGGGCACTTCGAATTTGTGATAAATCCAAGGTTGTCACAAACAAGCAGCGGCCAAGCAGGTGTTTGTAACCAACAAAGGAGATGATGCTGGGTAGACAACCGGTGATCCGCCATCTCAGGCAGTCCACAACGGAGATGCCGGCAATGAGCAGGGTAACCCGCCACCAGCCGCCGATCCCGCCATGGAACAACTTCCTGAGATACACGGCGGACCCAGACCTCTGCAACCCGCCATCCCCGTGGACCAGCACCCGGAAGACTTCACGACCCCGCTGGACAAGGTCGTCTATGGAACTCTAGCAGATCCAATCACCCCTGACTATGTTAGAGACGTGA
Organism: Dactylis glomerata; assembly: GCA_007115705.1. Classification (NCBI taxonomy): domain Eukaryota; kingdom Viridiplantae; phylum Streptophyta; class Magnoliopsida; order Poales; family Poaceae; genus Dactylis; species Dactylis glomerata. The sequence goes on along the minus strand of QXEO01000309.1, from coordinate 2,426,763 downwards.
ACGATCTCGAGAAGAAAAGGCGAGCACTCCTCAAGGAAGCAAAGCGAGTCGAGAAAATGGGCAAGCAGGTTGATGACGACATTGCTAAAGCTCAAGACACGCTGAAGCGCGCAAGGAACATGGAAGAGAAGTATGCCACTCTCATCCAGAACCAGATCAACGAGGGAGGCGACCCGCAGCTGGTACGAAACCTCGAGTTCACCGTACCAACAGCGGAAACTCTGGCCAAGATGTACATCAAGAATCCGCCATACGTGGATAAAAACCGCGATGAAGTCAGGGCTACGCCCATTGAAAATATCGTGGCTGCAAAGGAGCTATTGGAGCATAATAAGAGCCCAACAGCCCTAGAAACGGCGGTGAAACTGATGACCAAAGCATTAGTGCAGCAGGAAAAGGCTACGTCGTCACGACGGCTCGAATCTGATCCCGCGCTATGCAGGTCCAGCACTGCCTCTAAGGCTCCGGGGGCTGGCAACCATGGTACGCGCCCTGACAACGAATCTCATACCGGATCCTCAGAAATCCGAAGAAGAGAAGCTCGCAACCGGGCGAACGCCATCCCATTATCCTCCGATGACAAACCAAATGGCAAAGGCCCACAGAGAAATCCATCGCCACCCCGCAAGAATTACCCTGCTTACGGATACCAACAAGACAATGCTGCCCCTCGCCATAAGACCAACATGCCGCCACCAAAGTATAAGACGTTCAAAGTCCCAAAGGGAGGGATCGTCATACGCGACAATGATGGCAAGCGAGGACGAAGCCGTGACGCTGGACGCAAAGACGATCCGCCACGACGGGAAACCAGCAGAGACGGCGGATCCAAGAGAAGGGACCGATCTCGCCATGACGACGGCGCGCACCGTGACGGCGACAAAGACAAGCATCGTCCCACTCGTCGCCACGATGACAAAGGGCAAGACTCCCGCCGCCATAACGATGATCCATCTCCACGAAGAACGGAAGGACGGCGAGAGTAAACGGCGACGCGACCCTTCGCCATCCCCACCAGGGAGCCCCCATGGCGGCGGCGGTGGTGGTGGCGGACCAGCAAGGTCACACAACTCTCGCAAGGATCCGCCGGACCAGAAGACCTACGACGCTCGTACCCATCTAAACGAGATTGCCAAGTCTCAAACAGCCTTCTTCCTCGGCCCAAAGTGCTTTGGACAACGGATTCGTGATGAGCCCATCCCGCATGGGTTCAAGATCAAGAAAAATATCCGCCAGTACAATGGGGTCGATCGGCCTTTAACTTGGCTACAAGACTACTTCAACGCAGTGCAATTCGCCGGGGGATCACCCAATGTTGCTGTCCGCTATTTGCCCCTGATGCTATCTGGCACTGCGAGGCAGTGGATCAACGACTTGGCAGAAAACTCCATCCAAACCTGGTTCGATATGCAAACTGCGTTCACCGAAAATTTTGAGGGGACGTACAAGAGACCCCATAACATTGGTGACCTCCAACGGTGCCGACGGGCCGACGACGAGACCTCCCGAACTTTCCTCGCGCGATGGCTGGATATGAAGAACTCCTGTGAAGGGGTTACTGACGAATCTGCCATCCTTGCGTTTATTGACAGTTTGGAGAGAGGCCAACTGCTCCGCCATCGCCTGTTGCGGGAAAGGAACGAAGGGAAATTGACCCTAAATTCCATGATCACCATCGCAAGCAACTACGCGGCCGCCGCCGACGACGCCCGCGAATCTCTGAAGGCTTCCCCCATCCAGAACACTGGAAAGCGGAATAGCAGCAACAAACGGAGGAATCCGCCTGAAGAGCCGCAGGCTCCGGACATGGTGGCCACAACCTTTGCTGACAAGGGCCAAAGCAGCCAGCGCGGCAGGGGACGCGGCGGTAGCGGTGGCCAGCCGCGGAGTTCTGCAACTCCCGCTTCGGCGCCATCCGCCCCCGTGTCTTACGACGAATACCGCGATATGCCATGTTTTGCCCATCGTGACGCTTTAGGAAAGTGCAACCACACCAACCGGAACTGCAAGTTTGTCAACGACCTCAAGGCGGATCAAGAAGCTGGCTTCAAACGCAGCCGGCGACAACGGCCTCGTGGCAAAGGAAAAGCGGACAAAGACAAGGAGTCTAGGGATGGCAATGATATGGACGAAGACCCTGCGCCCAAACCCGCTGAAAAGGCAGAGGGTGGTGCTGGCAAGGGTAACCCAATCAAGGACAAAAAAGGTGCCTTTCACACATTCCTTGGACCCCCCACGGCTAAGGCACAGAGAGTTGCTATGCGCTCCCTTAATGCCACCATGCCAAAAATCCGCCAGTACGTCCGATGGTCCGAGGTACCGGTGCACTGGAGCCGCGATGACCATCCAGAGCACATCCCAGATGGATATTATGCCATGGTGGTATGCCCTGTAATCCACGGCTATGAGTTCTCCAAATGCTTAATGGATGGCGGCAGCAGCCTGAACATCATGTACGTGGAAACTTTGACAAAGCTCGGCCTTACCAAGACCCAACTCCGCCATAGCGTGGTCACCTTTTATGGGGTGGTTCCTGGTCGCCAAGCCAAGTCCCTCGGGTCCATCACACTCAAGGTTGCCTTCGGCAGTGAGGAAAACTACAGAGAAGCGCCCATAACCTTTGAGGTTGTCCCGTTCAAAAGCACTTACCACGTGATCTTCGGGCGCCCCGCCTTCCACAGCTTCCATGCCAGGCCATGTTACATCTACAATCAGCTGAAGATGCTAGGCCCGGATGGCATAATTACCGTTTATGGCAGTTTCAGAAAGGCAAAGGAGTGCGAGGAAGGAGAAGCCGCCTTCGCGGAAGCAGTGTTCTTCGGCGAGGAGTTCAAAGAAATCCATGCCGCTACGGACCCCGCGGAGATGCCGGCATCCAAGCAGGAGATTTCCGCCTCCCCGCCCACCTTCAAGCCTACAGTCGACACAAAGCAGGTGGAACTTGTCGCTGGCGATGCCGCCAAGACCACCGCCATTGGGACAAACTTGTCCCCCAAATAGGAAAGTGCGCTCGTCGAGTTCCTCCGTGAGAACCGGGACATCTTCGCATGGAAACCATCTGACATGACGGGTGTACCCAGGGAACTCGCCGAGCATGCTATGCAGATAATTCCTGGCTCCAAGCCAGTAAAACAAGCCATGAGACGCTTCGGAGATGAAAAGCGCCGCGCCATAGCAAAGGAAATTTCCAAGCTGTTGAAAGCAGGCTTCATCAAGGAAGTGATACATACTAAGTGGGTGGCAAATCCGGTGCTAGTTCCTAAGAAAAACACAAAAGTTCTGCGCATGTGTGTAGATTACACTGGCCTGAACAAAGCGTGTCCGAAAGACCCTTTTCCCTTGCCTCGCATTGACCAAGTCATTGACTCGACGGCGGGATCGGAGCTGCTGTGTTTCTTAGATGCCTACTCAGGATACCACCAGATCAAGATGAAAAAGTCCGATCAGCTCGCTACGTCGTTCGTAACACCTTATGGCACATATTGCTATGTCACAATGCCATTCGGTCTGAAAAACGCAGGAGCAACGTATCAGCGCACTATGCAAAAGTGTCTGGCGGATAAAATCGGACGAAACATCCACGCATATGTGGACGACATCGCAGTTATGTCTAAGAAGCAAGATGGCCTTATAGCGGATTTGCAAGAGACCTTTGACAATCTCAGGAAGTACAACATGATGCTTAACCCCACGAAGTGTGTCTTCGGGGTCCCAGCTGGACAACTCCTAGGATTCATCGTCTCCCACCGCGGAATTGAGGTTAACCCGGAGAAGATCAAGGCAATCCTCGACATCTCCCGTCCCATAGATCTAAAAGATGTACAACGACTCACAGGCTGCGTGGCAGCAGTGAGCAGATTCATCAATCATCTTGGCGAGAAGGCTTTGCCACTCTACAAGCTGATGAAGAAATCAGACGAATTCATCTGGACCGACGAGGCAGACGCTGCACTTAAGGATCTGAAGAGAGTGTTATCCACTGCACCAGTCCTAGCGGCTCCCGAAGACCAGGAACCCATGTTACTATACATGGCGGCAACTAACAGGGTGGTCAGCATCGTCATGGTGGCAGAGCGTAAGGAAGAAGCGCAGGAGTATGGCGTACAGCGACCAGTCTACTATGTCAGCGAGGTCCTTACGGAATCCAAGCAACGCTACCCTCACTACCAAAAATTGGCATACGGAGTTTTCCTAGCTTCTCGAAAGTTGAGGCATTACTTCTATGACCACAAGATCACAGTGGTAAGCAAAGCGCCACTGAAGGACATCATCAACAACAGCGACGCAACAGGACGAGTTGCGAAGTGGGGCATTGAATTGGCCTCTTTCGACATCGACTACAAGCCTCGCACCGCCATCAAGTCTCAGGCTTTGGCGGAATTTATGGCGGATTGGAAGGAAGCGCAGGAAACTACGCCCGTCCTAGAACCAGAGCATTGGGTGATGCACTTTGATGGTTCGAAGTTGCTACACGGCTCGGGGGCTGGAGTGACACTCAGATCTCCCAAGGGAGATGAGCTAAGCTACGTTCTCCAGATCCACTTCCCCACCACCAACAACATCGCGGAATATGAAGCTTTACTGCACGGGCTACGTGTCGCAAAGGAGATCGGCGTACAACACATCATGTGCTGTGGAGACTCTGACCTTGTGGCTCAGCAGGTGGCTGGCACATACAAAGCTCGGAACGAAGTTATGGCGGCGTATAGAGACGAATTGGATGAGATGGCCAAAAGTTTCCTCGGCTACGACATAAAACACGTATGGCGAGAAGATAACATGGCGGCCGATACCTTGTCCAAACTGGGATCCAGCCGTAAGGCAGTTCCGCCAGGCGTATTCCTCGAGCATCTGCGCGTACCATCAGTCAAGATGGTGGATCCAGAAAATCCGGAGCTAGCGAGCTCCCCTGTTATGGCGGTTTTGCCAAGCAATCCGCCATGGGCAGAGCCCTACCTGGAATTTCTGACGAACAAGAAGCTTCCCGAAGACGAAGTCCAAAAAAGACAAATCGAGCATAGAGTCAAAGCGTACACCATCATAGATGGCCAACTCTACAAACGAAGCACCTCGGGAGTTTTCATGAAGTGCATATCCCAAGTGGATGGAATCGAAATACTAAGAGAGATCCACGAAGGCGAATGTGGGCATCACGCCGCCGCCAGATCCCTAGTAGCTAAAGCATTCCGCCATGGATTCTACTGGCCAACGGCCAAGGCAGATGCAGATCGTATTGTGGAGCTCTGCCACGGTTGCCAGATGTACTCCAAGCAAACCCATATGCCCGCCACAGCACTGCATACGATTCCTATAACTTGGCCCTTTGCAGTCTGGGGGCTGGATATGGTGGGTCCGCTAAAAACAGCACCTTCGGGATTTACGCACCTCCTGGTAGCGGTAGACAAATTCATGAAGTGGGTGGAAGCTAAGCCCATCAGTAAACTTGATGGCAAAACTGCCCTCAAATTCGTCAAGGACATTGTGGTTAGATTCGGCATCCCACATAGCATCATCACCGATAATGGCACTAATCTGTCTCAGGGAGAAGTTGAAGAATACTGCCATCACAGCAGAATCCGCCTTGACCTAGCATCTGTGGCACATCCACAGTCTAATGGCCAAGTTGAGCGGACCAACGGACTAATCATGTCAGGGATCAAGCCAAGCCTAGAAGCACCGCTGCACAGAGCAGCTGGAGCCTGGGCAGAGGAGTTGCCATCTGTGCTGTGGAGTCTATGGACCACGCCAAACAGATCAACTGGCCTTACCCCTTTCTTCTTGGTCTACGGAGCAGAGGCAATCTTGCCAAGTGATGTTCAGTACGATTCTCCAAGAGTCGAGGCCTATAAGGAAGAAGATGCAGAAGCGTCCAGACAACTATCTGTGGACCTGCTGGAAGAAGAACGAGACCTAGCAGCCCAGAGATCCGCCATCTACCAGCAGAATCTCTGCCGCTATCACAGCAGGCGAGTTCGCCAACGCTCGTTCAAAGAAGGTGACCTAGTGCTACGCCTCAAACAGCAGAAGTCCCACAAGCTATCCCCGCCTTGGGAAGGACCCTTCGTCATCAGCAAAGCTCTACTGAATGGTTCCTACTACCTCGTTGATATTTGCGAGCTAGATAAGCGACCGAGTAAGAAGCGCAAACGAAGAGACCCTGACGATATCTACGACGAGACAGATCGTCCATGGAACATCGCACAGCTACGTCCTTTCTACACTTAGCACTTACCTAGCTATGTAATAGGCGCCTCTATATGATCAATGAAATAAAGCATTTGGTTCACTCTTGATTTTTTTCTGAGTCTTTTACCTCCTTTATTGTTCATTTAGATCGTATAGAACGTTTTGCGCAATTGTGCTTTGCACTTGCGTCTCTTTTAAATCTGCCATAAGCGGTCCGCGTAGCTTTTTTATGCTTTGATCTTCATTCGATGTTTTCTGTGTGGATTCCTAAGTAGTGACTTTTTGACGATCTAAGCCGCCATCTGCTCAGGGTTTTGGATGGTTGCTATTAAGTATCGTCGCCCTAGCGGATTGTTCGTGCGAAGATTTCGCCATCTCACGAAAAGTCAAGCACAGAGAGCCGGATGGCGGATCGCATAATCCTACGCGTGATTTTTTTTTCAAAGTGTTGTTTTTTGGGCATGTCAAAAACTGCAAGTTGCATAAAACTAAGCCTGGCAGTTCCTTCGCACAATAAAACCACTTCATAAAAAACAAGCTGCAAGAGTTTAAAAGCATTCCACTGATCCGCCACAAGCAGATCAGTCACAGTGCAGAAGCATTCACACGCAGTTTAAGTTTAACTTACAGACCCACTCAGGGGCCGAATTGATGCAAAGTATTTTTCCTGCCATATTGCAGGGCACGTCCTAAGAAGACGGCGGAACCTTGGAGGACACCTCGTCACCGCCATCACCACCGGTAGTAGCTGCGGAGGCTGATGCCAAAGCTTGGCTTGGCGACCCTGGCAGCTCGTATGCTTCATAGTATACGTTCAACTGAGTGCCAAGGGCACACAGTTGATCGTATCCAAGCACGCTCTGCCGGATGGCGGCCTCGTCCACCGGCGCACCGTCCTCGCCGCTCTCCGGGATGCCGGAGGTGAGCAGGTCCAGGTCCATCTCGGGATAGTGGGCCTTCGCCAAGGTCAGAGCAGTCCTGGCACCACCCCGAGCAGAGGACTGTTTCCAGTCCGCCATGAGCCCTGGCACCAGCAGCAGCTTCTGGGTAAGCGCAAGGGCGGAGAGGTTGGAAGAACCCGCTATCTGCAGGCTCCCGCACGCTTGGCGACCAGCGTTGAGAAGGCCATCAAGCTCCTTCTTCGCTGCGTCGGTGGCCATGCACAAGCCTTCGGCGGTATCCGCCTCGCCCTGCCCCAAAGCGACTGCATAGCGGAAAAAGAAGACACGTCACGCACGGCATAGCAGAAATTGAAAAACTTTACGTTATAAGAAGAATGGTACCTAGCAAGGTGTCCTGGAAGTAATGGAGGAGCTCGTTAAAGCCTTCACGCCGCTTTTCAAAATCAGCAGCGGCTTTGCGGAGATCCTCTATCTCCTTGTCCTTCTTGAGGTTCTGGCGCTTCTGGTCCTTCAGCTGCTCTTCGAGGGAGGTGTTTGCAGCCAGAGATTTCTGGAGCTGCTGCTGCAGCCTATCCATCGCAACGGCGTGGCCCTTCTCCACCCCCTCAAGTGTGGACTTGAGCTTGGCAGCATCTGCATGGCGGAAGTATCAGCACAGCATTGATTGAATAAGCATAAGGGAATTAAAACTTGTTGAAGTAAATTACCGCTATTCTCAAGCTGTTGCTGCAAGTCCGCCACAAGAGCGCTTTTGGTTGCCAGCTCCTTCTCTTGCGAGCTAACAACCTGGACCAGATCCTCTACCACCTTCTTGTAGTTCTGGCAAAATAACTTGAAGTATTAGTCACTCTTAGAGCTTTATGCCGGATACGTATCCGCCATAACGCTCGGGGGCTACTCACGATGATTTTTTAGTCACTTAAGAGCATCATGATAGGTAGAATCCGCCATGATGCTCGGGGGCTACTTATGCTGATTTTTTGTCCTAAGAGCTTTATGCCGGATGGTCATCCGCCATAACGCTCGGGGGCTACTCAGTATGAAATTTAAAAGTTCTCTATAGAGCACTGTGAATTACCAGCGCTCGAGGGCTGTGCTATTCAAAAACTTACAGAAGTCACTCTTGAAGCTCCATAGCGGATTGAATCTATAAATCCGCCATGGCGCTCGGGGGCTACTGGGAGTACATACCTTCTTCATAGTCGCTGTTTTCTCAACAAAAGCGGCAATACCGCTGGACAGCTGGTTGCTGACATCTTCCTGGCTGGAAATAAGATTGACGACCTCAAGTTGCTTTTGTCTCCAAAATAAACTGCCCCCCGTCGGAGCATCCGCCACTTGACCCTGAAACGAGCCAGAAGCCTTTTCGCTTTGGACGACATCATTAGCCGCAGCTTCAGTCGTTGGGTTGGTTTCTGGCATTGGGTCAAACTGACCACCAACATCCTCCATATCAATATCGATACGAGCGGAGGAGGGAGTTGGTACGTTAGGGGTGAGCGGAACAGCAGCAGGAGAGGGCTTGGCTCGCTTGGATGACGGCTCCTTGACAGTAGACTTCTTTCTTCTGAGGAAAGGAGGATTAGAGATGGAAAGCAGCAAACAATGAAGAAGGGTGTCCAAAGATTAGCTTGACTTGGGCAGATTGATGGTAGCGGTATTCTCGGATGGCGTTTCTAACTCCGCCCTGCGTTGAGCTTCGAAACGACGGGAATCAGCAGATTTCCCGCCACCACCGCGAGTTTTTCCACTACCAGCCCGTTTCTTGGGAACCACCTTCTCCTGGGTCGTATGGGCTGTATCATCCACATTCCCCGCCATCTCCTCTTTGTTTCCGCTAGAGTGAACAACTTCCTCCTTAGCGGTAGATTTGAGGTTGGAGCGGCAAAGGGGATGGGCAAAGTGAGCAGGACCAAGCGATTTGAGCTGATAAGAAGAAAAATGTTATGTCATGAAATATGAAGATATCATGCGGTACTATGGCGGAATGGGAACTTACCGAAGGACAGGTGCCATTCTCAAACATAGCCATGCCAAACTTCAAAGGTTTCTTGCTAGGAGACTTCATCAAGGAACGGATGCGCTTCTCGATGACTTTAGGGTCCAGCTCCTGGTCCGAACAATGCATGCCAGCATTTGCACCAGTATACTCGTGCATCAGGCTGTCGCAGTATTGTAGCGGCTGAATCCGCCCGGATATCCAGCAGTTGATGGTGTCGATCCCTCTCAAGCCATCCACAGATAGCCTGGCAATCCGCCGAGCCAAGAGCTTGACGTAAGGAGTGGCGGATTCGTCGTTGACAGCCGTCCAGGAGTCGCGAGATTCAGCAGCAACGTTCTTAAAGGGAGGAAGGCCGCGGGTTTGAGATGGCGCGGGCTTATCTGCCATATAGAACTAGGACCCTCTCCATCCGATGGCGGAATCCAGGGGCATGATGAAAGGGTATTCCTTCGACCTTCGTGGAAGAAAGCAAACCGTTCCGCAGGTCCGAAGGGATCCGTCATCTTCATAATTGGCTCGCACGGAGAAGAAAAGTTGGAAGAGGTCTACCCTGGGGCGGATCCCGAGGTATCCCTCGCACAAAGCTGCGTAGCCCGCCACAGACACCAGGATGTTTGGTGATATGTGGTGGAGCTGCAATCCATAGAACTTCAGAAGATTAGTGAAGAAAAGAGATGGAGGCATACTGAGACCCCTCTCCACGTGAAATTTGAGCATCACGATCTCAGAGGGGTTAGGAATAGGCACTGGGGCCTTGAAGTCAGTCCGCCATCCGGATTCGGCTTGAGGAGCCACAGTGCCCTCGCCTTCCATGGCCTGGACGTCAGAATCCTTAACATGGGATTTCTGCCAATACCCATGGAGGTTCTGGGGGATCTGCTCTTCCTCGTCCTCAGCACCTTCCTCCTCAGCCTCGCCATCCGCTTCCTTGTCTGCGGGATCATCCGGGTTTGCTTCCGCCATCTCCTCTTCGGCCTCGGACATAATGTCCTCTGGGTCCAAATCCGCAATTGCAGGATGTGTTCCCTGAGTTGACTGTTGAAGGGGAGAATCCTCCTCATCAGCTTCGGAATGATGGCAGGAAGGTGATCCGGCATCCATGGCGTTGGGCGAAAGGAAGATTCCGCTGTGAAAATCTGCGGCGTCCATGGTGATCCGGCGTCCATGGCGTTGGGCGTCCATGGTGATCCGGCGTCCATGGCGTTGGGCGAAAGGAAGTGCCTGAGCAAGCTGCTCCGGCGGAAATAGCTACCGGCGGCGAGGTTTTCTGCGGCGGCGTCCATGGTGATCCGGCGTCCATGGCGTTGGGCAAAAGGAAGATTCCGCTGTGAAAATCTGCGGCGTCCATGGTGATGCGGCGTCCATGGCGTCCGGCCTCCATGGTGATCCGGTGTCCATGGCGTTGGGCGAAAGGAAGTGCCTGAGCAAGCTGCTCCGGCGGAAATAGCTACCGGCGGCGAGGTTTTCCGCGGCGGCTCGTCGGAGACGGTGGAGCTCTCGTGGCGGCGCTGAAGAGAGAGAAAGAGATGGGGCGAATGAGGGGTAAACTGGCCGAGGGTGAGAGGCCGGGGTATATATAGACCCCGGGCCTCGAGATTCGTGCCCGCCATCACCACCGCTCGTCCCGATCGCAGAAACCCTAATCCGGTGACACGTGTCCAGGGGTAAAAAAGTAACTTGGCGAAAACAGTGCATGTACTGTAAATCTTGCCCTAGAAGGAACTATGTACCGGAATTTACAACGGATTTCCACGGTATGATCCAACGGATCCCAAAAATCTTGCTAAGATAACTACGTCGCTTGATTCGTTATTTACGACGGATTAATAGATGGAAGAAGGAACATCAAGATAACTGCCATCCCAGCGCAGAGGAAGAAGAGCTATAGCGGAAGAAACTCACCAAGACTATGCATGGTGGATGTAGATGGCAATCTTGAAGTTCCCTGGGGGCTACTGTTGGGGATATACCAAATGGGTATACCAGCGACGTAGTCCTAAATCAGCAAGCCAGGGTGGCCCATCAGGGGTGGTATGGCGGATTCGCCATACCGGGCGGCCCAGTTGCTGAAGTTGCCACGGCGGTAGTGGACGCAGGCGCTTATGGCGGATCCTCAGACATGCCTAGTGGATTACTGATGGCAGGCCCATGGCGGATCCGGAGACGGCCCATGGCGGGTTACCTTGACGTATACGCATAGGACTTAGTCTAGGACTCCAAGTTGTATCCGCTCCGGTACCAACGTGTAGCCCACGCCAGGCGCCTTTATAAGCCCGGCGTGGAGCAGCCCTTGAGGCATGTTAGACGTTCTAGTCATAAGGCCAATCGCATAGCGAAACAGCCAACCTCATCATTGTAATCGAGCACTTGTTGCCATATAGTGAATTATAGCAGCACGTAGGGTCTCGCCACCGTTGCGGGATCTGACGCTGGGTAAACTCGTGCTACCACCGTCCCGGATCGCTCCTCCGTGTTCACCCCCTTCCACAAACCGCCATACCCCTACCTCTATGGCATATCTGTTGACGAAACCACGACAGTATCTACCAATAAAAGCATCCTTACACTTAGCCCATGAATCAATACTATTTTTAGGCAAAGATAGCAACCAATCCTTATCTTTTCCTCTCAAAGAAAAAGGAAACAACTTAAGCTTAATAATATCACTTTTTACATCCTTATATTTCTGCATCTCACATAGCTCAACAAAATTGTTGAGATGAGCTGCAACATCATCAGTACTAGCACCAGAAAATTGCTCTTTCATAACAAGGTTCAACAAATCAGGCTTAATCTCATAAAAATCAGCAGCAGGAGCAGGTGGCGCAATAGGAGTGCAGATAAAATCACTATTATTCATGCTAGTAAAATCACACAACTTGGTGTTCTCATGAGTAGCCATTCTAGCAAAGCTAAAAGCAGACAAGTACAAACAACTATAAGGAAACTAATTTTTTTGTGTGTTTTTGATAAAACGATGCAAGTAAAAATAAAGTAAAGCAAAACTTAAAACAAAGTAAAGGATGTGCGTGCGAAACTCCCCTTGAAGAAGTCTTCTTTTTCCCCGGCAACGGCGCCAGAAAATGTCTTGATTGCTATTGATGGCACAGTAAATAACCGGCCAGTTGGGAAACCCCAAGAGAAGGTTTGATGAATATAGCAGCAAGTTTTTCCCTCAGTAAGAAACCAAGGTTTAATCGATCCAGTAGGAAAAAGCCAAACTCAAGAAGGTGATGCTTGCTAGCTTCGCGACAGCTCCGGATAATTTATAGGGCGCCTTGTCCAAGCTTTGCTTTGCCAGCTGCAACGCGGAACCTGCACATAACACAACCAAATACTTTGTTCCCAACTTACGATGAGGTTGTCAATCTCACCGGTTTGCTTGAAACAAAGGGTATGAGCGTATCGAGTGGAAAGCAATAGTAGTATGCGGGTAAAGTAAACAGTGCAAGTGAAGTAAACAGGTGATAGCAATATAATGGAAATAGGACCGGGGTCCACAGTTCACTAGTGGTGTCTCTCCATAAGATAAAATAACACATGCTGGGTAAACGAATTACAGTTGGGCAATTGATAGAATAAAGATAACATGCATATGTCGAGAGGATCACTATGAGATTTACTCTGGGCATTACAACAAGATACATAGACCGCCATCCAACTGCATCTATGACTAATAATCCACTTGTGGCGAATCAATCCGAGAACTACACAAGTATTAAGTTGCGAACAACAGATAACTGCATTAAGCAAAGTGTGTAATGTAAACAAAGCATATGCCCTTGAGCATATGAATGTTGTTTTTCTCCCTAGTGGCAACAACACATCTACAACCTTAGAGGTTTCTGTCACTCCCCCAGATTAAATAGAGGCATGAACCCAACTATCGAGCATAAATACCCCCTCTTGGAGTCACTAGTATCTACTCGGCCAAGATAGCTACTAACAACGGAGAGCATGCAAGATCATAAACAACATAGAGATAACATAAGATAATATTCAGCACATCAACTCAATCATAACACCAATATTCATCGGATCCCAACAAACACAACATGTAGAATTACATAACGGTGATCTCGATCATGTAAGGCAGCTCACAGGATCTAAACATGAAGCACATGGTGGAGAAGACAACCATCTAGCTACTGCTATGGACCCATAGTCCAAGGTAGACTACTCACCGCGCCGGAGGCAAGCATGGCGATGAAGAAGACCTCTAGTGGCAATTCCCCTCTCTGGCAGGGTGCCGGGAAGAGCTTCAGGACCCTCCCAATCTCGGGTCGACGGCGGCGGCAGATCGCGATGTATTCTAGAAAAGTGATCGGGTGTTTAGGTTTTTCCCGTCGGGGGGTCTTTATAGGCGAAGGGGCATCGTCAGAAGTGGACCGAGGCGGCCACACACATAGGGGGCGCGACCTAGCCCTGGGCTGTGCCGCCCTGTTGTGTGGGCCCCTCGGGGCCCCACTCCATCTCCTCTTCGGTTCTCTGGAAGCTTCGATGAATTTCTAGATGTTTGCCTTTTATTTCGTCCAATTCTGAGAATATTTCCAGTGTAACTTTTCTGAAACACAAAAACAGCAGAAAACAGGGAACTGGCACTATGGCATCTCGTTAATAGGTTAGTTCCGGAAAATGCATAAAAATGCCACGAAGTGTAACGAAATACTAAGCAAATGGTGTAAAAACGAGCATGGAGCATAAAAAATTATAGATACGCTAGAGACGTATCAATTATATCCAAACTTTCATTAGTTTTGCACTTTTCGATTTGAGCAACAGAAGGTCCTCGAAAAAATCGATCTTTGTCAGCTGTTCTGTTTTGACAGATTTCTGCCACTATTTGTGGGTGCCTCTCGATCGCTTTCTTTTTGTGTTCTTTTGATCACGGAACTTTTGGGGAAGTTGCTACAGTAGTATATGCTTTATATGTGGTGTTTTTGAGTTGAAAACTGAACCAAAAAGGGTTGATCTACTATTATGTTTATACTAACGTTGCTAATAGAATTGTGTGAAATTTTGTATGAAGGAAGTTTTCAAGTGTAGGGATTGGATAATGATGAGATGAGATGAAGAATGGATAAAAGCTCAAGCTTGGGGATGCCCATGTCACCCCAAGAAATATCCAAGAGATACAAGCGTCAAAGCTTGGGGATGCTCCCGAGGCACCCCTTCTTCATCGGCAAAAATCAGTTCACCTTTCAAGACACTATATTTTTATTGCTTCATATTCTATGCGTTTTTCTTGGAGCATCTTTACTTTTGCTTTCAGTTTTCTTTTGTTTTGTTTGCTGCAATAAATGGTTGGACCCCAACAAATTTCTCTTGGAGGAGATGTACTCGTTTTTAATTTGCCAAGAACGCTCCGTTTTTCACTCTTATCGTTCAACGAGTGTTCTCTTTTTCTAGAACTTCGTCTAGCTTTCATTTTTCACCTTGATTTTTGTTCAGATCTTGTTTTATCTTTGCATCAAGGTGTATTTGGACCTCTGGTCTATGTTGGTATTCATCAAAAGAATTGTTTCAAAAAGGTTTGAATGGTGTTGGAAAAGAGAAAAAGTTTTATGCAAAAAAGTGGTACAAAAAGGAGCTTGTTTAGACTGCGGCTTAGACTTTTGTATGCCATGCTTGATGTCATTTTGATAGTATGCTTAGTGATTTTTGCTGTAGCATGACTTTTATCAAATGACTGAGATTGCTTAATGAGCCTTTGAAAAAATCATGCGTTGTTTTTATTATACGGAAGCATTTATTTGGTTTTCTCCTTGATGCTTTATTTGGGTTGACTTGGCGCATGCTTACAATATGTTTGACTCTTACAAGTCGCCATAAGCCTCTATGATAATTTGGTTTTTGACTTGTGATGCCATTTTATGCTTCTTTTAATGATGTTTTGTCGCTATGCATGATTATGGCCGTTATTGCTCTCTTAGTTGGTCGCTCCCAGTCTTTTGCTAGCCCTCATTTTGTACTGAGTATGAGCTCTACTCGTGCATCCAACTCCCAAAACCCAGTTATTCCAATGTGTCCACCATACATACCTATTAGCAATTTGCTATTCCAAGTACTTTTAACTTGCTTTTATCTATCCTTTGAATTAAACTTTTTCGGTGTTATGTGAAAATTAGTCAGTAAAGCTCTCACGAACCTGATGGCACACTTTACTTTTCTCGTTTTTTAAAATTTTGACATTGTGGTTCTCTTATGTTGACGTTATGCTTGCAAGTTGTAAGTTGGGAATTAGCCAAACCATGCCGTCATGGGGAAAGCTTTCAACATTGCACTTCTCTTATTTGAGTTGATATCGTGATCTTTTGTTTATGGATACTCACGATGTGAAACAAGTTGGGAATCTTGCGGGATCATGGAGTTTTTATATGTGTTAGAGAAACGCCTAGACCGCTAATCTAAGCCATGCATAATTCATGGTGGAAATTTACAGCATGCCCATAGTGGACATTCGACGACGCATCTCACAATAAAAAGCTATACCAATGGTAAATAAAAGAGATGCCGAGGTGTCCATTGTCTGTTTGTCCTGTCATTTTGATGTGGGCTTGTTCCATGTCATCGGGCAAGGAAGTACCCCATTGGCGGTTCTCGATGATACATGTATACTTACGATGACAAGAGCTTGCTTGGGACCCTAAGTCGAGTAGCATGAGGTTTGGGTATTCGTACTTCACGGGACACGAGGTTTTCAACTTATGATTTGTCAAGCATATGCTCATAATTGTTCTCACATTAACTTTAACCATTCAAGATGCCTATGATGGGGGCAATGAGAGCTCAAAGCTGGTAAGTACCATAATATTTGAAGGTTTATAAAACTTGCAATCACTGCTTCCCTCTGCGAAGGGCCTTTCTTTTACTTTTTGTTGAGTCTCCACCTTCTACCTTTATGCACCGTCTAAGAGAGCATAGTTGCCATTATGAGTATATTGTGCATTGTCCCAAAGTTATCATTGATTGATTCATGATTATGGTTTCACTTATTTTTAAATTATTTGTATCTAGTCGCCCTCTTAAACTTGAAGGTGTCCTATGCATTTATGTTTTGCTATTCTATGAAGGACAAGCTGAAATCCTTTTGCTATGTTTTTCCATATGATTTGAACACACGTTTGACTTTCATTGTTTCATTATTCATGATCTTTCGTTTGTGTTTCTTTTCATGTTATAACATGGTTGCTAAGTTTTATTGTCAAGATTATGTCTCTTATGCCCATGTTTTAAGTACTTTGATCTCAGCACTCAATGCTTTACTTCATTGATCAAGTTTGTGATGGTGCATGTCACCTCAAAAATTATTCTTTTGTTATCACTTACCTACTCGAGGATGAGCATGAGTTAAGCTTGGGGATGCTTGATACGTCTCAAACGTATCTATAATTTTTGATGCTCCAAGCTTGTTTTACACCATTTGCTTCATGTTTTGTTTACACTTCGTGGAATTTTTATGCGATTTCTAGAACTAATCTATTGACAAGATGCCACAGTGCTAGTTCCCTGTTTTCTGCTGTTTTTGTGTTTCAGAAAAGCTACACAGAAAATATTCTCGGAATTGGACGAACCGAAGACCGAAACTCCTATTTTGCCCGAAGGAAGGACGAGGACCGAACGGGATCCAGAGGGGGGCCAGAGGGCACCCTCACCATGGGCTAGCGCGCCCCCCTTCTGGCCGCGCCCAGGGGTGGTGAGGCTCCCCTGGTGGCCCTCTGACGCCACCTCTCCGCCTATAAAGAGCTTCCTGACAGAAAACCCTAAAACGATTGGCAATTTTTTGAGAAAGAGTTCTGCAGCTCTGCCGCCGACGAATTTCGGGGGACAGAAGTCTCTGTTTCGGCACCCTGCCAGGACAGGGAAGTGCCCCCAGAGCCATCTCCATCGGTCTCCATTGCCGTCTCCGCCGTCTCCATCGCCGTTGCTGCCTCCGATGATGAGGAGGGAGTAGTTCTCCCCCGGGGATGAGGGATCTACCGGTAGCTATATGGTTCACTTCTCTCTCCCATGATGTGATCTTTATGTGATCGTGAGCTTTGTATCTAGTTGAATTGGTAGATGCTATTATTCAGATATTATGCTACTCCCGTGCTTTATATTTGTAATCTCCGGAGACACCTTGTATCATGATGTGAAGGTGACAGTGTGTGCATTATGTGTATCTCTTTTGGCTAGTGTCTCTATGAATTGTTGGTGTTTGTTGGAACCATTTAGTGTGTTCACGGTGATAGTGTGGGACAATCTAGTTTGGGAAATGCGAACTTTGAGGAGTGCTTCGTAGCCCTATGCAAGATTAGTGTTCGTTATCCATTGGAGAATAGTTTAGAGTGGCATAGTGAAGTTAGTATCTATTGGTTCAATTATGTTATATTTGTTGAGAGTGTGTTCACTAGTGAAAGTATGATCCCTAGGCCTTGTTTCCAAGCATTGAATACCGTTTACATTCATTTTTGTTACATGTTTGCTCGCAGCGATATTTATTTCAGATTATATTTACTACTTATAATCATCACTACTACTTGTATTTCACTATCTCTTCGCCGAACTAGTGCACCTATATATCTGACAAGTGTATTGGGTGTGTTGGGGACACAAGAGACTTTCTGTATCGTAATTCTAGGGTTGCTTGAGAGGGATAGCTTTGACCTCCTCCTCCCTGAGTTTGATAAACCTTGGGTGATCTACTTAAGGGAAACTTGCTGCTGCTCTACAAACCTCTGCACTTGGAGGCCCAACACTGTCTACAAGAACAGACGCATGCGTAGACATCAACACTATGGTTATGCTGTAAATTTCCACCATAAATGATGCATGGTTTAGATTAGCGGCCCAGGCGTTTCTCTAACACATATACAAACTCCATGAGCTTACAAGTTTCCAACTTATTTCACACCGCTAGGCATCCATAAACAAAAGATCATGATATCAACTAAATAGGAATAAGTGCAATATTGAAAACGTGCCCCATGAAAGCATGGCTGTACTAACTCCCAACTCACAATTTGCAAGCATATAAACTTCATAAGAGAATCACAATGGTCAAGTTTATTAAGTGCAAAAAAATAAATCTGCCATCAAGTTCGTGAGAGCTTTACTAACTAATTTTCTCATAACAAAAATATAATTTGGAAGATAGATAAAAACATAATGAATATACTTGAAATCTTATATTTACTAATTGGAGGCACCGTAGGAGGCTCCACATTAATCCTAGATATTAAGAAACTTGGTCCATCCAATTAATCTACGATGCATTGTCTGTCATTGGATGAAAGCGTGACACGTGCCCTCCCTTCGTACGCAAGCGAGTCATGCTCTTGCTGGTATCTCTCCTTTCCATCGAAAACAAAAAAAGGAAAGAAAATCAAGCGTGAAGCTTCTGCTAGGTCTAGCGATGAGAACTTGATTTTGGCGTCCTTCTAATCTTGGTCTCTCTTCGATTGATTCGGGGTGAAAAGCAGCCTTTGCCTCCTCCCTATCTGGTAGGGATGCGTGAGTTTGATCCGGCAGGGCGTCAGCGATGCATGAATGCTGCTTCTCCTAGGTCTGTCTGGCCATGGAATCTTAATTTTTTCAGGTAATTTTGAGGTAGCAAGGTTGTAAAACCTGGTTTGGCTCTAATTAGGCCAGTGCATGGTATAGAAGCAGCCTCCTTCGCGTCAGGTAAATTGCACCCCCGAGTCTCCATGGCTATTGTTCAACAAAAAATAGTCTCCATGCATGGCTGCAACGTAAGTATTTTAATGACACTATTCAAGTCAGATTTGTGCAGCAATTTTCCACAACGTTGGCAGATAAGTAAGCATTGTCTTCTCAATCCGCTGATTCGATATTGTAAAAGGTGAGACCATGCATTGTTATAGGGACGATGTAATTCAACTTTAGATTCAAGAATTCTCATTTGTTGTAAAACAGTAAAAAAAGTACTTTTACAATATTACGGACACGAACGTGTTGTATTTCCATTGATTCCCTCTCACATGATTTTTCATTTAATTTAATTGGAAATTATCGGCAAACTTCAATAGTCGCTGTGCACTGAATTTTTTTGTCACTATATTTTAATTTTTGCAGGGCATCATGTACATGCGTATATAAAGGAAAATCAAGTTAGTATGTTTAGATTCTTTACACGAGAAGAATCAGATAATATGGTTAATAATTGTCCAGGTCATTGGAATAACATATTCATTTATTTTGATTAAACTTTTGTGAAATATCCAATAGCACAAACATATTGTAAAGTTATTCTCTGATCGAGCTGTAGTGTAACCATGCCCCAGTGCTCATTGTGCAAACTGCAAAAAATTACATTAATTGTTCACCATGTAACCGGTTAATTCTGTGGAACTTTGAGTCACTATTTCCTACACTTAGGAAGATTTCTTTTGGTATATTATCGTGGAAACTTATT
The DNA here is from genome assembly GCA_007115705.1 of Dactylis glomerata. Lineage (NCBI taxonomy): Eukaryota > Viridiplantae > Streptophyta > Magnoliopsida > Poales > Poaceae > Dactylis > Dactylis glomerata. Next base: position 2,407,256 of record QXEO01000309.1, on the reverse strand, counting down.
CAAAAATATGTACACCATAGACTGTTTATACATTTGATCTTGCTACCTCAAAACTACTTTTTAGTAATGTAGAACTTAACAAACCAGCCACTGCAGTGCTTTTTCAGTATACGATCTTTCTCAGTAACAATATTTCCAGTTCAAAAACTGCCATGCCCTACAGTGTACTGTTAGAAATTATATTTAAAGACATGATATAACACTACACGTGGGAATACTCTGTTGCTTTTTTATGGAGAAATATTTTATTGTTGTTGTCAAAAGTTTTGTAGTGCAAGATAAATATACATTAAGTTGGATAAGTCTAGGAGTTGGTCCTTTCATAAGTCTACCAGTCCAACGAATGATGCTACTGTTTGTTATCAATGGAGAATTAGTCTCTTGCAATAAGATAAATTTGCACTCGAAGATATATATACAAATTTCAGCCATTTCAATAATGGTAGGTTAATCCGCTAAGTTTTTGTCCTGCTTTACAAACTAATCATTATAAGTATGCCAAACTTATTTTTGGTTGGCAAATGAAAATGTAAAAATAACAAATTTCATGAAATTGTGAATGAAAATTTTTCTGGGAGTTGTATAGTTTTCCATATATTAGTACTTCAAAATTTAAATTTGAATATGAATTGGTTCAGGTAATTTGGAATATTTGTTTAGGTTATAGAGTTAATGATTTTATATCTATTTTATTCATATTTGATTGTTCATTTTCCACTTAACTTTTTAATCAATAGGCTTGCTCACTCAAATTTATCAAACAAAAGACTTTCAATATATCGATAGCCCCGTGCGGATGCACGGGTTGACGACTAGTAGCAATAATGCTAATAGGAATATATGGTGGATGCATTGGCAAACTTTGGTTTTTGGGAGTTGGATGCACGAGTAGAGCTCATACTCAGTACAGGTGAAGGCTAACAAGAGACTGGGAGCGAACAACTAAGAGAGCAATAACGGCCATAATCATGCATAGCGACAAAACATTATTAATCAAAGCATAAAGTGATATTACAAGTCAAAAAATAAATGATCATAGAGGCTTGAGGTGACTGTTTCATAGTCATAACATGCTGTAAGCATGCGCCAAGTCAACCCAAATAAAGCATCAAAGGAGAATACCACAATATTATGATTTTGTATGATAAAAACAACACATGATTCTTTCAATGGCACATTAAGCACTCTCAGTCATTTGAGACAATTCATGCTACAACAATAACTACTAAGCATATAATCAAAATAATATCTAGCATGACATGCTAAAGTCTAAGCTACAGTCTAAACAAACTTCCTTTTGCACCACTATAAGCATGAAATATTTTACTCTTCTCCAACACCAATCAACTTATTTGTAACAACTCTCAAAGATAATAATCAATAAAGACCAGAGAGCTAATCATATATAACTTAAGAAAACTAACAAGCTCTGAACAAAATATGAGTGGAAAACTAGATCTAAACGCGGTGCTAGCAAAAAGTGAACACTCGCAGGACAATAATAGTGAGAACTAGAGTGTTCTGAGCAATGAAAATGGAGCGTGTCTCTCTAAAAAAAACATGTTGTGATTGATACGTCCAAAACGTATCTACTTTCCCGAATACTTTTGCTATTATTTCTCCTCTAATTTGTGTGTTTTGAATACAACTAACACGGTATGGCGCTGTTTTCAGCAGAATTGCTCTGGTGTCTTGTTTTTGTGCAGAAATCCAACTTTCAGGAAAAATCCCAGAAAATATCGCAAAAATCCAATTTTGCCAGAAGAACCACGGAGCTAGAAGGGGAGACGAAGAGAGGCAGTGAGCTGGGCTCACCACCAGGGGGCGCGGCCCAGGCCTGGCCACGCCCACTTGTGGTGAGGCCACCTCGGCCATCGCCTCGACCCCTCCTTTCGCCTACATATACCCTCTGACCTGAAAGGAGCGGGGGTTCGGCATTTTTCCCAGATAGGCTTCCGCTGCGCCGCCACCATCAGAAACCGTGATTCGGAACCAGAAACTCCGTTCTGGCACCGTGCTGGGACGGGGATTTGGAGGAGATCTTCATCACCATCATCACCGACGTCTCTCCATCAACCATCCATGACTCCCCCATCTATGTGTGAGTAATTCCCGCTGTAGGCGAAGGGGATGGTAGGGATTGGATGAGATCATTCATGTAATTTGCTATGAGATTGTTAGGGCATAGTGCCTAGTATCTACTATTAGTGCTTATGACATTGTTGTAACTTGTTGTGCTTAATGCTTGTCACTTTGGGCCCGAGTGCCATGATTTCAGATCTGAACTTGTTATTGTTTTATGATGATACTTGTTATTTATGATCTTACCTGCAAGTTGTTTACACATATTGTTGTCCAGAACCCGAGGCCCCAAAGTGACAGAAATTGGGATAACCGGAGGGGATGACTATGATGTGAGGATCACATGTGTTCTCCAAGTGTTAATGCTTTGCTCTGGTACTTTATTAAAAGGAGTACCTTAATTACCAGTAGTTTCCCTTGAGGCCCTGCTGCAACAGGCTGGTAGGACAAAAGATGTCGTGCAAGTTTCTCATTGCGAGCACGTACGACTATATACGGAACACATGCCTATGATTGTTTAGTACTAGGATGCTTTATCATTATTTATCTGCAATTGCCCATATCTCACTGATTTCATGAATTATCTTATCCATGCAACGCCCGTACATCTATCCCTATGCCTACAGTCTTTAATCCTACTATTTACTATTGCTACTATTACTGCTTTTATTTTACTATTGCTGTTACTGTTTTGCTACTGTCACCACTATAAAACTGTTGCTACTGATAAACCGCTGCGAGCAAGTCTGTTTCCAGGTGCAGCTGAATTGACAACTCATCTATTAAGGCTTATAAATATTCTTTGGCTCCCCTTGTGTCGAATCAATAAATTTGGGTTTTACTTCCCCCAAAGACTGTTGCGATCCCCTATACTTGTGGGTCATCAAGACTATTTTCTGGCGCCGTTGTCGGGGAGCATAGCTTTATTTGTAAGTTCACTTGGAATTCATATTGTTCGCTGCAATCCATTCATCATGGGTAAACCTCGTGATGGAAAAGTTCCTATATTGCCATCCACTACAAGAAGAGGTACGACTCTGAACACCTCTGTTGCTCTTAATTCGCCATCTGTTATGAGTAAGTTGCTTACACCACCACATGCACACGCTACTGCTACTTCTTCTGCTGAGTTTGAAAATGCTACTGATAATTTAGATGATGCTTCTACTGTGCTTGATGAGAGTGGTTCCTTAGGTTCCTTTTTAGATGCTACAATTGCTAGGACTAAGCAATTGGGGAACACTACTGTTACACCTGTTAGTTCACCTGAGTCTAGGGAATGCCCTAGTGATGATCTTTATGACACTTATATTGAGCTTGACGATGATTTTATTGCTAAAGCTCATGCCACTCATGATGCTAATGCTGTTAAGGAACTTCTAGCAAGACGTGCTGTTAGATATAAATTATCTCCTGATGCTAAGTTTGTTGCTTCTCCCATAAATATTAGAGATAAGGATTATGATTTCTCTTTAGATTTATCTTTCATATCTATTGTTGAGAAAGACCCTTTTTGTGGCACTAAAGGTGAAAGTGCTATGGCACATATGAATGAGCTTTCTACTTTGAGTAATTTGTTTTCTGATGATATTAAGCTTCGCACTTACTTTGTTGCTAAGATTTTCCCTTTTTTGTTGAAAGGTGCAGCTAAAACTTGGTTTAATAATTTGACTCCTGGATCTATTGGTAGTCCTATTGCTTTGGTTAATGCTTTCTTTCAGAAATATTTTCCTGCTAGTGCTCAACATGCTGCTGTGCAGAAAATCTTTGACTTTGAACAGGGAAAAGGAGAGATATTGCCTGAATCTTGGGCAAGGTTTTGCTCTTTAATTAGAGCATTGCCTAAGGAGCCATTGCCTAAAAATAAACTCCTTGATATATTTTATAATGGACTAACTGATGAATCTAAGACATATCTGGATAGTTGTGCTGGTTTTGTTTTCAGGGAAAGAACTCCGGCTGAAGCTGAAGAATTAATGGTTAAAATAAGCCGAAATCATGATGATTGGACTCTAGTTGAGCGAACACCAGCGCCAACTCTAGAGCCAACAGCAAAGAAGAGAGGAATGATTGAATTAAATGATGAAGTTATGAGGGAAGCCAAGAAATCTCTTAAGGAGAAAGGGATTAAATCCGAAGACGTGAAGAATTTACCTCCTATAGAAGAATTATGTAAGCCAATCCCTCACTCATCTACTATTGAGGTACACTCTCTCCAACGCTTTGATGATAGAGATATTCCTTACTCTAAACTGCCTGATCAGTGCTTAGATGAGTTTGATAATTTTATTGTTAAGCAAGATAATTTTAATAGAAGAGTGCAGAATCATTTGTTGGAAAATTCTAGAGCTATTAACAAGTTGCAGGATATTGTGGAGAGAACCTCCAATGATGTGAAGATGCTTGTTAAACATTTTCAAATGGTTCAGACTCAAATTGATCAGCTTACCAAGGTGCAAAAAGATTTGCTAGTTAATGCTTCAAGAGAAAAACAAGCGTGTGAAATACGCACAAGAGGAGGTGCTACCACTCAAGACCCCTTATATCCTGAAGGACATCCTAAGAGGATCGAACAAGATTCTCAACGCACTTCAAGAAATGATAATCTTTCCAAGAAGAAGAAGAAGCATAAAACAGTTGCAGAATCTTCTAAAATAGGTAAAGATCCTGATAGTATTTCTATTTCTGATGCTGAAACTGAACCAGGTAATGCTTCCGATAAAGAAGAAGTTGAAGAGGAACCAGAAAAGCTTGCCAAGAATGCAAAGTACACCAAAGAAGACTTCATTGCCAACAAGCATGGTAATGAGAGAGAACCTTGGGTGCAGAAACAAATGCCTTTTCCTGGTAAGAAACACAAATCTAAGGAAGAAGAACACTTCAACAGGTTTTGTGAATGGATGAGACCTTTATTTTGCCAAATTCCTTTGCCTGATGCTATTAAAATGCCTCCTTATTCAAAGTATATGAAAGATATTGTTACTAACAAAAGGAAGATTCCTAATGAGGAAATTTCCACTTTACTTGCTAATTATTCTTTTGATGGTAAAGTTCCGGAGAAGCTTGGAGATCCAGGTATACCAACTATTCCTTGCTCCATTAAAATAACTATGTTAGAACTGCTTTATGTGATTTGGGAGCTGGAGTTAGTGTCATGCCTTTTTCTCTTTATAAGAGACTTGATCTAGAAAAATTGGTATCAACTGATATATCTTTGCAAATGGCTGATAAGTCTACTACTATTCCTATTGGCATATGTGAAAATGTTCCTATTCAAGTGGCTAATAGTTGTTTAATATTAACTGACTTTGTTGTGTTAGAAATGCCCGAAGATGATAATATGTCTATTATTCTTGGGAGGCCTTTTCTAAACACTTTAGGTGTGGTTATTAATTGCAATCAAGGAAAAGTAACTTTTAATGTCGATGACAAAGAGTACACGGTCTATTTTCCCAAGAAGATTGATAAGAAGAACGCTCTAAATTCAATCAAGAATGTTGAGACCATTTGAGTTGGTCAATTATTTGTTCAGAGCGAAAGCCCAAGGAAGAATATAAAATTGTCATGATTGGGACTATGCCTATCAAGGTCGAGGTAACATAAGCATATAGTGAAATGCAAAGTTTTGCTTCATAAGAAAAGTGGTTTGGTAACAAGACCTGATCAACCTTGTTAACAAAGCAGTTTTCAAATGAACAAAACTATGTTTTCACCGCATTTACTATTGTTTCTACCTTGTTCATTTTTGTTTCCGCTGTTTAGTTTCATATTAGAGTGTCTTAAAGTTGCTATAAGTTTGAGTTGGATTTGCTTTCTATAGCTCCACCGTTGTTTTCCCGAGTTTTATTCTCTCATCGTTTTTCTGAAAAATCCTTAAAAATAAAGTTTCTCGAAAAATTCCAGAAAAATCCTTTTAAATTTTTATGTCAAAAATGTGGCAGAGAGACACTTGGGAGACCTCAGGGGGACCCACCATGCCACCTCACCACCAGGGGGCGCGGCCTAAGCCTAGCCACGCCCACCTATGGTGAGGGGGCCCCCCTGGCCTCTCACTTATCTCTTCACCCCCAGCTCTTTCTCTCTCCCGAAAAATTGCGACACCCCAGCTCAAACTCGTGTTCTTGCTACTCTCCATCTCGATTTTTCGATCTCCTTGCTCAGCCCATCATTGTTGCTGAAATTTGGAGCATTTGTTCTCTGGTATGTGACTCCTCCGATTGTCCAAATAGAATTTTGTTTAGTAGAGTATTTCTTAAGTATTTTAGCTCTATAGGTGGCAGGTGAAATGAGTTTTCATGCTTGTTCTATTGATTATAAATGTTATTTCGATGCATGTTAGTCCTCTAGTAACACCCTATAGTAGTTTCCTACATTTGTTTGTCTCAAAATCACTTTTTATGAGGTTTGTTGAAAATTTCAGAAAAGGGAAATGGACAACTACACCTATGGAGAAGTCTTTGAAAGAGAAGCACCAAGGTCATCAAGGCCTTCAAGATCTACTGCTCAATATAGGATATCCTACAATGAAGATCTTATATCACCAAACATTGAGGGAGACGATGGAGATGCGCATCCATCCACCTTCCCTTGTGCTAACTTTTTGAGTGATACAGGGATTCTTGAGGATTTCTTACTCCTTATTGACAGGGTTGGATTGACTACATACATGATGGATGAGAGTAATCAATATGCTATTCTGATAAAGATTTTTGTTTAAAGCTTTAAATTCACTAACTCTCATTTCAAGCCTTCCATTCCATTTAAGATCTATGATAAGTCTATCACCATGTCTTTGGAGAAGTTTTGTGTTATTTTAGGTATTCCCATGTTTGGGACAGCAAAGAAGATGCTACAACAGCCCGCTGATTTGTTGGAGCTCTACCGAGGGGTAACTAATGATGATGACCGCACCGCGCAGCGTGGCAAGATAAGAAACATCCAACTCCCAGCTATTAGATATTTTACTTACTATCTTGCCACTAGTATTCTTGGTAGGGGGAATACTAGCAATATCTCTAACTATCATTTAGCTTTTCTAGCTACCGCTCTTGATGTTATCAAAAAGTATAACCTCGGTGCTCTTATTGCTCGTCGCCTAGCCGCTAGGGGACCTATTTATGGAGGCATTATTGCTGCGCGCATCATTGCTGCTCTAGGACTTTCTATTGCTCCTCATGATATGTTGTTGGCTCCACAGAGGCTCGATCTTGCTACCATGAAGCTCCATCACTTTGTTACTGCTAACTCATGTGCAGGGAAATTAGTTTATAGAATGTTATTCACTGATGGAGAGGAAAGGGAAGTTCCCTTGCCACAGTCCAGTTTGTTCACTATTCACAGGAGGCCATGGTCGCTCTCGAAGGAGGGATTGGACGAGCAGCTTAGGTTGCTCGGCTTCCATGTTCAACACAGCGTGGTGGACCAGGAGGAAGAGGAGGCGTTGGCCGATCACTACGCCGCATACCACACCGGGGCGCCCTCGAGCTCATATCAGGACGAAGGTGCTTCTTCGTCATATTTTGGGGACGCTACTTCATGGCCGAGCTGGGATTGATCTCCACTTAGGCCAAAAGCCTAAGCTTGGGGGGAGGTACGCCGACATTTCACTCATCTACATATCATATTTTGTCGGTACTTTGTATATCCATGTTTCGCTTTCTTTTCTTTATTGTTCTTGTTCTTACTTCTACTTTCCAAAACACAAAAAGACCAAAAATATTTCTGTTGTTTCTCTTTGTTTGCCTTTTCAGTTGCTAGCTTTGGTTTGCTTTACTTGTTATTTTCGGTTTGATATTTGAAAAATCCAAAAATATTTTTCTTTGTTTGCTATTTCCTTCTGTTCTTGTTTCAAAAATCGAAAACCCAAAAATATTTGTTGTTCTTCTTTGGTTTTGTAAAGTTTGTTGCAGAGTTCAGTTTCCCGTGACTCCATTGGAGCTTGGTATTCACTTCATATTATTCAGGCCACACAAGTGAAAGGCAATAATGATGACATATGACAATCCGAGATGTGGTAAGAGGCTGGTATGAACTCTATTTGTTTTCATTTTTGTACATATACTCATCTATGTGGACATGCTTAGTCGGTTCATGTAAGGTATATGTTATCTAATGGATGCTTTGTAGTTCTTGCTCTCATATGATTAGTTCCAATTTACTAATAGTTTGTAGCATGTCATGTAGACGCTTGCTTGCATTGTTTTATTCATAATATGGTATGTTATTGTGGTATCCACCTCTGAAAGTTTCAATTGAATCGACTTAGCACATGCTCAAGCATGCACATGACTGAACAAAAAGTCAATTAAGCCTCGATGATTTACTTTGCCTCGGAGTTCTTGTATCATTTTTATGCCTATATTAATTTTGTTTTGTTGCAAGCATGATTATAACAGTTATTGCTCTCTCGATTGTCACTTCCCAGTCTTTTGCTAGCCATCACTTGTACTGAGAGGGAATACTTCTCGTGCATCCAACTCCTGAAAACCAAGTAATCCCAAAAGAGTCCACTATAAATTCCTATGCATGGTATTTGCAAGCCATTCCAAGTAAATTTTCATGTGCTACCTTTCAAAACTTTCAACTACTTCTCATTTTGTGCCACTGTTTTTAGCTCATGAGGACATAGTGGTCGGAATTGCTATCTTCTATATTAAATTAAGTACCCCTCGACTAGGCAGCTTCATCTGCTCGTCATTAATTTTGCAAGGGAGCTGGTCAGACCACTGTAATCTAATCTAAAAAGAAAGAAAAAAGGCACTCCTCCATGGTATGTGAAAGTTGGTGGGCACCCGATGGAATCGGTTAGCCATGGTTTGAGAAAGGAAAAAAGGTGGGGAGGAGTGCCAAAGCTTTATAAAAGAGCACCAATGTGCCAAATTTTCAAAGAACTCGGAACTGCTCTCACTTGTTTAGTATGGAAGATAGCAAGAACCCATTGCCAGTCGTTGACATGAAACAACCACCTCTCAAAATAAATTTTTGTCTCTGTTTTACAAATGAAAAGCTCTAGCACATGTTAAATCACTACTTCCCTCTGTGAAGGGCCTTTCTTTTACTTTTATGTTGAGTCTTCATCTTCTAACTTTAAGCACCTTCTTGAGAGCATAGCTATTATTCTTAGTGTATTGTGCTTGTCCCAGACAACGATTGATTGTGGTATAACTTTGATGCTTGTATCTTTGACATTTTTACTTCTAGTCTTCCCTTGAACTTCAGAGGTGCCTCAGCATTTATGTTTTGCTCCACAAATAAAGGCAAGCGGGATACCACTCTTCCATATCATTTATGAACATTACAATCTTGTAGCTTCTTATGTTCATGTTACTTGTTATTAGTGCATTGGCACTCTTTCATAGCCTGCATGACTATGAGGTAACATTAGTTGCATATTTCTTATTATGAATTGCCTGAGTACTTGATCATATAGTAAGTATATATACATCATATGAAGCAAATGTGTTCGTGAAAGCTCTTTTATCGCTCTCAGTTGTTAACTGAATTGCTTGAGGACAAGCAAATAGCTAAGCTTGGGGGGAGTTGATACGTCCAAAACGTATCTACTTTCCCGAACACTTTTGCTATTGTTTCTCCTCTAATTTGTGTGTTTTGAATACAACTAACACGGACTGACGCTGTTTTCAGCAGAATTGCTCTGGTGTCTTGTTTTTGTGCAGAAATCCAACTTTCAGGAAAAATCCCGGAAAATATCGCAAAAATCCTATTTTGCCAGAAGACCCACGGAGCCAGAAGGGGAGATGAAGAGAGGCAGTGAGCTGGGCTCACCACCAGGGGGCGCGGCCCAGGCCTGGCCATGCCCACCTATGGTGAGGCCACCTCGGCCGTCGCCTCGACCCCTCCTTCCACCTACATATACCCTCTGACCTAAAAGGAGCGGGGGTTTGACATTTTTCCCAGATAGACTTCCGCTGCGCCGCCACCATCAGAAACCGCGATTCGGAACCAGAAACTCCGTTCTGGCACCTTGCCGGGACGGGGATTTGGAGGAGATCTTCATCACCGACGTCTCTCCATCAACCATCCATGACTCCCCCATCCATGGGCGAAGGGGATGGTAGGGATTGGATGAGATCATTCATGTAATTTGCTATGAGATTGTTAGGGCATAGTGCCTAGTATCTACTATTAGTGCTTATGACATTGTTGCAACTTGTTGTGCTTAATGCTTGTCACTTTGGGCCCGAGTGCCATGATTTCAGATCTGAACTTGTTATTGTTTTATGATGATACTTGTTATTTATGATCTTACCTGCAAGTTGTTTACACATATTGTTGTCCGGAACCCGAGGCCCCAAAGTGACAAAAATTGGGATAACCGGAGGGGATGACTATGATGTGAGGATCACATGTGTTCACCGAGTGTTAATGCTTTTCTCCGGTACTTTATTAAAAGGAGTACCTTAATTACCAGTAGTTTCCCTTGAGGCCCTGCTGCAACAGGCTGGTAGGACAAAAGATGTCGTGCAAGTTTCTTATTGCGAGCACGTACGACTATATACGGAACACATGCCTATGATTGTTTAGTACTAGGATGCTTTATCATTATTTATCTGCAATTGCCCATGTCTTACTGATTTCATGAATTATCTTATCCATGCAACGCCCGTACATCTATCCCTATGCCTACAGTCTTTAATACTACTATTTACTATTGCTACCATTACTGCTTTTATTTTACTATTACTGTTACTGTTTTGCTACTATCACCACTATAAAACTATTGCTACTGATAAACCGCTGTGAGCAAGTCTGTTTCTAGGTGCAGTTGAATTGACAACTCATCTGTTAAGGCTTATAAATATTCTTTGGCTCCCCTTGTGTCGAATCAATAAATTTGGGTTTTACTTCCCTCGAAGACTGTGGCGATCCCCTATACTTGTGGGTCATCAGTGATCCATCCATTTATTACAGCAAACAAAATAAAAGAAAACTAAAAACAAAAATAAAGACGCTCCAAGAATGTAGTGTACCTGTGCTTTGTTTGTGCTAGTCCCGGATCAACTGCTAGCACACACAGTTACATGATGAAATACCAAGAATACAATGGTCTTTATTACAATGCTTGATCCACATATAACATAGTTCTTTTGCAACTCGAAAGGCACAATGCCACAAACTTATTACAACTCCAGAAATGACTAAGTAAATGAAACTACAAGTCTTCTTTTCTTCATAACTCCGCATGCAAATGTGTTGGGCGAAGACTCGTGACCGAAGCGCGACAATCTTCAATCTTCATAGTAGCAACCTACAACATGATACGTTGCAGCCACGGAGGGTCAATACTTAGAATGTATTGGCAAGTTGTCACTTTGGTGGACTCAATGAGACCTACAGTTATATGCTATTTGGCCAGGTGGAGTTTGGCTTAGCAAAAGCAAGCTTTTTCCTATCTTTTGTAAAACTCAAATTTTCCTTAGCAAAATTTTGACAAGAAGAAACTTTTTCTACCCAAGTTTACCCATCAAGTTTTAACTTAGAGAAATTGGGATGAGGAGATTCCTGAATAGCTTCAACATCGTGTCGCTCAGAATTGTCCATAACCGGGGACACGGCTAAGTACTTAGTTCTAAGCACTCTGCAGAGGTGGTGCACTTTTCCCATAGGACTTAGTTAACCCATTTTGCCATGAGACTCATTTTGCCTCAAATGGCCAAGTGAAAACTAAGACGAGACCTTTTAGAAGCATTCCCTCAGACCAAACCGGACGCGTTCCATCCTATCAACATCTACCACCCTCTGTCCGTCTGGCTTGAGTTCTTGCAACTAGGTTGGTCAAGACAGAGCCCATATGTCTTGTGGTTGCACTAGAAGCTTCATGACTTGAACGTCTCCAATCTCTTTGCTCCTGGGTGGCTGTCCACAAGTGAGATACACCTGGTGGTTCAGAGGTTTGACGACATGACCCTAGGGAACCACTCAACATAAACCAATTGAAGCCACATCCACCCAGGTGGTTCATTAACTTAGTTGTTTTCTTAGTTTTCCAAAACTTGGTTTTCAACACTTAGCCAAAAACATGTGATAACCCTTCCCACAACAGGTGTAAAACAAGTCCTATAGCAGCAGCACTTCTACTAGGAGATGCAAAGCTAGGCAAAGCTAGACAAAAGACTTAGCATAAAATCTAGCAAGCTAAAGACACAACTTATAAAATCACCTACAAATGCATCTTCTACTAGAAAAGCTACAAGTGACAAAACTTTCAATGGGACAAGGGAACATGGTGACACTTGCCTTGGTGAGGAGAGGAGTTGGTGCACTCGTCACAAAGGCACTCGTTGCACTCAGCACAATCTACACATAAAAATATTGCAATCATAAGCACATAGCATTCATAAAACACTCATGAAAAGAATATGCATGCAATATGTGACTTAAACACCACAAAGACACTTAGCAAGTTCCCTGGTTGGTAGGTATATGCATGATGACATGATCAAAATTTTAGAGTTATTTATAAAGCTCAAAAATATTTTCAACACACGTAGAACAATTAAGCAAGCTGAAACTACAAAGGTAAAATAAAAGATACAGAAAAATATTCTAAACATGCTACAGTACTAAGAGGTTTTATATTGACCAAAAACAGAAGGAATTACTGAAAAATAAATTTTACAACTATTTTTAATAGCCAAAAGCATAAATAAAGTTTGCAGTAATACAGTGTATAAAATAGGTGCAAAAGTATTATTTTATGCTGGAAATAAATTATATTCATTTTTTTGAATCCATAGACGCAAAGTTTGCTAAAAACGGATTTGTAGAACTCAAGATATGAATTTTTGAAGTTTAAACATGATTCTGGAATTTTAAAACAAAAACGAATCGGAAATAACCTGGGGCGTGCACGTGGCGCTTCCTGATTCAACGATACCGTTTCGGGCGGATAACAGATTTAGGCCGTAGGATCTAACTAGAAATCGACGCGCCAGATTCAATGATACCCCTTCGGTTAACTTCTAATCATGCCCGCAAGATCTGGATCCAACGGTTAAAAGAGAAAAGGGTGGGGAGATCACCACGGGGCGTCGACGGCAAGGTCCTAGCGCACTGGAGTTTGATGGCGAGGAAGTTCCGGCGATCTTTGGTGGCGATGGAGTACACGACGGCCTTCAGGAGATCACGGCGAGTTCGAAAGTGTGGTCAACGATCTCGAGAGCTTCCTGCAACGGTGGCGAAGGGCGGCTGGAGTTAGATGTCCTGGCAGGTGTGCTCTGGGCATGGAGAAGATCAGCCAGGAGAAGGGGATGTGGGAAGTGGCGATCTTACCAGGAGGTTCAGGAGGACGAGGCGAGTCTGGTGGCGAAGCAGGGAAGGCGGGGGTGCTCTGGTTCTTGTAGAATTGGTCGCCGGAGTTTTGTCTGGCGGCAGCAAGATCTAGACGTGGTCGGGCTCATCATTCTGGTGCACAAAGAAGATCAAGAATGTGTCAGAGAGGTGCGCGAGATCGAGGGAGGAGTTCCAGACCAAGGAGAAGAGAAAGAGATGGCCGGAGTTTACCGTAACCTTCGCCGAAGTTCATCGGTACCTGCTGGCGCGTGGGTGACGGCACCAGAAGATTCCTTGTGCGTGGTGAATGACCAGCCAGTTGGGAACCCCAAGAGGAAGGTATGATGAATATAGCAGCAAATTTTCCCTCAGTTAAGAAACCAAGGTTTATCGATCAGGAGAAGAGCAGACAATAACGACTGAAGGTGATGCTTGCTAGTTTGCGACAGCTTCGGACAATTTATGTATGGCGCCTCGTCCAAGCTTTGCTTGCTAGCTGCAACGCGGAACCTGCACACAACACAACCAAGTACTTTGTTCCCAACTTGCGATGAGGTTGTCAATCTCACCGGTTTGCTTCAAACAAAGGTTATGAGCGTATCGAGTGGAAAACAGTAGAAGTATGCGAGTAAAGTAAACAGTGCGAGGAAAGTAAACAGTGCGAGTAAACAGGTGATAGCAATATGATGGAAATATGACCGGGGTCCACAGTTCACTAGTGGTGTCTCTCCATAAGATAAATAACACATGCTAGGTAAACAAATTACAGTTGGGCAATTGATAGAATAAAGATAAATGTGATATGTCAAGAAGATCACTATGAGATTTACTCTGGGCATTACAACAAAATACATAGACCGCCATCCAACTGCATCTATGACTAATAATCCACTTGTGGCGAATCAATCCGAGAACTCCACAAGTATTAAGTTGCGAACAACAGATAATTGCATTAAGCAAAGTGTGTAATGTAAACAAAGCATATGCCCTTGAGCATATGAATGTTGTTTTCTCCCTAGTAGCAACAGCACATCTACAACCTTAGAGGTTTCTGTCACTCCCCCAGATTAAATAGAGGCATGAACCCACTATCGAGCATAAATACCCCCTCTTGGAGTCACTAGCAACTACTCGGCCAAGATAGCTACTAACAACGGAGAGCATGCAAGATCATAAACAACATAGAGATAACATAAGATATAATTCAGTACAGCAACTCAATCATAACACCAATATTCATCGGATCCCAACAAACCAAACATGTAGAATTACATAACGGTGATCTCAATCATGTAGGGCAGCTCATGAGATCTAAACATGAAGCACATGGTGGAGAAGACAACCATCTAGCTACTGCTATGGACCCATAGTCCAAGGTAGACTACTCACTCATCACTCCGGAGGCAAGCATGGCGATGAAGAAGACCTCCGGTGGTGATTCCCCTCTCCGGCAGGGTGCCGGGAAGAGCTTCTGGACCCTCCCGATCTTTGGGTCGACGGCGGTGGCGGATCGCGATGTGTTCTGGAAAAGTGATCGGGTACTTAGGTTTTTTTCGTCGGGGGGTGTTTATAGGCGAAGGGGCAATGTCAGAGTTGGAGGCCCCTGTGGCTCCCCTCCTACTCTCCTTCGGATCTCTGGAAGCTCCCAGACAAAATAAGACTTCAGGAACCTGTTTCGTCCAATTCCGAGAATATTTCCTGTGTATCACTTCTGAAACACAAAAACAGCAAAAAACAGGGAACTGGCACTGTGGCAACTTGTTAGTAGGTTAGTTCCGGAAAATGCATAAAAGTGCCACGAAGTGTAACGAAACAGTAGGCAAATGGTGTAAAAACAAGCATGGAGCATCAAAAATTATAGATACGTTGGAGACGTATCAAGCATCCCCAAGCTTAACTCCTGCTCGTCCTCGAGTAGGTAAGTGATAAGAAAAGAATAATTTTTTAGGTGACATGCACCTACACAATCTTGATCATATATGTAAGCATTTGTGAGCTGGGATCATAAGAACTTAAAACATGGGCATGAAAGATATAATCTTGACAATAAGAATTTAGCAACCATGTTGTAAACATGCAAATGAACACAAACAAAAGATCATGAAAATGAAACAATGAAAGTCAAACGTGTGTTCAAATCATAAGGAAAAACATACAAATGGTTTTCAGCTTGTCCTTCAAAGAGAGCAAAACATAAATGCATAGGACACCTTCAAGTTTAAGAGGGCGACTAGATACAAATAATTTGAGAACAAGTGAAACCAACAATATGAATCAATCAATGAAAACTTTGGGACAATGCATATTATACTAAGAATGACAACTATGCTCTCTTAATGGTGCATAAAGAAATAAGGTGGTGACTCAACATAAAAGTAGAAGAAAGGCCCTTCGCAGAGGGAAGCAGTGATTGCAAGTTTTATAACCTTCAAAAATTATGGTACTTACCGGCTTTGAGCTCTCATTGCCCCCATCATAAGCATCTTGAATGGTTAAAGTTAATGCGAGAACAATTATGATGCATATGCTTGACAAATCATAAGTTGAAAACCTCGTGTCCCGTGAATACGAGTACCCAAACCTCATGCTACTTTACTTAGAGTCCCAAGCAAGGCTCTTGTCATTGTAAATATATGCATATCATTGAGAACCGCCAATGGGGTACCTCCGTGCCCGATGACATGGAACAAGCCCACATCAAAATGATAGGACAAGCAGACAATGAACACCTCGACATCTCTTTTATTTGCCATTTGTTTAGCTTTTTATTGTGAGATGCGTCGTCGAATGTTCACCATGGGTATGCTGCAAATTTCCACCATGAATTATGCATGGCTTAGATTAGCGGCCCGGTGTTTCCCTAACACATATACAAACTCCATGATCCCCACAAGATTCCCAATTCATTTCACACCACGGGCATCCATAAACAAAAGATCACGATATCAACTCAAATAAGAAGTGCAATGTTGAAAGCTTGCCCATGACTGCATGGCTGGGCTAGTCTCCAACTTAAAACTTGCAAGCATAACAACTCAACATAAGAGACCACAATGTCAAATTTTTAAGAACAGGAAAAAGTAAAGTGTGCCTTCCGGTTCGTGAGAGCTTTACTGACCGAATTTCGCATAACACTGGTAAGAGTTTAATTTGAAGAGAAAATAAAAGCAAGTCAAATTAACTTGGAATAGCAAATTGCTAGTAGGTATGTATGGTGGACACTTTGGAAAACTTTGGCTTTTAGGAGTTGGATGCACGAGTAGAGCTTATACTCAGTACAAGGTGAGGGCTAGCAAAAGACTGGGAGCGACCAACTAAGAGAGCAATAATGGCCATAATCATGCAAAGCGACAAAGTGACATTAAAAGAAGCATAAGATGGCATCAAAAGTCAAAAACTAAATGATCATAGAGGCTATTGGCGACTTTGTAAGAGTCTAACATGTGTGAGCATGTGCCAAGTCAACCCAAATAAAGCATCAAGGAGAAAACCAAAATAATGCTTCCAAATAATTAAAAATAACGCATGATTTTTTTCAAAGGCTCATTAAGCAATCTCAGTTATTTGAGACAAGTCATGCTACAGCAAAACCACTAAGCATACTATCAAAAAGACATCAAGCATGACATGAAAAAGCCTAAGCCGCAGTCTACACAAGCTCCTTCTTGTACCACTATTTTGCACAAAGCTTTTTCTCTTTTCCAACACCATTTGAAATTTTTATAAACACCTCTTTTGATGAAAACCAATAAAGATCAGAGGCAAAAATACACCTTGATTAAAAGATATGACAAGGTCTGAACGCAAATCAAGGCGAAAACGAAAACCAAAAGCAGTAGCGGAAAAAGAAGAACACCCGGTGAAATTGTAAGAATGAAAAACAGAGTGTTCTTTGCAAATGAAAACGAGTACATCTCCTCCAAAGGAAATTTGTTGGGGTCCAACCATTTATTGCAGCAAACAAACTAAACTAACTAAGAAAACTAAAACAACTGACGCTCCAAGAAAAACACATAGTGCATGAAGCAATAAAAATATAGTGTTTTGAAAGGTGACCTGATTTTTGCCGATGAAGAAGGGGTGCCTCGGGGGCATCCCCAAGCTTTGACGCTTGTAATTCTTGGATATTTCTTGGGGTGATGCATGGGCATCCCCAAGCTTGAGCTTTTGTCCATTCTTCAACTCATCTCATCATTCTCCAATCCCTACACTTGAAAACTTCCTTCATACAAAACTAAACACAAATCTATTAGCAACATTAGTGTAGCATAACATATAATCAACCTCTTTTTGCTTCAGGTTTTAACTCAAAACCACCATATATATAGCACATACTACTGTAGCAACTTCCCCAAAAGTTCCGTGATCAAAAGAACTCAAAAGAAAGCGATAAAGCGGCAAACATAAATATTGGCAGAAATCTGTCAAAACAGAACAGCTGACAAAGGCCGAATTTTTGAGGGGTTTTCTGTTGCTCAAATCAAAAAGTGTTCAACTAATGAAAGTTTGGATATAACCTGGGGCATATGCACAAGAAATCGGAGGTCAACAAGATATACAGAGAATTTATACGAATTTTTACGGTGCAGCACCGAAAACAGTTTTAGGACAGCAACATCCCCAAATCTTTACCTCACTCGAATTAGAGGCTTCTCTTGGCACAACAACGAAATAAACAAGATAAGGAGCGGTCATTACAGTAGTAATGACTTCCAAGACTCAAAGAAAAAGTACTGGAAATAAAACATTGGGTTATCTCCCAAGAGTGCTTTTCTTTAACGCCTTTGAGCTAGGCGCAGAAAATTGCGAATCAAGTAACATCAAGTGATGAAGCATCACTTACCTCAGTAAGCACTTTGGAAGTTCCCGAAGATGATTCAACCTGCAAGTCACCCTTAGTGGAACTAAGAGTCTTACCAATTTAAGAACACTAGTCGTCAACCCGTGCATCCGCACGGGGCTATCGATATATTGGAAGTCTTTTGTTTGATAAATTTGAGTGAGCAAGCCTATTGATTAAAAAGTTAAGTGGAAAATGAACAATCAAATATGAATTAAATAGATATAAAATCATTAACTCTATAACCTAAACAAATATTCCAAATTACCTGAACCAATTCATATTCAAATTTAAATTTTGAAGTACTAATATATGGAAAACTATACAACTCCCAGAAAAATTTTCATTCACAATTTCATGAAATTTGTTATTTTTACATTTTCATTTGCCAACCAAAAATAAGTTTGGCATACTTATAATGATTAGTTTGTAAAGCAGGACAAAAACTTAGCGGATTAACCTACCATTATTGAAATGGCTAAAATTTGTATATATATCTTCGAGTGCAAATTTATCTTATTGCAAGAGACTAATTCTCCATTGATAACAAACAGTAGCATCATTCGTTGGACTGGTAGACTTATGAAAGGACCAACTCCTAGACTTATCCAACTTAATGTATATTTATCTTGCACTACAAAACTTTTGACAACAGCAATAAAATATTTCTCCATAAAAAAGCAACAGAGTATTCCCACGTGTAGTGTTATATCATGTCTTTAAATATAATTTCTAACAGTACACTGTAGGGCATGGCAGTTTTTGAACTGGAAATATTGTTACTGAGAAAGATGGTATACTGAAAAAGCACTGCAGTGGCTGGTTTGTTAAGTTCTACATTACTAAAAAGTAGTTTTGAGTTATCAAGATCAAATGTATAAACAGTCTATGGTGTACATATTTTTGAATAAGTTTCCACGATAATATACCAAAAGAAATCTTCCTAAGTGTAGGAAATAGTGACTCAAAGTTCCACAGAATTAACCGGTTACATGGTGAACAATTAATGTAATTTTTTGCAGTTTGCACAATGAGCACTGGGGCATGGTTACACTACAGCTCGATCAGAGAATAATTTTACAATATGTTTGTGCTATTGGATATTTCACAAAAGTTTAATCAAAATAAATGAATATGTTATTCCAATGACCTGGACAATTATTAACCGTATTATCTGATTCTTCTCGTGTAAAGAATCTAAACATACTAACTTGATTTTCCTTTATATACGCATGTACATGATGCCCTGCAAAAATTAAAATATAGTGACAAAAAAATTCAGTGCACGGCGACTATTGAAGTTTGCCGATAATTTCCAATTAAATTAAATGAAAAATCATGTGAGAGGGAATCAATGGAAATACAACACGTTCGTGTCCGTAATATTGTAAAAGTACTTTTTTACTGTTTTACAACAAATGAGAATTCTTGAATCTAAAGTTGAATTACATCGTCCCTATAACAATGCATGGTCTCACCTTTTACAATATCGAATCAGCGGATTGAGAAGACAATGCTTACTTATCTGCCAACGCTGTGGAAAATTGCTGCACAAATCTGACTTGAATAGTGTCATTAAAATACTTACATTGCAGCCATGCATGGAGACTATTTTTTGTTGAACAATAGCCATGGAGACTCGGGGGTGCAATTTACCTGACGCGAAGGAGGCTGCTTCTATACCATGCACTGGCCTAATTAGAGCCAAACCAGGTTTTACAACCTTGCTACCTCAAAATTACCTGAAAAAATTAAGATTCCATGGCCAGACAGACCTAGGAGAAGCAGCATTCATGCATCGCTGACGCCCTGCCGGATCAAACTCACGCATCCCTACCAGATAGGGAGGAGGCAAAGGCTGCTTTTCACCCCGAATCAATCGAAGCGAGACCAAGATTAGAAGGACGCCAAAATCAAGTTCTCATCGCTAGACCTAGCAGAAGCTTCACGCTTGATTTTCTTTCCTTTTTTTGTTTTCGATGGAAAGGAGAGATACCAGCAAGAGCACGACTCGCTTGCGTACGAAGGGAGGGCACGTGTCACGCTTTCATCCAATGACAGACAATGCATCGTAGATTAATTGGATGGACCAAGTTTCTTAATATCTAGGATTAACGTGGAGCCTCCTACGGTGCCTCCAATTAGTAAATATAAGATGTTGAGTTTTAAGCGCAGAAACCTTGGGAACATAAATTTTTGCTCTTTTCCAACAAATACTTTCTCTTTCTTAAATTTAAGAGAAGAGAAGATTAAGCTAAGAGTTTCCATAGACTCCTCTAGTTTACCAATACTTAAGTTTTGATTATCAAGAGTAGTGCTAGCCTCTGAAACGGTGATTCTCTTACCAATATTTTCTATTAATTCACTAACTCGGCTAGCATTTTCTAGGATACTTGGCAAACTTTTCTCTAAAGAGCTGAGCCTTTCTACCACCTCCTCCAAGGTGGTCTAAGTTTTAGCAACATGAATAGGTGGTATTCCCACTAAACTTTCAATTATAGTGCATGCTTCTCCAGTGGGAGTACCAAGAAAATTTCCTCCTGTAAGAGTATCGAGAACATACCTATTCCAACTAGATATACCAACATAAAAATTTCAAAGGAGGATCGTGGTAGAGTGCTTTTTGGTACACCTATGATGAGCATTGTTAATACGATACCAAGCATCTTTTAAACTTTCTACCCCTTGTTGCTTAAAACTACGAACTTCTACTTCAGGATTACTCATTTTAGCAAAACGAAAGTAAACAAGTAAAAACAACTACCAAGGATTCTAATTTTTTTGGGTTTTTGATATAAAACGATGCAGGTAAAATAAATAAAGTAAAGCAAAACAATAACAAAGTAAAGGATGTGCGTGCGAAAACTCCCCTCGCAGAAGTCTTCCACTCTTCCCCGGCAACAGCGCCAGAAAATTAGCTGCTGACGCGTGGGTAACGGCACCAGAAGATTCCTTGTGCGTGGTGAATGACCAGCCAGTTGGGAACCCCAAGAGGAAGGTATGATAAATATAGAAGCAAATTTTCCCTCAGTTAAGAAACCAAGGTTTATCGATCAGGAGAAGAGCAGACAATAACGACTGAAGGTGATGCTTGCTAGTTTGCGACAGCTTCAGACAATTTATGTATGGCACCTCGTCCAAGCTTTGCTTGCTAGCTGCAACGCGGAACCTGCACACAACACAACCAAGTACTTTGTTCCCAACTTGCGATGAGGTTGTCAATCTCACCGGTTTGCTTGAAACAAAGGTTATGAGCGTATCGAGTGGAAAACAGTAGAAGTATGCGAGTAAAGTAAACAGTGCGAGTAAATAGGTGATAGCAATATGATGGAAATAGGACCGGGGTCCACAGTTCACTAGTGGTGTCTCTCCATAAGATAAATAACACATGCTGGGTAAACAAATTACAGTTGGGCAATTGATAGAATAAAGATAAATGTGATATGTCAAGAAGATCACTATGAGATTTACTCTGGGCATTACAACAAAATACATAGACCGCCATCCAACTGCATCTATGACTAATAATCCACTTGTGGCGAATCAATCCGAGAACTCCACAAGTATTAAGTTGCGAACAACAGATAATTGCATTAAGCAAAGTGTGTAATGTAAACAAAGCATATGCCCTTGAGCATATGAATGTTGTTTTCTCCCTAGTAGCAACAGCACATCTACAACCTTAGAGGTTTCTGTCACTCCCCCAGATTAAATAGAGGCATGAACCCACTATCGAGCATAAATACCCCCTCTTGGAGTCACTAGCAACTACTCGGCCAAGATAGCTACTAACAACGGAGAGCATGCAAGATCATAAACAACATAGAGATAACATAAGATATAATTCAGTACAGCAACTCAATCATAACACCAATATTGATCGGATCCCAACAAACCAAACATGTAGAATTACATAACGGTGATCTCAATCATGTAGGGCAGCTCATGAGATCTAAACATGACAACCCAAAATTTTGGGAAATAGAAATAAATGGATTTATTAAAATACCAAGTTTTTGGAGCCAACAAAAACTTTTATTGTGCATATAAGATTAATTTCTTGCCTTTTCGAAACTTCTGAATTTGAGCATTTGCTCCCATGCTTCAAATAAAAAGAGAATGGGAAGGGTTTTAAAACAAATAATTATACATGTAAAATATTTTTGTGAAATAGAAAGAGTTTTCTAACTATTAAATTTTGTGCATGGTTACGTGCTAAACCCATTTGGGTCATTTGCCAAACCAAAATTAAGTCAAGCAATCACAAACAAATAGAAAAGAATCAAATACTATAAAGTGTGAAACAAAAATCAACTTGGAACTCTATTTAATATTCTACCAAAGTTTGAATTCAAATAAGAGGTCATTTCCCAACTCCATGACATCTACAAGAAAACTAACACCTTTGGACCAAGATTAAAACCTTCTGCACTTCATATTGCATGTATGCATAGAGTTTTAATATAGGTCTTTTATGATTTCATGTGGGTTTTAATTTATGGTGCAATGTTTAGTTAATTCAAACTTAACCAATAGAAGCATTAGAGAAGAACCACAAAGATCAAAAGAACCAGAAGCAAGAGAAATAAAGAAAAAGAGAAGAAAAGATGATCTAGAAAAAGTTAACCACTACCCTACTTTGGACACTTAGAATAAGAAATCTGTAACTCAAGCAAAGGTGTGGTCAGTTAGTTGAGCTTGACCATGTCACATACTAACTCAACCAAGAAGTTTCCAGCAAAAACTCAAACCCTAACCTCTTTCAAAATCTGTCCAAAGTTTGAATCTGAAACAGAAACCGTACCTCAAATTGGAAATAAGATTTTTGCAAAACCTCATATTTCTTCATAACAAAAATATTTCTGGAATCCCTATCCAATATAATGACCAACCCAATTGGAAATTTTCAAAAATTCAAATTTTGATTTCATGCGGACATTGTATCGAACACGTGGTGGGCGAAATCCAGGGAAAATCGGTTCTACTGTGGCCAACGCTGTTCACCCCTGCCCAAACCCTGTAGCCATGCTTGGGGACATCTCTTGGTCGAGCCCTAGCATCCCCTGCCCCGACCACGGCCGTGAGACAAGGAAGAACAGAGGAGAACCACCGCCCGGACCCCTCACTTGCTCCCTCTGCACCAGACCACCCCGCAGCCCGTGAGTGCGCCAGCAGCACCCCACAGCACACTGCAGCCCTCCGCCGAAAGCACCGACCGCCGCGTCCCTCCGTTAGCCGACACCGGCCGCGCTCTCTCCGCAGATCCACTCGCCCCGTGCTCCCTCTCCCGTCTATAAAAGGCCGCCATTCTTCCCTGAAAAGAACCCCACCATCCCCAGGAACCTCCTAGACAACATCTCCAGCTTCCTCTCTCTCTCGTTCGAGCTCCCCCGTCGACGCCGCTCCGCAGAGCACCTCCCGTTCCCGGCGTTCTAGAGCCTCCCGCGAGCTGCCGCCTGGACGAGGTGGAGGAGGAGAAGCTCCTCCGCCGCCTAGACATCCTCGCCGCCGCTCCCCATCGCCGCCGGTGAGCTCCCCGTCGCCGCCCTGCTCCCAGTACTCGTTCTCGTTTACGTTCCTGTAGCGCCCGGGGAAGAAGAAGCCCGATACCTGTTCGTGTTTAAGTTCTGACCGGTGGGCCCCCTTGGCAGGCCGGCCGACCCTATTTTTTCCTTGTCACCCACCCAGCTGCAGCCTAGTGGGCCGGCCCAGCTCTGTCTGTGTGTCCGGCCCGGAATGAAAAAAAAGGGGGATATTCGATTTTTCCGATTTTGCGAATTTCCGAAATTGTTTTCAGATGCTTTAGTATATTTAGTTTTCCCGGAGATCTACCGATCCAAATCTAGCAAATAAAAATGTTCTGGAAACCTTAGAACATAAGCTATCCAATAAAAGTGGTTTCAACACAATTAGATTTACATATTGGTTGCAGTAAAAATAACAAAACAGGAGCTTTTTCACCTTAGAAAATTCATATCAATTCGAATAAAATTCCTAAAAATATAAATCCAACTTTGAAAATTCACAATTAGTGATACCCATCTGTCTATACCATTAGATCTCATTTTTGAACCTTTTAAATCAAATGCTATTTACCCATATGGTTAAATAGGCATTTGCCATATAGGATTTTATTAAACTCAAACCTATAATTGGAATTTTGATGGAGCTCTTATATATTGTTATACCACCTTTCCAATTATCTATCTGTAGGTTGATCTTAGTCCATGTGATCTGGTAGAAGGTATTTGGAGAATTAATACTACATAGTAGTAATTAGAAACTCAAACTTGCACACCTATCTCAAAATATGGAAATGATATGAAACCAATTCGAATCAACCATATTTCTAAATATTGATCTTTAACCTTTGATCCCATTCAACTAGGATCTATAAACTCTACTTGTAGATTCAAACTTGATCACTAAATCTTTGCAAACTAGAAATGGCTTCAATAATAGAAACATACTCCAAATCCTATGAAGCCTCTTTAGTTGAACCATAATCTTGAATATATACTAGTAGTATATGAACTTTGGTCAATAAGAACTTGCAGGAGATATTTTTATAATCCAAAATAAATAAACCCTACTTAGATACAACAACTCAATCATCTCATCCATCGGAACTCAATTATCATCGAAACCACTCTCCATAGACTTCCTAGATCACTTCCCTTACCCAAGTATGTGTATTTGAGTAAATAGATGTTGTTTGTGAATTGTGTGGTGATTGTATGCTTATTTGCTTTCCAACGATTAGACGACAACGAGAGTAAGGAGAATGGATCCCGAAGTCAACCAAGCAATGGTGATGGAGACTACACAACCCGAGATGAAGATGAAGAAGCCTATGACATTGCCAAGCCAGGCAAGCCATCTTTTGATCATACCATTACCCAGTTTTATAATGCATGTTTACTTGCTTTTAAATAAAAATACATGCTAAAATGATTGTTACCAAGTTGCAAATAAGTAGTGATGTCTTTCTTGACAAGTGCATCCAACTCTTTTTGTGGATGACATCAAGAGCATCAAACCTAGCCTACCTTTGAGAAACCCTTTCCTTAGTGGATGCTAAGTAGCGCATCAAGCTAAGTCTATCCAATATACCTACCTAGATCCTTGTGCCCTCATGAGGATCATGCTTGAGCTGAAGGCATTCATGGAAAATGACTAGGTGGGAACCCCAATGGAGATCATGAAGATTTTGAAATGAAAACCTTGGAAAGGGGCAACCTTGCCCAAGGATGATTTTTTTTAAATACAAACCTTGGAGATGGGCAACCTTCCCAAGGGTGACTTTGAAAACTATTTACAAAATGGTGACATGGTGAAGGTGACATGAAGGTTTGACAAAAATGATAAATGAGTGAAGTACCACTGGACCAATCATACAGTGCGACCACATTATCCTGGTATGGGACAGGGCTTAGTGGAGTACTTGTTTCTCCTTAGTGTAGACCCTATAAAATGTAAATGGAAGTCCGACCAGGGACTCCTCTTCCAGGGCACCCTATGGCTACGGCCTAGGTTCGCCTTGTCCTCCTTTTTAGGTGGTTGGGGTACAAGCCGAAGAGCCCTCATTGAAAATGGACTACCGGGTGTGGGACCCTACCTCGGTTAGTGGCATTCCGGTGGGTCAAGCGGCTGGGAACTTTGCACACTCTGGACAGCTTCTTGGACTCCGGTGTTGAGGGGTACATCTCTAGGCGGTAGTGTTTATGCTAAGGCGGGCAGGTGAAACATTAATGGTCGGCTGCTTGTCGTGGCATATGTCGTTATGCGGGGAAGTTGCCCACACGATGAGTAGTCGGATGGTGTGGGTAAAGTGTACAACCTCTGCAGAGTGTAAAACTATTCGAGTAGCCGCGTCCGCGGTCATGGACGGTTGGTTTGGAGCTGCTTGGCCGTTATCAAGTTTTACGTTGAAAATGATTTGAGAAAGGTGACTTGACAATGAATTTTGATGACCATGAAGGTGACTTGGTGAACAAAAGAATTGACCTTTGGGGGACTCCATCTAGAGATTTATAAAGAGCTAAATGTTTTTCTTACCATTTTAGATCAAAGATCTTTGAAAGGAAATTCTGCTTTATGCAAATGAACCTAGAGCTTAGACCAATATATGAACTATGCATTCTCTATTCATTTATTTATAAGATGGTTTGCGAGTGCATGCAATGTACTCACGGCTCTGTCCCTGGCTATTAACTTGGCCAGACTTGAAGGAGAAAAATCAAGAAGGAAGGAATCATTGACGGCTTTGCGAATTAGGCTCGTTTCCTACTGTCGGCTCTGCCTGTGCGGTTGAAGCTTGACCATATGGACCCAAAGTGTTATTCCGCTGCATATTGATGTATTGTAAGGTTTGGTCTGTACGACCACCTATGTAATCCCCTTTATTTACTATTAATGTCTATGACTGTGATATCAACTACGTTATGTAAGTCACAACAATGATTCTGGGATTGTGACGGATTACATAACGGGCACTTCGAATTTGTTATCAAATTTGAGGTCGTCACAAGTTGGTATCAGAGCCTAGGCTGACTCTAGGAAACCCTAGTTAGTATGGTCGTTAGAAAATGATATCTCTGATATCACAAGTTTGGTATCAGGACTATCATGACCTTAGGAGACCTTAGTTAGCATGGTCGTTAGCTAAGAAAGTGATATGTTGACAAAACCTTATTTCTACAAAAGAAATTTATTTGCTTTGGTATCCAAAGCCAACTTATACTCTCATCTTATTCACTTCAAATATCTTACACTCTCAACTTATACTCTCAAGAGATTTTGACAAAGAATTTATTTACCTCTTTGATTACAAAGTCTTTTCAAAGATTTGATTTACTCTATTCCTCATCTACTTCAAATATATACTATGGATGATATACCGACCTAAGACCGAAGGACTTTTGGATGAAAAGATGAGGGACTCAATATTTTTCAAGACTTCAACCGGGATGTCAACTACGACCGCTACCATCAAAAGAGAGTCTCTTCACCTGATCCAGAAATCTTCCAACAAGATTCAACCCTATGAGACAAAGACTTCAAGAGCAAAGAAAGAGTGATCAAAAATGACGAAGACCCAGCAAACCTTTTGACCCACATGATTTATAGGAAAAGCTCAGTTGTTTTCATTGAGCTGCCCTTACCTCACGATTATTAAGTGTGCTTAGTGCCTTGTGTGTTTGAAGGATTGATTGGTTTTGAGATGTGTTGCTCATATGCCATCCGGCAACATGTAGCAACCACTTTGAAAACTTGTTTGCTCAAAAATGTTTTTGGTCTTTCTGGCCCAACATAAACTCTGAAAAATACCAACCCGTGTGAGAAACATTTTGAGAACTTTTCCCTGTCATCTACGACCCGTAATCGAAAACCCAGTACTATTGAGGATAACCTCAACATCTGCATGAGAAGGAAGAAACCTTTCCGGAATACCCCGAAGCAACTCTTACAACCTGAAGGCACGAAGAGAAGGAAATCAACCATCATGAACCAGCAGTGTACCCCCGAAGTTGCTCCTAGTTACAAAATAGTATGAACAAGTTGGATCAAGATTTTGGAACACAAGTCATCAAGAAGCCGAAGCCACCTTAGTTTCATACTAGTAGTCTTGTTTTATCTCTTTGTGAAACCAGACCTATAATCCACAAGACCTTGTTTTATGAAGTTCTATGGTTTAAACCGAGAAGATTTTTGTTTTTGAAAGTGTGATTGTGTGCTGACATTGCTGTGTGATTGGTGAAGATGTGTTTTTGGCCCGTATGGCCTTATCACATTTCGGGTGTACCCAATCTTTATAGGAATCAATATACCCTACATCTCTTATCTGTTAATCTCATCTCCCAATCTATCTCAATCTTAACTTGTGAATCTCGGGACGAGATTCTTTTTAAGGGGGGAAGATTGTAACAACCCAAAATTTTGGGAAATAGAAATAAATGGATTTATTAAAATACCAAGTTTTTGGAGCCAACAAAAACTTTTATTGTGCATATAAGATTAATTTCTTGCCTTTTCGAAACTTCTGAATTTGAGCATTTGCTCCCATGCTTCAAATAAAAAGAGAATGGGAAGGGTTTTAAAACAAATAATTATACATGTAAAATATTTTTGTGAAATAGAAAGAGTTTTCTAACTATTAAATTTTGTGCATGGTTACGTGCTAAACCCATTTGGGTCATTTGCCAAACCAAAATTAAGTCAAGCAATCACAAACAAATAGAAAAGAATCAAATACTATAAAGTGTGAAACAAAAATCAACTTGGAACTCTATTTAATATTCTACCAAAGTTTGAATTCAAATAAGAGGTCATTTCCCAACTCCATGACATCTACAAGAAAACTAACACCTTTGGACCAAGATTAAAACCTTCTGCACTTCATATTGCATGTATGCATAGAGTTTTAATATAGGTCTTTTATGATTTCATGTGGGTTTTAATTTATGGTGCAATGTTTAGTTAATTCAAACTTAACCAATAGAAGCATTAGAGAAGAACCACAAAGATCAAAAGAACCAGAAGCAAGAGAAATAAAGAAAAAGAGAAGAAAAGATGATCTAGAAAAAGTTAACCACTACCCTACTTTGGACACTTAGAATAAGAAATCTGTAACTCAAGCAAAGGTGTGGTCAGTTAGTTGAGCTTGACCATGTCACATACTAACTCAACCAAGAAGTTTCCAGCAAAAACTCAAACCCTAACCTCTTTCAAAATCTGTCCAAAGTTTGAATCTGAAACAGAAACCGTACCTCAAATTGGAAATAAGATTTTTGCAAAACCTCATATTTCTTCATAACAAAAATATTTCTGGAATCCCTATCCAATATAATGACCAACCCAATTGGAAATTTTCAAAAATTCAAATTTTGATTTCATGCGGACATTGTATCGAACACGTGGTGGGCGAAATCCAGGGAAAATCGGTTCTACTGTGGCCAACGCTGTTCACCCCTGCCCAAACCCTGTAGCCATGCTTGGGGACATCTCTTGGTCGAGCCCTAGCATCCCCTGCCCCGACCACGGCCGTGAGACAAGGAAGAACAGAGGAGAACCACCGCCCGGACCCCTCACTTGCTCCCTCTGCACCAGACCACCCCGCAGCCCGTGAGTGCGCCAGCAGCACCCCACAGCACACTGCAGCCCTCCGCCGAAAGCACCGACCGCCGCGTCCCTCCGTTAGCCGACACCGGCCGCGCTCTCTCCGCAGATCCACTCGCCCCGTGCTCCCTCTCCCGTCTATAAAAGGCCGCCATTCTTCCCTGAAAAGAACCCCACCATCCCCAGGAACCTCCTAGACAACATCTCCAGCTTCCTCTCTCTCTCGTTCGAGCTCCCCCGTCGACGCCGCTCCGCAGAGCACCTCCCGTTCCCGGCGTTCTAGAGCCTCCCGCGAGCTGCCGCCTGGACGAGGTGGAGGAGGAGAAGCTCCTCCGCCGCCTAGACATCCTCGCCGCCGCTCCCCATCGCCGCCGGTGAGCTCCCCGTCGCCGCCCTGCTCCCAGTACTCGTTCTCGTTTACGTTCCTGTAGCGCCCGGGGAAGAAGAAGCCCGATACCTGTTCGTGTTTAAGTTCTGACCGGTGGGCCCCCTTGGCAGGCCGGCCGACCCTATTTTTTCCTTGTCACCCACCCAGCTGCAGCCTAGTGGGCCGGCCCAGCTCTGTCTGTGTGTCCGGCCCGGAATGAAAAAAAAGGGGGATATTCGATTTTTCCGATTTTGCGAATTTCCGAAATTGTTTTCAGATGCTTTAGTATATTTAGTTTTCCCGGAGATCTACCGATCCAAATCTAGCAAATAAAAATGTTCTGAAAACCTTAGAACATAAGCTATCCAATAAAAGTGGTTTCAACACAATTAGATTTACATATTGGTTGCAGTAAAAATAACAAAACAGGAGCTTTTTCACCTTAGAAAATTCATATCAATTCGAATAAAATTCCTAAAAATATAAATCCAACTTTGAAAATTCACAATTAGTGATACCCATCTGTCTATACCATTAGATCTCATTTTTGAACCTTTTAAATCAAATGCTATTTACCCATATGGTTAAATAGGCATTTGCCATATAGGATTTTATTAAACTCAAACCTATAATTGGAATTTTGATGGAGCTCTTATATATTGTTATACCACCTTTCCAATTATCTATCTGTAGGTTGATCTTAGTCCATGTGATCTGGTAGAAGGTATTTGGAGAATTAATACTACATAGTAGTAATTAGAAACTCAAACTTGCACACCTATCTCAAAATATGGAAATGATATGAAACCAATTCGAATCAACCATATTTCTAAATATTGATCTTTAACCTTTGATCCCATTCAACTAGGATCTATAAACTCTACTTGTAGATTCAAACTTGATCACTAAATCTTTGCAAACTAGAAATGGCTTCAATAATAGAAACATACTCCAAATCCTATGAAGCCTCTTTAGTTGAACCATAATCTTGAATATATACTAGTAGTATATGAACTTTGGTCAATAAGAACTTGCAGGAGATATTTTTATAATCCAAAATAAATAAACCCTACTTAGATACAACAACTCAATCATCTCATCCATCGGAACTCAATTATCATCGAAACCACTCTCCATAGACTTCCTAGATCACTTCCCTTACCCAAGTATGTGTATTTGAGTAAATAGATGTTGTTTGTGAATTGTGTGGTGATTGTATGCTTATTTGCTTTCCAACGATTAGACGACAACGAGAGTAAGGAGAATGGATCCCGAAGTCAACCAAGCAATGGTGATGGAGACTACACAACCCGAGATGAAGATGAAGAAGCCTATGACATTGCCAAGCCAGGCAAGCCATCTTTTGATCATACCATTACCCAGTTTTATAATGCATGTTTACTTGCTTTTAAATAAAAATACATGCTAAAATGATTGTTACCAAGTTGCAAATAAGTAGTGATGTCTTTCTTGACAAGTGCATCCAACTCTTTTTGTGGATGACATCAAGAGCATCAAACCTAGCCTACCTTTGAGAAACCCTTTCCTTAGTGGATGCTAAGTAGCGCATCAAGCTAAGTCTATCCAATATACCTACCTAGATCCTTGTGCCCTCATGAGGATCATGCTTGAGCTGAAGGCATTCATGGAAAATGACTAGGTGGGAACCCCAATGGAGATCATGAAGATTTTGAAATGAAAACCTTGGAAAGGGGCAACCTTGCCCAAGGATGATTTTTTTTAAATACAAACCTTGGAGATGGGCAACCTTCCCAAGGGTGACTTTGAAAACTATTTACAAAATGGTGACATGGTGAAGGTGACATGAAGGTTTGACAAAAATGATAAATGAGTGAAGTACCACTGGACCAATCATACAGTGCGACCACATTATCCTGGTATGGGACAGGGCTTAGTGGAGTACTTGTTTCTCCTTAGTGTAGACCCTATAAAATGTAAATGGAAGTCCGACCAGGGACTCCTCTTCCAGGGCACCCTATGGCTACGGCCTAGGTTCGCCTTGTCCTCCTTTTTAGGTGGTTGGGGTACAAGCCGAAGAGCCCTCATTGAAAATGGACTACCGGGTGTGGGACCCTACCTCGGTTAGTGGCATTCCGGTGGGTCAAGCGGCTGGGAACTTTGCACACTCTGGACAGCTTCTTGGACTCCGGTGTTGAGGGGTACATCTCTAGGCGGTAGTGTTTATGCTAAGGCGGGCAGGTGAAACATTAATGGTCGGCTGCTTGTCGTGGCATATGTCGTTATGCGGGGAAGTTGCCCACACGATGAGTAGTCGGATGGTGTGGGTAAAGTGTACAACCTCTGCAGAGTGTAAAACTATTCGAGTAGCCGCGTCCGCGGTCATGGACGGTTGGTTTGGAGCTGCTTGGCCGTTATCAAGTTTTACGTTGAAAATGATTTGAGAAAGGTGACTTGACAATGAATTTTGATGACCATGAAGGTGACTTGGTGAACAAAAGAATTGACCTTTGGGGGACTCCATCTAGAGATTTATAAAGAGCTAAATGTTTTTCTTACCATTTTAGATCAAAGATCTTTGAAAGGAAATTCTGCTTTATGCAAATGAACCTAGAGCTTAGACCAATATATGAACTATGCATTCTCTATTCATTTATTTATAAGATGGTTTGCGAGTGCATGCAATGTACTCACGGCTCTGTCCCTGGCTATTAACTTGGCCAGACTTGAAGGAGAAAAATCAAGAAGGAAGGAATCATTGACGGCTTTGCGAATTAGGCTCGTTTCCTACTGTCGGCTCTGCCTGTGCGGTTGAAGCTTGACCATATGGACCCAAAGTGTTATTCCGCTGCATATTGATGTATTGTAAGGTTTGGTCTGTACGACCACCTATGTAATCCCCTTTATTTACTATTAATGTCTATGACTGTGATATCAACTACGTTATGTAAGTCACAACAATGATTCTGGGATTGTGACGGATTACATAACGGGCACTTCGAATTTGTTATCAAATTTGAGGTCGTCACAAAGCACATGGTGGAGAAGACAACCATCTAGCTACTGCTAACCCATAGTCCAAGGTAGACTACTCACTCATCGCTCCGGAGGCAAGCATGGCGATGAAGAAGACCTCCGGTGGCGATTTCCCTCTCCGGCAGGGTGCCGGGAAGAGCTTCTAGACCCTCCCGATCTTCGGGTCGACGGCGGCGGCGGATCGCGATGTGTTCTAGAAAAGTGATCGGGTACTTAGGTTTTTTTCCGTCGGGGGGTCTTTATAGGCGAAGGGGCGATGTCAGAGGTTGAGCCAGGTGGCCTCACACCAGGGCGGCGCGGGCTAGGCCCTGGCCGCACCGGCCTGGCGTGTGGGGCCCCTGTGGCTCCCCTCCTACTCTCCTTCGGATCTCTGGAAGCTCCCGGACAAAATAAGACTTCAGGAACTTGTTTCGTCCAATTCCGAGAATATTTCCTGTGTATCACTTCTGAAACACAAAAACAGCAGAAAACAGGGAACTGACACTGTGGCAACTTGTTAGTAGGTTAGTTCCGGAAAATGCATAAAAGTGCCACAAAGTGTAACGAAACAGTAGGCAAATGGTGTAAAAACAAGCATGGAGCATCAAAAATTATAGATACGTTGGAGACGTATCAGTACCTGCGGATCGGCGAGCTTGAATGCGGGCAGCCTGGCAGCAATTTGGTTAGGGTTTTGGGATGGAGAGGTGTGCGGGAGGGAGGGGTCTTTATAGGCGCGAGGAGGAGAATAAATCGGAACAGAATCGGACGGATTTACTCGGGGTGATCGCGCTATCTTTGGGCGAAAATCTCGGACGGATGTTGAAGGAGATGTCAGTGCTGATGAGCGGGTCCGACGTGTCAGCGAGAAAAAGAGGGGGGAAGCGTACCGCTTCGAGAGAGACGGAGAGATGGGCCGTGGGCCGATTCTGGTTCCATGCCGAATCGTTTCCCGCGGCCCTTTTTCCATTTTCCTTTTCTTTTCTCTTTTTCTTTTCTATTTTTATTTTGTGAATTTTGCAAAAAGATCCCAAATTGATTCAAACTAGTTTTGAATTTTGTAAAATAATTTCCCCTATTGTTTGAAACTTACAGGGAGAGCTTTTGATTCAAAAGAAAAGTAAGTCAATCCTTAGGAACTCATGTGCATAAAATGAGGGTATGAATGCATGTGCATGAAATGATGGTATGAATGCAAATTTGAATCTTTTCAAATTTTGGGATGTTACAAGTCTAACCCCCTTAAGATGAATGTTGCCCTCGAGATTCGGGTTGGCTAGCAAATAGGTGCGGATGGTCTTCTCGAAGTTCATCTTCTCGTTCCCAAGTTGCTTCTTCTTCAGTATGGTGACTCCACTGAACTTTGCAAAACTTGATCGTCTTGGTACGAGTAACTCTTTCTGATGTCTCCAAGATTTTGATGGGCTTATGTTCATACATGAGATCACTTTCCAATTTAACCTCTTCCAATGGTATTGTGTCTCTTAGTGGGGTATCTGCCATCTCTGGATGACACTTCTTCAATTGACTCACGTGGAATATATTGTGCACTGGAGACAAGGATTCTGGTAGTTCTAGCTCATATGCAACTTCTCCCTTGCGAGCCAAAACCTTGAATGACCCTACAAAGCAAGGTGCTAGCTTTCCTTTGTCTCCAAATCTTTTCACCCCACGAAGTGGCGATACTCTAAGATATGCTCTATCGCCCACCTCGTAGGTCACCTCTCTACGCTTTGAATCAGCGTAGCTCTTCTGTCTGGACTGAGCTATCTTAAGTTATCCCTGATCAAACGAACCTTTTCCTCGGCATCTTTTATTATGTCTGGACCGAAAAGACTTTGTTCTCCAACACCATTCCAAAGCAATGGTGTAGTGCACTTCCTTCCATATAGAGCTTCAAATGGTGCCATCTCAATGCTAGCTTGATGGCTATTGTTGTAAGAAAACTCTGCATATGGCAAATTATCATCCCAGCTAGACCCATAGTCCAAAGCAGAAGCTCTCAACATGTCTTCTCGAATTTGATTCACCCTTTCTATTTGCCCATCAGTCTGAGGATGAAATGTTGTGCTGAACTCTAGTCTGGTGCCCAAGGATTCATGGAGTTGGCACCAAAAGTGAGACGTGAATTGAGTACCTCTATGAGATACAATGCTCTTAGGAACTCCATGTAAGCACACTATTTAGTTCATGTATATCTTGGCTAGTCTGGCATTGGTATAAGTGGTCTTCACAGGAATAAAGTGAGCCACTTTGGTTAAACGGTCAACTACAACCCAGATGGAGTCATACCCAGACTTGGTCCTTGGTAATCCTGTTATGAAATCCATGCCAACGTTATCCCATTTCCATTCTGGTATAGGCAACGGCTGCAACAAACCAGCTGGCTTCTGATGCTCTGCCTTGACTCTATTACACACGTCACATAGGGCAATGTACTCGGCGACATCCCTTTTCATATTGCTCCACCAAAATCTACCTTTCAAATCCATATACATCTTGGTGTTTCCAGGATGAATGGAATAGGGTGAATCATGTGCTTCTTGTAGAATCAACTTTCTGAGTTCAGGGTCCTGTGGTACACAAACACGCTTCTCAAACCATGCAATTCCTTGGTCATCTTCGTGAAATCCCTTCACCTTCCCTTTACTCATATTACTCTTTATTTCTTCTATATCCTTATCTAGCTTCTGAGCTTCCTTGATCTTGTCCATCAGTGTAGGTTGAACTTCAAGTGATGCCAAAAACCCTTCTGGCACAATTTCTAATCTGAGCTCTTTGAACTGTTCACACAAATCTTCAGGCAACTCTCCTGTTGTAAGCCCATTTATGTAGCTTTAATGACTTAAGGTGTCAGCTACAACATTAGCCTTCCCCGGATGGTATTGCAAGTTCATGTCATAATATTTTATGAGTTCCAACCATCTTCTTTGTCTCATGTTTAGTTGTTTCTGAGTGAATATATACTTCAGGCTCTTGTGGTCAGTGAACACATCACAATGCTTTCCCATCAGATAGTGTCTCCACACCTTTAGAGCATGAACAACACATGCTAGCTCCAAGTCATGTGTGGGGTAATTTCTCTCGTGATGCTTGAGCTGGCGCGAGGCATAACTCACCACCTTTCCATTTTGCATTAGAACGCTACCAAGTCCTTGACGAGAAGCATCGCAGTAAACTTGGAAATCCTTCTGTATATCTGGCAGACATAGAACTGGTGGACTTACTAGCATTTTCTTCAGTTCTTGGAAAGTAGCTTCACATGAATCAGTCCATTCAAATTTCTTGTCTTTCTTCAATAGTTCAGTCATTGGCTTTGCGATCTTGGAGAAATTTTCTATGAATCTATGATAGTATCCCGCAAGGCCTAAGAAGCTCCGGATGTCTCCCGCATTTTTGGGTGACTCCCATTCGGTAACAGATGCTACCTTGCTTGGATCCACCGCGACTCCTTCCGCGGATACTATGTGTCCAAGAAATCCCACTTTGTTCAGCCAGAACTCACACTTGCTGAATTTTGCATACAGCTTATGCTCCCTGAGCTTTTCCATGATTAAGCGTAAGTCCTGCTCATGTTCTTTATCATCCTTGGAGTAAATCAGGATGTCATCAATGAACACCACTATGAATTTATCCAAGTATTCCATGAATACCTTGTTCATCATGGTCATGAAGTATGCCGGTGCATTTGTTAGTCCAAAAGACATGACGGTATACTCATATAGACCATATCTGGTGGCAAAGGCTGTCTTGGGTATGTCTTGTTCTTGGATCTTTAGCTGGAAATATCGTTATCAGAGATCAATCTTGGAGAACACTTTTGCTCCTTTCAACTGGTCAAACATGTCATTGATGTTGGGAATGGATACTTGTTCTTGATTGTCACTTTGTTCAGCAAACGGTAGTCCACAACCAATCTCTTGCTAGAGTCTTTCTTCTCCACAAACAAAACAGGGGCTCCCCATGATGATGAACTTTGTTGGATAAAACCTTTGTCCAGCTGTTCCTTGAGCTGTTTCTTTAACTCCTTTAGTTCCTCTATATCCATCTTATATGGCCTCTTTGCTATGGGTCCTATTCCAGGCAGCAAGTCTATGATAAACTCAACATCTCTGTCTGGTGGCATTCCCGGTAGCTCTTCTGGAAACACATTGGGATACTCCTTCACAACTAGCACTTCATCCATGCTAACCCCCTTAAGAGAATTAACCTTAGACCCTTTAAGCTCGAAGGTCGATTTGAAACAAATGCGTTTCTTCTCAGGGGTGGTAACTGTGATGGTTTTGTTTGCACAATCTATGACTCCCTCAAATGCGGTCATCCAATCCATGCCTAGGATGACATCTAATCCTTGTGAGTCTAGGACAATGAGGTTAGCCAAAAACTTGTGTTTTCCAATTTCCAGGACTAAGTCTCTACAGCCGGCATTTACTATCAACTCTCCCCTGGAGAACTTACCCTTATAGGACAACCTATTGTTTCAGTAGGTATGTTGTTCTGAACCACAAATGTTATTGAGCTGAATGAATGAGATGCACCAGTGTCGAAAAGAACAAGTGTAGAAAACTTATTGAGCAGAAACATACCATACACGGCGTCAGGCTCATCATAAATCTCCTCCACATTGATGTGATTAACATGCCCCTTCTGGAATGGATTGTGCTTGTTTCCTTCATCTTTCTTCTATGGGCAATCATTTGCATAATGCCCAGTCTTGTGGCACTTATAGCATTCCACCTGACTAATATCCCTCTTCTCGGGGACATTGTTGTTTCTACCATTGTTGTTGCCATTGTTGTGGCCATTTGTCCTTGTGGAGTTGTGATTGTTGTGATTCCTGTGGCCATTATGGTGGTGGCCATTTCCCTTGTGATGCTGGTGCCTATTTCCACCATTATGGTTGTGGTGGTTTCCTCCATTCTTATGGAATCCCGAGCTCCCATGGTCACTGTGGTAGCTTCGCTTGTGCACAGGCTCTTGGTACTTGCTAACATGATGCTTCCTCTTTCTATTTTCAGACCGCTTCATCTTGCTCTCTAGAGTTATAGCTTGATCAAGCAGAGACTGAAAAGTAGGAGTGTAGGCAACAGACAGAGGGATTGACAATTCGTCGTTGAGGCCCTCTAGGAACTTATCCTTCCTTTTTGCATCAGTGTCAATATCGTCCGGTGCATAGCGTGACAGGTTGGTAAACTCATCAATGTACTCAGACACGCTGTGGTACTTCTGTCTGAGGTCGCGGAACTCCTTCTTCTTTAGGCCCATCACACCAGAGGAAATGTGTGCAGCCCGAAATCCTTCTTGGAACGAGTCCCATGTCACTCCTTCAATGGGATGAGTGATCTGATAAGTGTCCCACCAGCTTGCTTGTGGTCCTTCCAACAGATGAGCTGCAAACCTGAACTTTTCAGCGTCAGTGCAACCAGTTGTCACCAAGTATTTGTTGATAGAACAGAGCCAATCCATGGCCTCCAGTGGTTCAGCAGCACGTGAAAACTTGGCAGGGCGAAGCCTTAAGAACCTTCCAAGCATGTCGACCTGAGGGGGTGGTT
This sequence comes from Dactylis glomerata, assembly GCA_007115705.1. Lineage (NCBI taxonomy): Eukaryota > Viridiplantae > Streptophyta > Magnoliopsida > Poales > Poaceae > Dactylis > Dactylis glomerata. Next base: position 2,369,011 of record QXEO01000309.1, on the reverse strand, counting down.
GTGGTGGAGGGTTGTTATTGTTATTATTGTTGTTGTTCTAGGCGTTGGCCAAAAACTGAGTCATGACTTGCATGAGTTTAGCCTAGGCTTCCATCATCTACTGCATCTGTTCCTCAGGAGCACGACGAGGAGGCATCTGTTGGGTTTGAAATAGGTGAGGTTAGACTTAGAGATAGAGTCTAAAGGAATAAAGTTTCCTACCCACATGCATATAAACAATCCTTAAAAGAACACATACACAAGCACACACAAGCATAGGAGAAAACTTTAAACCAAGAATGCAATTGACAAGGGTATAGTTAATAGAGCCCGTTAGTTGAGTACCCCTGAGGCCCGATAAGCTAGGCCCAATTGTAATGATAGTCGAATACGAGTTCTTACCGTATGTCGATATTGTAATCTGTATCGGACCCTACCCGATCCTCGAGACCTGGCCACCTATATATAGGGGCCAGGAGGGGACGGTGTAGGGCAGATTCAAAGCAAGTCAGGTGGAACACCCAAGTTTACTTTCGACACACACCTATTTCGACTAACTTTACCTTCGAGTTCATCCGACGCCCTATCTCCCCGATCCTAAGTCCTTCATCTAGGACATTTGTCGAGTTAACCCCTCGTCAATTGGCGCCGACCGTGGGGACTTGGGCGTTGGAATCATGAATTCGACGGCTTTTTCGCTTTTAGCCAACAGCAGCGCAGAAGTCGACGAAAATCAAGAGATGGAGTTGACCATTGGAAGTTTGAACATCATCGTCGGGCCATCGGGTTCATCCCGCCTTTCGGAGTCGACGAAACCAGATCCGTCGGCAAACAAGCCCGAAACAGAGGAAACGTTAGAATCATCAGAAGGCTCTTCCAGTGAGGTAAACTCGCCGGTCAGCTTAGAAAAAGCATCAATCGCAGAAGGCGACAAAATGCAGGAAAATTTTGATTCAGAAGAAAAAGCCTGTCAGACGCACAACAATGCAAAGGACTTCGCCGTAGGAAGCAGTGGCGTCTCCAAAGTACATCAGTTATGCATCATTATCACTGAAGCAGAAGAAGAAAACAGCAGCGAAGGAAGTAAAAAGGTCGACAGGCAAGTCGACAAAATAAAAGAGCACAACAAAAAGGAAAAGGAGAAAGTCCATGTCTCGGCTGGTGAATGGAGAATGATCAAGTCAGCTATCAATCATGGTACAGAAGTACCCGAAGGATTGAGAAGAGAAGTTCTAATGGGATATCAGTATGCATTATACCAACACAGGAAGAAACTAAGGGAGGAAAGAGACATGGTTTTTCAAGACGATAACAGTATATCAAGGGAGGAATACTGGGAAGACTATAGTGAAGATTTAGAATACAGCAGAGAAAGGCGCGGAGACCCAAAACACAATAGAGGGGCGACAGCATGCGGCAGAGAAGAAGGGTATTCAAGGAGCCCTACTCCACAGCTAGAAGAGGAGGAAGATGACTTCATACAAAAAATGCCAGAAGCAGCATTAGTAGCAGCACAAGCGTATTTACTAGCTACAAGACCAGAACCTGGGGACCCACGAGAAGATATGCACCGAGCTGCGATACGAAGCCTCGGAATAGTAGAAGGTAAGATCAGGGAACAAGGCCCAGAGACAAATTCGACAAGCTACAAAGGAAATCGAAAGGAGAAGTTCAGATACAACTTCACAGATAACGAGTATAGTGAGTCATCAGAAGAGCAAAAGCGACAGAAAAGGAAGGAGGACGCAAGAAGTATAATAGCACAAGCTCGAGTAAACAAATCGCGACATGCTTGGAGGGAAGAGAATTACGAGGACGACGATAAAGATATGGGTGCGTTATGCTTTACCCGCAGGGTTCGCAAAATGCGGGTACCCAAAGGATTCAAATTACCACACGACCAGCATAAGTATGACGGGTCGCAAGAACCTACCCTATGGCTATCAGATTATCTGCAGGCAGTGCAGATATTGGGGGGAACAAAGGCGACTGCAATGCAAAGTTTGCAGCTGCACCTCACCGGCGCCACACGGTCCTGGTTGAATACCCTACCCAACGAATCCATCGGAAGTTGGGGGGAACTCGAAAGTCAATTCACAAGAAATTTTCATTCCACCTACAAGCGCCCAGCGTCACTGGAAGAAGTTAAAACATGTGTGCAGAGGAAAGGCGAAACGCTACGTTCTTATATACAACGCTGGAGTATAATCAAAAACTCAGCAGAGGACGTCTCCGACGAACGAGCAATAGATGCCTTTTCGGCCGGACTTCGTCGCTCAGATCTCGTGGAAGAAATAGGAAGAACAAGACCTACGACAGTAGCCGAGCTAATGGAACAAGCCAACAAATTCGCTGATGGAGAGGACGTGTATAACAACAAAAGAGGACGTTCACCAGAAGTCGACAGAATAAGTAGACAGAAGAGACGACACCGCAGCAGGGATAACCAAGGAAGGCGAAATCAGGTAGCCGCGGGTTACGTACTAGAAGAAGAGGAAGGATACGAGAGTAGGAGGTTTCAGGCAAAAGGAGTAGAAAAATCGAGATACTCTGGTCCTTCGGCCGAAGATATTCTATACGGACCTTGTCGAATCCACTACGCGTATCTCGACGGGAAAAGGGTCTCAAATCACCAGATGAAGGATTGCAGAACATTCCTAAGGTTGCAAAGCGCCATGGGCTCAAGCCAAGAAGGGAGGCAAGGAGAAAGACACAGAAGTCAAGGATATCAAACGCAAAGGCTAGGAAGGCACCTAGACTCAAAAGTGTACATGTCAGCCATGATTCAACCGGTGCCGAAGTCAAAGAAAGAGCGAAAGAGCATATCTAGGCAAGTAAACCTAGCAATATCATCACCACCAGCTACCACAGAGTACCTACGGTGGTCAGAACAACCAGTCAAGTTCAGTAGAGCAGACCACCCGAGGAAAGTTCCCAAGCCAGGCCACTCGCCTATGGTTTTAAAAGCGCAAATAGGAGGGTACGACATCGGAAGAGTGTTCATGGATGCAGGGAGTGGAATAAACTTAATATATGCTAGAACCCTAAAGGCAATGTGCATCTCGCTGACGAATCTGAAGCCAACAGATTGCTCTTTCCACGGAATAGTACCAGGAGCCGCAAACTACCCTTTGGGAAGAATAGAACTCGACGTCTGCTTTGGCAGTAGCCGGAATTACAGAAGAGAGAAGCTGGAGTTCGAAGTTATGGACTGGCCGTCACAATATCATGCAATCCTGGGGCGCCCAGCATTTGCAAAATTCATGGCAGTACCACACTACGCGTATCTTACGTTAAAAATTCCAGGGCCCAAAGGAACAATTACAGTGCAAGGGAGCTTTGAAGTAGCCAACACATGCGACAGAGAATTCAACAGGATGGCGCAAACCTTCGGCATGACAGCAGAATATGAGAGGTTAAAAGGAGAAACGGATCATAATGTGCTACCCGACGTGGGACGATCCCTGCCAGATAAGGCTTTCGACACAACGCAGGACTCGAAGAAAATTCAGGTCCACCCTACAGATCCAAACAAGACAACATCAATTGCGGTGAACTTGGATCCCGCATAGGAAGGCGCGCTCATCGAGTTCCTCCGTGAGCGCTGGGAAATCTTCGCCTGGTGTCCATCGGACATGCCAGGGGTTCCCAGGGAACTCGTCGAGCACGCACTAAATGTAGATCCCAAGGCAAAACCAGTCAAGCAACCATTGAGGCGATTTGATGAACCTAAAAGGAAGGCGATAGCATCAAAATTGCACAGGCTAGAAAACGCCGGATTTATCAGAGAAATCAAAACTTTGAGTTGGGTGTCGAACCCAGTCATAGTACCCAAGAAGAACACAGACGTACAAAGAGTATGTGTCGACTACACATCTCTCAATAAGCATTGTCCAAAGGATCCCTTCCCTCTACCCCGCATCGATCAGATAATCGATTCCACAGCGGGATGCGCGAGGCTTTCATTTTTGGACGCATATTCTGGTTACAATCAGATCAAATTGAAGAAAGAATACAAAGAAAAAATGGCCTTCATCACACCATACGGAGTGTTTTGCTACCAAGTAATGCCGTTCGGCCTAAAAAATGCAGGAGCAACTTATCAACGGATGATGCAAAATTGCCTCGGAAGCCAAATAGGACGCAACATCCAAGTCTACATTGATGATGTAGTCATCACAACAAGGGAAGAGAAATCTTTAATCAGCGACTTGGCAGAAACTTTCGACAACCTGAGCAGGTACAAGCTTAAGCTTAACCCGACAAAGTGTTCCTTCGGCGTATCAGCATGACAACTTTTGGGGTTCTTGGTATCAGCATGAGGGATAGAGGCGAACCCAGAGAAGATTCAAGCAATCTTAACAATGGGGAAACCCACGAAACTACACGACGTACAGAAACTTGCAGGACGCGTCGCGACACTAAGTCGCTTCATTGCTCGACTAGGGGAGAAGGCGCTTCCTTTTTATGCACTTATGAAGAAGTTAGACGATAAATTCGAGTGGACAGAAGAAGCAGACGCAGCGTTTGCATAGTTGAAAAAAGTGCTTTCCACGCCACCAGTGCTGGTCGCACCAAAGGAAAAAAGAACCACTGCTATTGTACATCGCCGCAACCCATCAGGTGGTGAGTACAGTATTAGTAGTCGAAAGAAGCGAAGAAGGAAAAGCCCATGGCGTCCAGAGGCCGGTATATTTCATCAGTGAAGTGTTATCTCCAACAAAACAGAGGTACCCGCACTATCAGAAGTTGGCATATAGTGTCTTCACAACCGCACGTAAACTACGACAGTACTTTGCGGTGCACCCAATTATAGTGGTCAACGAGGCGCCATTGTCGAACATATTGAATAATCCTTCAGCAACTGGACGTGTCTCTTTGTGGGGAATCGAATTGTCTCCCATGGACATCACGTACGAAAAAAGGAAGGCGATCAAGTCGCAAGTTTTGCCAGATTTTACGGCAGAGTGGCTGGAGCTGCAGAGCACAGGACCACCAGACTTATCCAGCGTTTGGACAATGTACTTCGACGGTTCTAAAAGAGTCCAAGGCGCAGGCGCAGGAGTAGTGTTGATATCACCTCATGGCGACAAATTGAAGTATGTCTTAAGGATGAGCTTTCCACAGGCTTCTAACAATGAAGCAGAGTACGAGGCTTTGTTGCACGGAATGAAGATGGCTAAAGCATGTGGAGCAACTCGCCTAAAAATATTTGGAGATTCCAACCTTGTTGTCCAGCAAGTTATGAACAGATGTGACATAATCAATGACAACATGATGGCCTACAAAAATTTGTACCATTATCTAGAAGGAACGTTCGATGGATGCGAAGTCTCGCACATAAGCAGGAACAGCAATGAAGAAGCCGACAATTTAGCAAATATCGGGTCACAGTGTTTACCTGTGCCGTCCGGAGTATTTTGGGAGGAAATAGTGGAAAGATCAATAAAAAGTGAAAAAAGTTCGACTACTACAGCAGGCTCGGGGGCTACGTCAGAACCAGAGGAGGTCATGATGATAGAAGAAACATGGATGCAGCCATATCTTGCATACATGATAAATAAAAAATTACCAGAAGATGTAGTGGAGGCCAAGAGGATAACTCGAAGATCGAAAGCGTTTGTCGTGTTGCAGGGGAAATTATACAAGAAAAGTATTACCGGCGTTCTGCAGCGTTGTGTAACGCCCTAGGAAGGACAAACAATATTAAAAGACATACACGGCGGAGTATGTGGCCATCATGCTAGCAGCAGAGAAATAGCGACAAAAGCTTTCCGAGCAGGATTCTATTGGCTAACAGCCATCGAGGACGCAAAAGATATAGTTCGAAAGTGTGAAGCATGTCAAAGGTTTGCATCTAGACCGCATGCACCAGCAGCGGAGCTACAAACAATACCATTATCTTGGCCCTTCGCTCAATGGGGCCTCGATATGGTGGGAAAATTGTACAAATCCTGGCCAGGAGGGCATGTCTATATGTTAGTGGCAGTCGATAAATTTACCAAATGGGTGGAAGCGGCCCCGGTAACAACTCAAGATTCTACAGCAGCAATCAGCTTTATCAAATCTATAGTTTTCCGTTTTGGTGTACCATACAACATCATCACAGACAACGGGACAAATTTCACTTCAAAGGAATTCAAAAGTTACTGCGAGGGATTAGGGATTAAGCTCAAATTTGCATCCGTGGCGCACCCGAAGACAAACGGGCAAGTCAAAAAAGCCAATGGCCTGATATGTAGTGGGATAAAAAAGAGGCTCTTAGCACCTCTCGAGAAAGCCAAGAGCGCTTGGGTAGAAGAATTGCCCTCCGTTCTTTGGAGTTTAAGAACTACGCCTAATGCAGCAACTCAAGAAACTCCTTTCTTCCTGGTCCATGGCGCAGAAGCCGTGCTTCCAGTCGAAGTTACACACGAGGCTCCAAGAGTGACAGCATATGACGAGACAACGTCAATAGAAGCATTGCAAGATGATGTCGATGCACTGGATGAAGCAAGAGATAAAGCATTAGAAAGGGCTATGCAGTATCAACAGAGCCTACGAAACTACCATAGTAGTCGAGTTCGTCCACGATCCTTCGTGGTGGGAGATCTAGTTTTGCGACTCAGGCAAGACAGCCACGGCAAATTGGAGTCCCCTTGGGTGGGACCTTACATCGTCACCGAAGTAATACCAGGAGGAGCATATCAACTACAAGACAAGAAGACTGGGAAGGATGAGAGCAACCCATGGAATGCAGAGCAGCTACGGCGTTTTTACGCGTAGAATAAATATAGTGGTATCAGTAAATTCGAGTTAACCTTCTGAACCCAGAACATGAGGCCACGGGTCGGGTTCTTTGGGTTGAACTCGACAAAATTGTACAATTATTTTTACTTCTTCGCCTCGGGGGCTTCAACCCTCGGGTCGTACGAAAGGAATTTTTATCGCGGCTTGGAAGAGTTTTTTCACTATAAGGTTGTGCAGACAACCCGATAAATATTCAAACAATTTGGTTCGCAAAGGAACCCGATATTCTTCGTATAAATTGGTTCACAAAGAACCCGATAGATGGAAAGCGTACCTCAGAACAATGACTTGTTTTCCTGGTACTAGCAAAAACATCGACACAGAGCTCGAATATTGATTACAGATAACATGGCAGCAAGGACATTATCGAACGAAATTACATAAAAAGTAAATTCTAATGGAAGTGGACTTCAGCTTCATATTTCTTCTGGCATTGGGTGCCGTCATAGATCTTCACGTCAAACTTCGACGTGCCGATGTGGAAATCGAAGGCCATGAAGAAGCCTTGGTGGATGTCGTGGTCTTCTGCAAACTCTGACCAGCCGCCCCTCAAGTACTGCTCGCCGTCGCCATCATACCACACCTCCACCTCGTATGGGATACCACTGCCAGACTGTTCGCGGAGAACTGCCTCTCGCAGTTCGCGCCCATCCATGAACTTGGTGAAATTCAGCGGCAGGCGCTGAATCTCGCGGCACTGCGCCATGGCAATGCAGAAGAAAGAAAAGATCCGGGGAGGCGCAGCAGGAGTAACGGAAGCAGCAGGAGGAGGAGCGATTAGACCAGGAGTAGCACCAGTCACCTTGGGCTTGTTCTTACTACCAGGTGGGCGGCCGGGGCGACGCTTCGCCGGAACGGCCGATGATGATCCTGCGGCGGCTGGAGTGGTATTGTTCCTGTTCTTACTTCCACGAGGATGACCCCAACCTCGCGGCGCCACCGGAGAGCCAAGGTTCAGACGAGAACCATCAGCGTCAGCCATGTGAACAAGGGAAAAGCCTAGGAAAACCCTAGATGGAGAGAGAAGATGATGCGGCGGGGGAGGAATCTGATTAGGGTTTCTACCCTTGTGAGAAGATGCTTTATTTATAAGCACATATTATCGGGCCCCCGTGTTACAGCAAGGCCCGTAAACATATTTTACAACAGGAGTTCAATTCTGCACACAGTAGACGATAGTACCAAAGAGGAAAAACAAGAAGAGGAGACTGTGGTCATGTGATATGAAAACCTCGACTTGGACTCGGGGGCTTGCCAACAGTAGACGTCAGCACGAGAAAGAAGAGCTAAACTTTGAGCCTATGCTTGACTACAAGTATCCCAACATAGCCTCGGGGGCTACTCCCATCGGGAGCGCTGAGCGCGCACCTGATAGAGGATGAGATAATAGATATTGGAGATGAAGAAGGATTAGTATACAACCTTCGACTATATAGTCGACAAAGTGCAGAGAGATTACTCCCATCGGGAGCGAAGAAGATCAATTCAAAAGTCCAAAATTCTTTGATTTTATCAGTCAAAAAACTTGGCTGCGACATAAGATTCTCGAGTTGCGTTATCGCAACGAAACTCGAATGCCGTGATTTATCATGAAGGTAAGACCCCGGGATCCGTCCTGTGTGGCCTGGTATATGCACATGGATGCGCTCTGCTGGTATGTATCCGTGTCTACGGTGCAAAGAAAATCCTGGTGGACGCACTGGGTACCCTGAGAATCACTGGGATTCATTCTTTGTAAGTCCTAAATGCGGCAAAAGAGTGGGTTTGACCGGTATCCCGAATTCAAGTCCAAGGGGATTGAATTTGAAGTAGGTGACAAGTATCTGTTCCAGCAGTTAACTGACCTCTTGAGCCGTCAGAGTTGTCAGGCTTGCTCATCAAAACCCCTTGCGAAAGAATATCATGAAAATAAGTCGAAAAGACCAAGTCGAAGATCTGAAGATGTGAAGAAGTCGAAGAATTGATCAAGTCGAAGATTTAAAGATCAGAGATTCAACCCGAATCTGCAATTCTCGTAGAATCTCAGGGGCTACTGACAAGGGTATAGTTAATAGAGCCCGTTAGTTGAGTACCCCTGAGGCCCGATAAGCTAGGCCCAATTGTAATGATAGTAGAATACGAGTTCTTACCGTATGTCGATATTGTAATCTGTATCGGACCCTACCCGATCCTCGAGACCTGGCCACCTATATATAGGGGCCAGGAGGGGATGGTGTAGGGCAGATTGAAAGCAAGTCAGGTTGAACACCCAAGTTTACTTTCGACACACACCTATTTCGACTAACTTTACCTTCGAGTTCATCCGACGCCCTATCTCCCCAATCCTAAGTCCTTCATCTAGGACATTTGTCGAGTTAACCCCTCGTCAGCAATAAACAACTCACAGATAGTTTGAAGGTATGCAAATGTTTAAGTCTAAAGGGGATACAATGTCTAATGCCATACCACAAGCGATCACGGGCATAAACGCAAACTCAAAGATAAAGTGGGGTAGTCTATCTAACTACTCTACTCTTCCATGATGACTTCCTCCTCCTCAACATCAAAGCCATTCTCCTTGAGTAGCCTCTTGTAGTCCTGCAGGTCTTCAGTTAGGGTGTCGACCTTCTCTTGAAGCTCCCTCTTGTCGGCGCGCAGCTTCTCGATCAGATCGTGGTCCGCTTCTATCTCGAAGTTGTTGCACTCTAACTTCTACTTCAGCTCCCTAACTTCCTTGTTCCTGGCTTGGATCCTCTTCTCTTGATTCTTTCGCTACTTCTCTTGAGTCTTGAACTTCGCCTCCATCTCCTTGATACTCTGTTCCTGCTCCAGGTGTTGTTTGTCCTTCTCGACAAGCTGGGCACGTAGCTCGTCGTTGTTAAACAACTCATTGTACCTCTCAACGTCGACATCCCTGATGAGGTACTATAACTCGGCGAGGTGGATACGCATGGGGTCTTGCTCGCTGTCAGATAGCCCGATGACCATTCCCTTCTCATCATGTCGCCGTAGGGGTGGGAGTAGTGGTTCTAGAGCTCGGAGAAGTGACGTCCACAGAGGCGTGCTATCAGTTCTTGCATGAGGAGATGGGCGCCCGCTTCTTTGTCGGTGTGGAATGTCTTGAACTTGATTTCTTCAGTCTTTGGCTCTGTCTCGCGTCCTGGCTGCGTGATGTGGATGACCCAGAGACGCCCTTCTTGTGGAACTTGGTCATCTCGCTCCCATTGATGAACGGGGTAGGCAGGGACAAAGCAGTGACGATGTCGATGAGGCGATCTCCGAAGCTGAAGGACTTGAAACTCTCGGACTTGGTAATGCGGAAGGTTGACATCTTTATGTTGGAACATGACAAGTTAGTAAGCCGAATTAAGAAAAAATTAACAAAAATGTTGAACAAAAGTAAAAGAGATTTCTAACTTAAGGAAGTCAAAACTATTCTTAAGTGTTAGCAACAAAGAGAAACAAGAACACTCCTAAATTTTCCTAAGGGTTTTTCGTCCAATCCTAGGGTCACGAACCTAAGGGTAACACTTTGGCTGGTACCATCTATAGTGTACCTGTGCTTTGTTTGTGCTAGTCCCGGATCAACTGCTAGCACACACAGTTACTTGATGAAATACCAAGAATACAAAAGTCTTTATTACAACGCTTGATCCACAAATAACATAGTTCTTTTACAACTCGAAGGCACAATGCCACAAAATTATTACAACTCCAGAAATGACTAAGTAAATTTAACTACAAGTCTTCTTTTCTTCATAACTCCGCAGGCAGACATGTTGGGTGAAGACTCGTGACCGAAGCGCGGCAATCTTCAATCTTCATAGTAGCAACCTGCAACATGATACGTTGCAGCCACAGAGGGTCAATACTTAGAATGTATTGGCAAGTTGTCACTTTGGTGGACTCAATGACACCTACACTTATATGCTATTTGGCCAGGTGGAGTTTGGCTTAGCAAAAGCAAGCTTTTTCTATCTTTTGTAAAACTCAAATTTTCCTTAGCAAAATTTTGACAAGAAGAAACTTTTTCAACCCAAGTTTACCCATCAAGTTTTAACTTAGAGAAATTGGGATGAGGAGATTCTTGAATAGCTTCAACATCATGTCGCTCAGAATTGTCCATAACCGGGGACACGGCTAAGTACTTAGTTCTAAGCACTCTGCAGAGGTGGTGCACTTTTCCTACAGGACTTAGTTAACCCATTTTTCCATGAGACTCATTTTGCCTCAAATGGCCAAGTGAAAACTAAGACGAGACCTTTCAGAAGCATTCCCTCAGACCAAACCAGACGCGTTCCATCCTATCAACATCTACAACCCTCTGTTCGTCTGGCTTGAGTTCTTACAGCTTAGTTGGTCAAGACAGAGCCCATATGTCTTGTGGTTGCACTGGAAGCTTCATGAGTTGAACGTCTCCAATCTCTTTGCTCCTGGGTAGCCGTCCACAATTGAGATACACTTGGTGGTTCAGAGTTTCGACGACATGACCCCAGGGAACCACTCAACATAAACCAATCGAAGCCACATCCACCCAGGTGGTTCATTTACTTAGTTGTTTTCTTAGTTTTCCAAAACTTGGTTTTCAACACTTAGCCAAAAACATGTGATAACCCTTCCCACAACAGGTGTAAAACAAGTCCTATAGCAGCAACACTTCTACTAGGAGATGCAAAGCTAGGCAAAGCTAGACAAAAGACTTAGCATAAAATCAAGCAAGCTAAAGACACAACTTATAAAATCACCTACACATGCATCTTCTACTAGAAAAGCTACAGGTGACAAAACTTTCAATGGGACAAGGGAACATGGTGACACTTGCCTTGGTGAGGAGAGGAGTTGGTGCACTCGTCACAAAGGCACTCGTTGCACTCAGCACAATCTACACATAAAAATATTGCAATCATAAGCACACAGCATTCATAAAACACTCATGAAAAGAATATGCATGCAATATGTGACTTAAACACCACAAAGACACTTAGCAAGTTCCCTGGTTGATAGCTATATGCATGATGCCATGATCAAAATTTTAGAGTTATTTATAAAGCTCAAAAATATTTTCAACACACATAGAACAATTAAGCAAGCTGAAACTACAAAGGTAAAATAAAAGATACTGAAAAATATTCTAAACATGCTACCATACTGAGAGGTTTTATATTGACCAAAAACAGAAGGAATTACTGAAAAATAAATTTTACAACTATTTTTAATAGCCAAAAGCATAAATAAAGTTTGCAGTAATACAGTGTATAAAACAGGTGCAAAAGTATTATTTTATGCTGAAATAAATTATATTCATTTTTCTGAATCCATAGACGCAAAGTTTGCTAAAAACGGATTTGTAGAACTCAAGATACGAATTTTTGAAGTTTAAACATGATTCTCGAATTTTAAAATGAAAAACGAATCGGAAATAACCAGGGGCGTGCACGTGGCGCTTCCTGATTCGACGATACCATTTCGGGCGGATAACAGATTTAGGTCATAGGATCTAACTAGAAATCGATGCGCCAGATTCAATGATACCCCTTCGGTTAAGTTCTAATCGTGCCCGCAAGATCTGGATCCAACGGTTAAAAGAGAAAAGGGTGGGGAGCTCACCGCGGGGCATCGACGGCGAGGTCCTGGTGCACTGGAGTTTGACGGAGAGGAGGTTCCAGCGATATTTGGTGGCGATGGAGTACACGACGGCCTTCAGGAGATCACGGCGAGTTCCAAAGTGTGGTGGACAATCTCGAGAGCTTCCTACAACGGTGGCGAAGGGCGGCTGGAGTTAGACGTCCTGGCAGGTGTGCTCTGGGCGTGGCGAAGATCAGCCAAGAGAAGGGGATCTGGGAAGCGGCGATCTTACCAGGAGGTTCAGGAGGACAAGGCAAGTCTGGTGGCACAGCAGGGAAGGCGGGGGTGCTCTAGTTCTCACAGAATTGGTCACCGAAGTTTTGTCTGGTGGTGACAAGATCTGGACGTGGTCGGGCTCATCATTCTGGTGCACAAAGAAGATCGAGAACGTGTCAGAGAGGTGTGCGAGATCGAGGGAGGAGTTCCACACCAAGGAGAAGAGAAAGAGATGGCCAGAGTTTACCGTAACCTTCGCCGGAGTTCGTCGGTACCTGCGGATCGGCGAGCTTGAATGCGGGCAGCCTGGCGGCGATTTGGTTAGGGTTTTTGGGAGGGAGAGGTGTGCGGGACTGAGGGTCTTTATAGGCGCGACGAGGAGAAGAAATCGGAACAGAATCAGACGGATTTACTCGGGGTGATCGCGCTGTCTCCGGGCGAAAATCTCGGACGGAGGTTGAAGGAGATGTCGGTGCTGACAAGCGGGTCCCACGTGTCAGCGAGAAAAAGAGGGGGGAAGCGTACCGCTTCGAGAGAGAGGGAGAGATGGGCCGTTTGCCGGTTCTGGTTCCAGGCCGAATAGTTTCCCGCGGCCCTTTTTCCTTTTTCCTTTTCTTTTCTCTTTTTATTTTATGTTTTTCTTTTGTGAATTTTGCAAAAAGATCCCAAATTGATTCAAACCAGTTTTGAATTTTGTAAAATAATTTCCCCTATTGTTTGAAACTTACAGGGAGAGATTTTGATTCAAAAGAAAAGTAAGTCAATCCTTAGGAACTCACGTGCATAAAACGAGGGTATGAATGCATGTGCATGAAATGATGGTATGAATGCAAATTTTAATCTTTTCAAATTTTGGGATGTTAGAAAGAACAACACATAGCATATATAGTAATAAAAATATAGTGTCTTCAAAGATGACCTGATATTTTTGTTGATGAAGAAAGGGGTGCCTTGGGCATCCCCAAGCTTTGACGCTTGTACTTCTTGGATATTTCTTGGGGTGACATGGGCATCCCCAAGCTTGAGCTTTTGTCCATCCTTCATCACATCACATCATTCTCGTCTCCCTACACTTGAAAACTTCCTTCATACAAAACTTCACACAATTCTCATTAGCAACATTAGTGTATGCAAGATAGTAGATCCACTTTTGGTTCAGTTTCAACTCAAGTCAAACATCCATTAAAACATTAGCTACTGTAGCAACTTCTTTTAAAAGCTCTTCCGGTCAAAAGAACTAAAAAAGAAAGAGATTAAGAGGCAAATGCAAATAGTGGCAGAAATCTGTCAAAACAGAACAACAGGTAAATATCGATTTTTTAGTGAAAATCTTTTGTTGCTCAAATTGAAAAGTGCAAAACTAACGAAAGTTAGATAATAACCTGGGGCATGCGCATAAAAAATTTCAGATCAAAATACTATTCTGAGATTTATCACGATTTTTTGAAGTGAAGCACAAAAATCTGTTTCTAGACAGCAACTTCCCCAAATCTTACTTCCTCCCCATTAGAGGCTACTCTTGGCGAAAAACCAAATAAAAAGGATAAGGAGAGGTTATTACAGAGGTAACAACTTCCAAGACTCAAAGAAACAAAAATAAACTAAAAGCAAAAATATAATGGGTTGTCTCCCAAAAGCTCTTTCTTTATAGCCATTAAGATAGGCACAATAATTTCTATAATGCTCTCATATGTATAAATTGAATATATAAGAATGCATCAAGAAGAAAATATCCAACACATTTAAGTATAACCCACTTCCTATGCAAAGGAATTTTGTAAGAAAACAAATTATTGAAGCAAGAGGCTACTAGCATAGGCAAGCAAAACAAGTGCAACATCAAAACTTTCAACATAAAGAGAGGAGACTTAATATTATTGACATGCATAAAACTATGTTTTCATCTCTCATAATAACTTTTAGTAGCATCATTAATAAAATTAATAATGTAACTATCACATTAAACATTCTTATCATGAGCAACATGCATAAAATAATTATTACTCTCCATATAAGCATAGTCATTCTTATTAATCGTACTGGGAGCAAATTCAACAGAATAGCTATCATTATTATTCTCATCACCTTAGTCATCAATTATAGGAGGCATATTGTAATCATAATTAATTTTCTCCTCAATAGTAGGTGGACTGAAAATATCATATTCATCATTGTAATCATCATATATTGGAGGTATAGTATCATCAAAGTAAATTTTCTCCTCCGTACTTGGGGGTCTAAAAATATCATGCTCATCAAAACCATCTTCCCCAAGTGTGACGCCCCAAAATCAGCACCTTGCGAATTATAGCAATCACGCCACAATTTGCACGATGTCGCTTTGGAAACGCACCACCAAGCGCCTCGTGCACAACCAACATGCACGCGATGCGGGTGGAATCAAGGTAGTAACATTACACAAGTTCATGATGGAACCCCACAAAAGAATATAATATAACCACGAAGATTCCACGAGTCAAGAATCCAAATATACATACAAAGATTCAAATCATACATAAAGCAAAATAGTATCCGAGTACGAACAAGAATACAAATGGGCCTAAGAGGCCTGAAGATAAACGATAGCGTCCATAACCCTGCCCAGGCCAAGCCGGAAGGGTAACCTTGCTAACATCGTCGCTTCCATGTACCTGTCTTCAAACCTGCTTCGGCGAATATCCGAGACGAGCAGCAATAAGTACAAAGTACTTAGTAAGACTTCAAGACGTATAAAGCATAGTCAACAAGTCGCCTTTGTACGTGAGGTACGCAGACAAGCTCAAGAGACTCAAAAGGACGTCAGCTATATGGTGGGGTTAAGCAACAGCGAGCAAGCACTAGAGAACCTATAGAGACACTCTACGACTTCTGTCTAATCAGAATAAGATAAGAGAGCGCATAAAGGAACCAACTAGAATACTACATCAAACATAACCCAGCCAATGAGTCACCTCATCGCACCTCACGAAGAAGCAATATCAAAGGCACTCACACGGTTGACAATTTTATAACAATTTAATATTGTTGTAGAACTATTTACTACACCACTTTTTATCATCAATTAGGTGCAAGTTGTTCTATGATCGAGTAGAACGGCTCCAAGTCGTCCATAACCACGGACACGGCTTTTCGAAAAGATTTACCCTGCAGGGGTGCACCAATGTACCCATACACGCTCGATCAATCCAACCTAGACAAGGGATGGATATCACGATGAGACCGTTGCTAATTCTACAAGAGAGTTTTAGGGGGGCCACCCAACTAAGCTACCCGCAATGAAGTCGGCCGAGCTTCGAAGACGGACTCAGAAGTTTGCGCCGGCAGCTCAGTCTAGAGGAAGACTCTATCGAGAGGCATCAACCAGCTTCACATAAAAATGTCCCGCAGTCAAATAAACCTGCCAACCTTATGAGGTGACACAACCACACCCTATCGAGGGGGGCATAGAGACTCCGCCACCCTGAAAGGTGACTCCACCCAAATCCAAATGTAAATACGGTGTTGTGGCCCCCGGTAAACTAACTTGAGAAAAAGTAGTAAGTCAAGGGAGACCCCATGGAATCATCCGCGAGTGGTTAGCGCGCTCAGCTTATAACAATTCATGCAAACTCAGGGTCCTAGGGGACACAAGTGAGCCGTCATAAAACGGGCAAAATGACTCACCGATGCCTCTGCTTAATTAAGTGTAGTTGTAACATAAATAAATCATGTTTATCTCCAACATCTCATAACCAACTTATCTCCAATTCATATCCATTAAGTAAAGCATGTGATAACTTCCCACCAACCCGATAAGATAAAACAACTTGGAACAAACTAAGCATGCCTACAACTCGCAAGGCCAACTCAAACAACAAGCAAAAGGTAATAGGCGGGAGGTGGCGAATATATAGTTTTGCTTTGGGGAAACAGGTGGATAGGTTACGTGACTCAAAACAAGAATTGAAACAAAAGGCTAGCATAAAGCATAAAGCATAAACACAAATAGGTGATAAGTACCCCTATAGGTAGGTAAGGGTGGGAAAGCTTGCCTGGCAAGATTGTCGAAGAACACACGAAGAACTTGTCGTTGCTCACAACACCACGAAGCGTCCTATCCAGGAAGAAGCAAATTGCTACAACAAACAACGGATGCAAATCTTACTACTACGGCAAAAGAATCGGCATGATCATGTGAAGCATGTATGCATGACATGGCAATTATGATGCAATGCAACTTATCCAACTTAAACGGAATCGGAATCCCGACACACATATATATGGTTCAAGTTGATTTACTACACGGCAATTTAAATTTTGATTAACATGGCAAAGCAAAGGCATGGGTGAGCTACACAAATTAAATGAAGCGGGAAAATATTACAAGCATTTCCCAAATACTTCATATGTTGTTTAATAGGTGATAT
This sequence comes from Dactylis glomerata, assembly GCA_007115705.1. Taxonomy (NCBI): domain Eukaryota; kingdom Viridiplantae; phylum Streptophyta; class Magnoliopsida; order Poales; family Poaceae; genus Dactylis; species Dactylis glomerata. The sequence continues at coordinate 2,352,017 of QXEO01000309.1, read as the reverse complement.
GCAAACTACCATATCGCGCCATGATGCAAGATGCAAACACAGATATGAATGTCATATTCAGATTCTACATATTTTTCTGATAGCAATTCATATAAAATACTTTTTATTTCGAGTTACGGTTTAAAAGATATGATTTATACAAGATTTGAATACTTGCACGAATTTTATTTGAAAACAGAAAAATACTAGAACTTCGTAAAGCGAGGCTCACCTAGCCTGGGACATTGACTTGCGGGGCCGAGATTGCTGAGTGGGCACTGACATGGCAGGGACTGCTGAAATGGCGCAGATAGGGAATGACGGGCGGGGCCTGGCTGTCAGCCTTGGATTTAATCCAAAAAGGATGGGCTTTGTTGGCCTACACAAGACTCGAACCCAGATCTGCAGAATTGGGGCAAAGGACTCAAACCACTACGCTTGATGTTCTTATATGAACATAGTAGACAGCTAGAGTTTATAGTGTTCTGCAAGTGCCAGTTTTAACCTGACCAAACTGAAGAATGGTGGAGCTCGATTCAGATGGATAGAGAGGCGGACAGAGAAGGTCAGGGACGGCGACATCGGTAGGGTGCTCTGCAGGTTTGGGGAAGAGGACCACTCGAGGCGGAGCTTCGTGGGGAACCGGAAGGCAGAGGATTTTGAACCGGAGGCTCACGAGTGCATCAACGACGGCTAGAACCTGCAGAGGAAAAGGGCGGTCAACATCGGCGGAGCATCTGAGAGGGCAAGGAAGATGACGGAGAGGTTTAGGAGGTGCTTTTTCTCACCCTAAATGCGCTGGTGTGGTCGAGGACGCCGGAAGATGACCGGATCGGCCGGAAGAGAGGTCTTCTTGACGGAGACCGGAGATGGGGAAGATGACCGCGCCGGTTACTGGGAGCGCCCTCGCTTGATTTTCCTTGTCGAAAAGAACCGCGGCACCAAGAAGGAGCTCCTGATGTCGTCGTCTTGGAGCAGGGTGTTATAGAACGGCGAGGCCATGGCGGGGAGCGGAGGTGGCGCTCAGGAGCTCGAAAAGAAGAAGAAAAAGAGGGGAACCAGATGGGGGTCATGGCGGCGCACAGTGGGAAGAGGTGCTAGGGTTTGCTGGGTTGCCTCAACTGGGGATTTTATGGAGGGGAAAGGTGGAGGAGGTGGTGGTGCTCGGTGACATCGGCAGAGAGGTTCACGCCTCCTGCGTGTTTCGTCCAGGAAGACGATAGAGAAGTGGCGAGGGGTCATTGTTGGGCTGAGCTGGAGTGGGCTGCTGGCGCTCGGTTGGGCCTCTTTGCTTCTTTCTCCCTTTTTTCTGAAAGTGCTTCTTCATTTCTTTTTCTTGCAGCATTCTTTTTAGGGGAAAACAAGAAAGAGGTTTGAAAACTGGTTTCAAACTTTATTTTGAAAAAAATGGATTTTTATCCCAAAACATTTTACAAAGATTTAATATAAAGTTTATTCCAAATAATTTTAGGTTTAGCAAAAGCATGCAAGGTGATTGATGCATGATGATGGACAAAAAATAAAAGAACAAACAATTTCTAAAAGGGGATTTTTCTGGGCCATTACAATCGACACCACCAACAAGGGATCTCGCCCAGAGATCCACGTTCGTGTAGGGGGGAAGAGTTGGTTAAACTATCGAATCTTCATTTAACTGTGTTGATCTTGTCGACACCACCAACAAGAGGTTTTCTCCTCGACACCACCAACAAGAGGTTTCTTCTCGACACCACCAACAAAGGATTCTTGCTCATGTTGATGACGATGAACTTCCAAAGTGCGGACCTATTAGGTTAAAGGTAAGAGATCATCCACCCACGCATGAACCTAAACTTGATGTAGGTAAGAGAGAGGACTCAAAACTTGCAAAGGTAAGAGGAGAGAAGCACAAAGGTAAGGAGTAAAATGCAAAGCTACTCAGATCTATCCAACTCATTTTTAGCAAGATAGTTTTGACACTAGACTCAACAACGTCCGTTGGCAAGGTTATCCTACAGGCAGAGTGGACCCGCGGGTATCGACAAAACCTTGGCTCTGGTACCACTTGTGACGCCCCAAAATCAGCACCTTGTGAATTATAGCAATCACGCCACAATTCGCACGATGTCGCTTTGGAAACGCACCACCAAGCGCCTCATGCACAACCAACATGCACGCAATGCGGGTGGAATCAAGGTAGTAACATTACACAAGTTCACGATGGAACCCACAAAAGAATATAATATAACCACGAAGACTCCACGAGTCAAGAATCCAAATATACATACAAAGATTCAAATCATACATAAAGCAACATAGTATCCGAGTACGGACAAGAATACAAATGGGCCTAAGAGGCCTGAAGATAAACGATAGCATCCATAACCCTGCCCAGGCCAAGCCGGAAGGGTAACCTTGCTAACATCATCGCGTCCATGTACCTGTCTTCAAACCTGCTCCTGCGAATATCCGAGACAAGCAGCAATAAGTACAAAGTACTTAGCGAGACTTCAAGACGTATAAAGCGTAGTCAACAAGTCGCCTTTGTACGTGAGGTACGCAGAGAAGCTCAAGAGACTCAAAAGGATGTCAGCTATATGGTGGGGTTAAGCAGCAGCGAGCAAGCACTAGAGAACCTATAGAGACACTCTACAACTTCTGTCTAATCCGAATAAGATAAGAGAGCACATAAAGGAACCAACTAGAATACTACAGCAAACATAACCCAGCCGATGAGTCACCTCATCGCACCTCACAAAGAAGCAATATCAAAGGCACTCACACGGTTGACAATTTTATGACAATTTAATATTGTAGTAGAACTATTTACTACGCCACTTTTTATCATCAATTAGGTGCAAGTTGTTCTATGATCGAGTAGAACAGCTCCAAGTCGTCCATAACCGCGGACACGGCTTTTCGAAAACATTTACCCTGCAGGGGTGCACCAATGTACCCATACACGCTCGATCAATCCAACCTAGACAAGGGATGGATATCACGACGAGACCGTTGCTAATTCTACAAGAGAGTTTAGGGGGGGCACCCAACTAAGCTACCCGCAACGAAGTCGGCCGAGCTCCGAAGAAGGACTCAGAAGTTTGCGCCGGCAGCTCAGTCTGGAGGAAGACTCTATCGAGAGGCATCAACCAGCTTCGCATAAAAATGTCCCGCAGTCAAATAAACCTGCCAACCTTACGAGGTGACACAACCACACCCTATCGAGGGGGGCTTAGAGACTCCGCCACCATGAAAGGTGACTCCACCCAAATCCAAATCCAAATCCAAATGTAAATACGGTGTTGTGGCCCCCGGTAAACTAACTTGAGAAAAAGTAGTAAGTCAAGGGAGACCCCATGGAATCATCCGTGAGTGGTTAGCGCGCTCAGCTTAGAACAATTCATGCAAACTCGGGGTCCTAGGGGACACAAGTGAGCCGTCATAAAACGGGCAAAATGACTCACCGATGCCTCTGCTTAATTAACTGTAGTTGTAACATAAATAAATCATGTTTATCTCCAACATCTCATAACCAACTTATCTCCAATTCATATCCATTAAGTAAAGCATGTGATAACTTCCCAACAACCCGATAAGATAAAACAACTTGGAACAAACTAAGCATGTCTACGACTCGCAAGGCCAACTCAAACAACAAGCAAAAGGTAATAGGCGGGAGGTGGCGAATATATAGTTTTGCTTTGGGGAAACAGGTTGATAGGTTACGTGACTCAAAACAAGAATTGGAACAAAAGGCTAGCATAAAGCATAAAGCATAAACACAAATAGGTGATAAGTACCCCTATAGGTAGGTAAGGGGTGGGAAAGCTTGCCTGGCAAGATTGTCGAAGAACACACGAAGAACTTGTCGTTGCTCACAACACCACGAAGCGTCCTATCCAGGAAGAAGCAAATTGCTACAACAAACAACGGATGCAAATCTTACTACTATGGCAAAAGAATCGGCATGATCATGTGAAGCATGTATGCATGACATGGCAATTATGATGCAATGCAACTTATCCAACTTAAACGGAATCGGAATCCCGACACACATATATATGGTTCAAGTTGATTTACTACACGGCAATTTAAATTTTGATTAACATGGCAAAGCAAAGGCATGGGTGAGCTACACAAATTAAATGAAGCGGGAAAATATTACAAGCATTTCCCAAATACTTCATATGTTGTTTAATAGGTGATATGCAAACTACCATATCGCGCCATGATGCAAGATGCAAACAGAGATATGAATGTCATATTCAGATTCTACATATTTTTCTGATAGAAATTCATATAAAATACTTTTTATTTCGAGTTATGGTTTAAAAGATATGATTTATACAAGATTTGAATACTTGCAGGAATTTTATTTGAAAACCGAAAAATACTAGAACTTCGTAAAGCGAGGCTCACCTAGCCTGGGACATTGACTTGCGGGGCAGAGATTGCTGAGTGGATGCTGACACGGCAGGGACTGCTGAAATGGCACAGATAGGGAATGACGGGCGGGGCCTAGCTGTCAGCCTTGGATTTAATCCAAAAAGGATGGGCTTTGTTGGCCTACACAGGACTCGAACCCAGATCTGCAGAATTGGGGCAAAGGACTCAAACCACTACGCTTGCTGTTCTTATATGAACATAGTAGACAGCTAGAGTTTATAGTGTTCTGCAAGTGCTAGTTTTAACCTGACCAAACTGAAGAATGGTGGAGCTCGATTCAGATGGATAGAGAGGCGGACGGAGAAGGTCAGGGACGGCGACATCGGTAGGGTGCTCTGCAGGTTTGGGGAAGAGGACCACTCGAGGCGGAGCTTCGTGGGGAACCGGAAGGCAGAGGATTTTGAACCGGAGGCTCACGAGTGCATCAACGACGACTAGAACCTGCGGAGGAAAAGGGCGGTCAACATCGGTGGAGCTTCTGAGAGGGCAAGGAAGATGACGGAGAGGTTCAGGAGGTGCTTTTTCTCACCCTAAATGCGCTGGTGTGGTCGAGGACGCCGGAAGATGACCGGATCGTCCGGAAGAGAGGTCTTCTTGATGGAGACCGGAGATGGGGAAGATGACCGCGCCGGTTACTGGGAGCGCCCCCGCTTGATTTTCCTTGTCGAAAAGAACCGCAGCACCGAGACGGAGCTCCTGATGTCATCGTCTTGAAGTGGGGTGTTCTAGAACGGCGAGGCCATGGCGGGGAGCGGAGGTGGCGCTCGGGAGCTCGAAAAGAAGAAGAAAAAGTGGGGAACCAGATGGGGGTCGTGGCGGCGCACAGTGGGAAGAGGTGCTAGGGTTTGCTGGGTTGCCTCGACTGGGGATTTTATGGAGGGGAAAGGTGGAGGAGGTGGTGGTGCTCGGTGACATCGGCAGAGAGGTTCACGCCTCCTGCGTGTTTCGTCCAGGAAGACGATAGAGAAGTGGCGAGGGGTCATTGTTGGGCTGAGCTGGAGTGGGCTGCTGGCGCTCGGTTGGGCCTCTTTGCTTCTTTCTCCCTTTTTTTCTGAAAGTGCTTCTTCATTTCTTTTTCTTGCAGCATTCTTTTTAGGGGAAAACAAGAAAGAGGTTTGAAAACTGGTTTCAAACTTTATTTTGAAAAAATGGATTTTTATCCCAAAACATTTTACAAATATTTAATATAAAGTTTATTCCAAATAATTTTAGGTTTAGCAAAAGCATGCAAGGTGATTAATGCATGATGATGCACAAAAAATAAAAGAACAAACAATTTCTAAAAGGGGATTTTTCTGGGCCATTACAATCGACACCACCAACAAGGGATCTCGCCCAGAGATCCATGTTCGTGTAGGGGGAAGAGTTGGTTAAACTATCGAATCTTCCTTTAACCATGTTGATCTTGTCGACACCACCAACAAGAGGTTTCTTCTCGACACCACCAACAAAGGATTCTTGCTCATGTTGCTGACGATGAACTTCCAATGTGCGGACCTATTAGGTTAAAGGTAAGAGATCGTCCACCCATCCATGAACCTAAACTTGATGTAGGTAAGAGAGAGGACTCAAAACTTGCAAAGTTAAGAGGAGAGAAGCACAAAGGTAAGGAGTAAAATGCAGAGCTACTCAGATCTATCCAACTCATTTTTAGCAAAATAGTTTTGACACTAGACTCAACAACGTCCGTTGGCAAGGTTATACTACAGGCAGAGTGGACCCGCGGGTATCGACAAAACCTTGGCTCTGATACCACTTGTGACGCCCCAAAATCAGCACCTTGTGAATTATAGCAATCACGCCACAATTCGCACGATGTCGCTTTGGAAACGCACCACCAAGCGCCTCGTGCACAACCAACATGCACGCAATGCGGGTGGAATCAAGGTAGTAACATTACACAAGTTCACGATGGAACCCACAAAAGAATATAATATAACCATGAAGACTCCACGAGTCAGGAATCCAAATATACATACAAAGATTCAAATCATACATAAAGCAAAATAGTATCCGAGTATGGACAAGAATACAAATGGGCCTAAGAGGCCTGAAGATAAACGATAGCATCCATAACCCTGCCCAGGCCAAGCCGGAAGGGTAACCTTGCTAACATCGTCACGTCCATGTACCTATCTTCAAACCTGCTCCTGCGAATATCCGAGACGAGCATCAATAAGTACAAAGTACTTAGCAAGACTTCAAGACGTATAAAGCGTAGTCAACAAGTCGCCTTTGTACGTGAGGTACGCAGACAAGCTCAAGAGACTCAAAAGGATGTCAGCTATATGGTGGGGTGAAGCAGCAGCGAGCAAGCACTAGAGAACCTATAGAGACACTCTACAACTTCTGTCTAATCCGAATAAGATAAGAGAGCACATAAAGGAACCAACTAGAATACTACAGCAAACATAACCCAGCCGATGAGTCACCTCATCGCACCTCACAAAGAAGCAATATCAAAGGCACTCACACGGTTGACAAGTTTATGACAATTTAATATTGTAGTAGAACTATTTACTACGCCACTTTTTATCATCAATTAGGTGCAAGTTGTTCTATGATCGAGTAGAACAGCTCCAAGTCGTCCATAACCGCGGACACGGCTTTTCGAAAACATTTACCCTGCAGGGGTGCACCAATGTACCCATACACGCTCGATCAATCCAACCTAGACAAGGGATGGATATCACGACGAGACCGTTGCTAATTCTACAAGAGAGTTTAGGGGGGCCACCCAACTAAGCTACCCGCAACAAAGTCGGCCGAGCTCCGAAGAAGGACTCAGAAGTTTGCGCCGGCAGCTCAGTCTGGAGGAAGACTCTATCGAGAGGCATCAACCAGCTTCGCATAAAAATGTCCCGCAGTCAAATAAACCTGCCAACCTTACGAGGTGACACAACCACACCCTATCGAGGGGGGCTTAGAGACTCCGCCACCATGAAAGGTGACTCCACCCAAATCCAAATCCAAATGTTAATACAGTGTTGTGGCCCCCGGTAAACTAACTTGAGAAAAAGTAGTAAGTCAAGGGAGACCCCATGGAATCATCCGCGAGTGGTTAGCGCGCTCAGCTTAGAACAATTCATGCAAACTCGGGGTCCTAGGGGACACAAGTGAGCCGTCATAAAACGGGCAAAATGACTCACCGATGCCTCTGCTTAATTAACTGTAGTTGTAACATAAATAAATCATGTTTATCTCCAACATCTCATAACCAACTTATCTCCAATTCATATCCATTAAGTAAAGCATGTGATAACTTCCCAACAACCCGATAAGATAAAACAACTTGGAACAAACTAAGCATGTCTACGACTCGCAAGGCCAACTCAAACAACAAGCAAAAGGTAATAGGCGGGAGGTGGCAAATATATAGTTTTGCTTTGGGGAAACAGGTTGATAGGTTACGTGACTCAAAACAAGAATTGGAACAAAAGGCTAGCATAAAGCATAAAGCATAAACACAAATAGGTGATAAGTACCCCTATAGGTAGGTAAGGGGTGGGAAAGCTTGCCTGGCAAGATTGTCGAAGAACACACGAAGAACTTGTCGTTGCTCACAACACCACGAAGCGTCCTATCCAGGAAGAAGCAAATTGCTACAACAAACAACGGATGCAAATCTTACTACTATGGCAAAAGAATCGGCATGATCATGTGAAGCATGTATGCATGACATGGCAATTATGATGCAATGCAACTTATCCAACTTAAACGGAATCGGAATCCCGACACACATATATATGGTTCAAGTTGATTTACTACACAACAATTTAAATTTTGATTAACATGGCAAAGCAAAGGCATGGGTGAGCTACACAAATTAAATGAAGCGGGAAAATATTACAAGCATTTCCCAAATACTTCATATGTTGTTTAATAGGTGATATGCAAACTACCATATCGCGCCATGATGCAAGATGCAAACAGAGATATGAATGTCATATTCAGATTCTACATATTTTTCTGATAGAAATTCATATAAAATACTTTTTATTTCGAGTTACGGTTTAAAAGATATGATTTATACAAGATTTGAATACTTGCAGGAATTTTATTTGAAAACCGAAAAATACTAGAACTTTGTAAAGCGAGGCTCACCTAGCCTGGGACATTGACTTGCGGGGCAGAGATTGCTGAGTGGGCGCTGACACGGCAGGGACTGCTGAAATGGCACAGATAGGGAATGACGGGCGGGGCCTAGCTGTCAGCCTTGGATTTAATCCAAAAAGGATGGGCTTTGTTGGCCTACACAGGACTCGAACCCAGATCTGCAGAATTGGGGCAAAGGACTCAAACCACTACGCTTGCTGTTCTTATATGAACATAGTAGACAGCTAGAGTTTATAGTGTTCTGCAAGTGCCAGTTTTAACCTGACCAAACTGAAGAATGGTGGAGCTCAATTCAGATGGATAGAGAGGCGGACGGAGAAGGTCAGGGACGGCGACATCGGTAGGGTGCTCTGCAGGTTTGGGGAAGAGGACCACTCGAGGCGGAGCTTCGTGGGGAACCGGAAGGCAGAGGATTTTGAACCGGAGGCTCACGAGTGCATCAACGACGGCTAGAACCTGCGGAGGAAAAGGGCGGTCAACATCGGTGGAGCATCTGAGAGGGCAAGGAAGATGACGGAGAGGTTCAGGAGGTGCTTTTTCTCACCCTAAATGCGCTGGTGTGGTCGAGGACGCCGGAAGATGACCGGATCGTCCGGAAGAGAGGTCTTCTTGATGGAGACCAGAGATGGGGAAGATGACCGCGCCGGTTACTGGGAGCGCCCCCGCTTGATTTTCCTTGTCGAAAAGAACCGCAGCACCGAGACGGAGCTCCTGATGTTGTCGTCTTGGAGCGGGGTGTTCTAGAACGGCGAGGCCATGGCGGGGAGCGGAGGTGGCGCTCGGGAGCTCGAAAAGAAGAAGAAAAAGAGGGGAACCAGATGGGGGTCGTGGTGGCGCACAGTGGGAAGAGGTGCTAGGGTTTGCTGGGTTGCCTCGACTGGGGATTTTATGGAGGGGAAAGGTGGAGGAGGTGGTGGTGCTCGGTGACATCGGCAGAGAGGTTCACGCCTCCTGCGTGTTTCGTCCAGGAAGACGATAGAGAAGTGGCGAGGGGTCATTGTTGGGCTGAGCTGGAGTGGGCTGCTGGCGCTCGGTTGGGCCTCTTTGCTTCTTTCTCCCTTTTTTTCTGAAAGTGCTTCTTCATTTCTTTTTCTTGCAGCATTCTTTTTAGGGGAAAACAAGAAAGAGGTTTGAAAACTGGTTTCAAACTTTATTTTGAAAAAATAGATTTTTATCCCAAAACATTTTACAAAGATTTAATATAAAGTTTATTCCAAATAATTTTAGGTTTAGCAAAAGCATGCAAGGTGATTAATGCATGATGATGCACAAAAAATAAAAGAACAAACAATTTCTAAAAGGGGATTTTTCTGGGCCATTACAATCGACACCACCAACAAGGGATCTCGCCCAGAGATCCATGTTCGTGTAGGGGGAAGAGTTGGTTAAACTATCGAATCTTCCTTTAACCATGTTGATCTTGTCGACACCACCAACACGAGGTTTCTTCTCGACACGACCAACAAAGGATTCTTGCTCATGTTGATGACGATGAACTTCCAAAGTGCGGACCTATTAGGTTGAAGGTAAGAGATCGTCCACCCATGCATGAACCTAAACTTGATGTAGGTAAGAGAGAGGACTCAAAACTTGCAAAGGTAAGAGGAGAGAAGCACAAAGGTAAGGAGTAAAATGCAGAGCTACTCAGATCTATCCAACTCATTTTTAGCAAAATAGTTTTGACACTAGACTCAACAACGTCCGTTGGCAAGGTTATCCTACAGGCAGAGTGGACCCGCGGGTATCGACAAAACCTTGGCTCTGATACCACTTGTGATGCCCCAAAATCAGCACCTTGTGAATTATAGCAATCACGCCACAATTCGCACGATGTCGCTTTGGAAACGCACCACCAAGCGCCCCGTGCACAACCAACATGCACGCAATGCGGGTGGAATCAAGGTAGTAACATTACACAAGTTCACGATGGAACCTACAAAAGAATATAATATAACCACGAAGACTCCACGAGTCAGGAATCCAAATATACATACAAAGATTCAAATCATACATAAAGCAAAATAGTATCCGAGTACGGACAAGAATACAAATGGGCCTAAGAGGCCTAAAGATAAACGATAGCATCCATAACCCTGCCCAGGCCAAGCCGGAAGGGTAACCTTGCTAACATCGTCGCGTCCATGTACCTGTCTTCAAACCTGCTCCTGCGAATATCCGAGACGAGCATCAATAAGTACAAAGTACTTAGCAAGACTTCAAGACGTATAAAGCGTAGTCAACAAGTTGCCTTTGTACGTGAGGTACGCAGACAAGCTCAAGAGACTCAAAAGGATGTCAGCTATATGGTGGGGTTAAGCAGCAGCGAGCAAGCACTAGAGAACCTATAGAGACACTCTACAACTTCTGTCTAATCCGAATAAGATAAGAGAGCACATAAAGGAACCAACTAGAATACTACAGCAAACATAACCCAGCCGATGAGTCACCTCATCGCACCTCACAAAGAAGCAATATCAAAGGCACTCACACGGTTGACAATTTTATGACAATTTAATATTGTAGTAGAACTATTTACTACGCCACTTTTTATCATCAATTAGGTGCAAGTTGTTCTATGATCGAGTAGAACAGCTCCCAGTCGTCCATAACCGCGGACACGGCTTTTCGAAAACATTTACCCTGCAGGGGTGCGCCAATGTACCCATACACGCTCGATCAATCCAACCTAGACAAGGGATGGATATCACGACGAGACCGTTGCTAATTCTATAAGAGAGTTTAGGGGGGCCACCCAACTAAGCTACCCGCAACGAAGTCGGTCGAGCTCCGAAGACGGACTCAGAAGTTTGCGCCGGTGGCTCAGTTTGGAGGAAGACTCTATCGAGAGGCATCAACCAGCTTCGTATAAAAATGTCCCACAGTCAAATAAACCTGCCAACCTTACGAGGTGACACAACCACACCCTGTCGAGGGGGGCTTAGAGACTCTGCCACCATGAAAGGTGACTCCACCCAAATCCAAATCCAAATGTAAATACGGTGTTGTGGCCCTCGGTAAACTAACTTGAGAAAATGTAGTAACTCAAGGGAGACCCCGTGGAATCTTCTGCGAGTGGTTAGCGCGCTCAGCTTAGAACAATTCATGCGAACTCGGGGTCCTAGGGGACACAAGTGAGCTGTCGTAAAACAGGCAAAATGACTCACCGATGCCTCTGCTTAATTAAGTGTAGTTGTAACACAAATAAATCATGTTTATCTCCAACATCTCATAACTAACTTATCTCCAATTCATATCCATTAAGTAAAGCATGTGATAACTTCCCAACAACCCGATAAGATAAAACAACTTGGAACAACCTAAGCATGCCTACGACTCGCAAGGCCAACTCAAACAACAAGCAAAAGGTAATAGGCGGGAGGTGGCGGATATATATTTTTGCTTTGGGAAAACAGGTGTATAGGTTACGTGACTCGAAACAAGAATCGGAACAAAAGGCTTGCATAAAGCATAAAGCATAAACACAAATAGGTGATAAGTACCCCTATAGGTAGGTAAGGGGTGGGGAAGCTTGCCTGGCAAGATTATCGAAGAACACATGAAGAACTTGTCGTTGCTCACAACACCATGAAGCATCCTATCCGGGAAGAACTAAATTGCTACAACAAACAACGGATGCAAATCTTACAACTACGGCAAAAGAATCGGCATGATCATGTGAAGCATGTATGCATGGCATGGCAATTATGATGCAATGCAACTTATCCAAATTAAACGGAATCGGAATCCTGACACACATATATATGGTTCAAGTTGATTTACTACACGGCAATTTAAATGTTGATTAACATGGCAAAGCAAAGGCATGGGTGAGCTACACAAATTAAATGAAGCGGGAAAACATTACAAGCATTTCCCAAATACTTCATATGTTGTTTAATAGGTGATATGCAAACTACCATATCGCGCCATGATGCAAGATGCAAACAGAGATATGAATGTCATATTCAGATTCTACATATTTTTCTGATAGAAATTCATATAAAATACTTTTTATTTCGAGTTACGGTTTAAAAGATATGATTTATACAAGATTTGAATACTTGTAGGAATTTTATTTGAAAACCGAAAAATACTAGAACTTCGTAAACCGAGGCTCACCTAGCCTGGGACATTGACTTGCGGGGCTGAGATTGCTAAGTGGGCGCTGACACGGTAGGGACTGCTGAAGTGGCGCAGATAGAGAATGACGGGCGGGGCCTAGCTGTCAGCCTTGGATTTAATCCAAAAAGGATGGGCTTTGTTGGCCTACACAGGATTCGAACCCAGATCTATAGAATTGGGGCAAAGGACTCAAACCACTGCACTTGCTGTTCTTATATGAATATAGTAGACAGCTAGAGTTTATAGTGTTCTGCAAGTGCCAGTTTTAACCTGGCCAAACTGAAGAATGGTGGAGCTCGATTCAGATGGACAGAGAGGCGGGCGGAGAAGGTCAGGGACGGCGACGTCGGTAGGGTGCTCTGCAGGTTTGGGGAAGAGGACCACTCGAGGCGGAGCTTCGTGGGGAACCGGTAGGCAGAGGATTTTGAACCGGAGGCTCATGGGTGCATCAACGATGGCTAGAACCTGCGGAGGAAAAGGGCGGTCAACACCGGTGGAGCATCCGAGAGGGCAAGGAAGATGACGGAGAGGTTCAGGAGGTGCGTTTTCTCACCCTGAACGCGCTGGTGTGGTCGAGGACGCCGGAAGATGACTGGAGCGGCTGGAAGAGAGGTCTTCTTGACAGAGACCGGAGATGGGGAAGACACCCGCGCTGGTTACGGGGAGCGCCCTCGCTTGATTTTCCTTGTCGAAAAGAACCGCGGCACTGAGACAGAGCTCCTGGTGTCGTCGTCTTGGAGCGGGGTGTTCTAGAACGGCGAGGCCATGGCAGGGAGCGGAGGTGGCGCTCAGGAGCTCGAAAAGAAGAAGAAAAAGTGGGGAACCAGATGGGGGTCGTGGCGGCGCACAGTGGGAAGAGGTGCTAGGGTTTGCTGGGTTGCCTCGACTGGGGATTTTATGGAGGGGAAAGGTGGAGGAGGTGGTGGTGCTCGGTGACATCGGCAGAGAGGTTCACGCCTCCTGCGTGTTTCGTCCAGGAAGACGATAGAGAAGTGGCGAGCGGTCATTGTTGGGCTGAGCTGGAGTGGGCTGCTGGCGCTTGGTTGGGCCTCTTTGCTTCTTTCTCCCTTTTTTTCTTCTGAAAGTGCTTCTTCATTTCTTTTTCTTGCAGCATTCTTTTTAGGGGAAAACAAGAAAGAGGTTTGAAAGAGATTTGAAAACTGGTTTCAAACTTTATTTTGAAAAAATGGATTTTTATCCCAAATTTTTTTACAAAGATTTAATATAAAGTTTATTCCAAATAATTTTAGGTTTATCAAAAGCATGCAAGGTGATTGATGCATGATGATGCACAAAAAATAAAAGAACAAACAATTTCTAAAAGGGGATTTTTCTGGGCCGTTACACCAAGCTTAGACTTTTCCATAGCATTAGCAATGATGGTGTTCAAAGAATTCATACTAATAAAGTTGCTATTAGCATTCAAATAATGTTCCATAGGTTTTTTAATTTTCTCTTCAAACACTTCATGTCCTAACTCAAGATAAATACTATAAAGCTTTCTAATTTTTTTGTTGTTTTTCATAAAGCCTAACTAGTGAAAATAAAAACAAGAAATAAAAAGATATAATTGCAGAATCTAAAGGAAATAAATTTGAGCACTCACACAGCAGCAACAGTACTAGAACAAAGCTTAGTAGCCAGAGGATGTGAGTACCTTTTACCTTACCTCCCCGGCAACGGCGCCAGAAAAGAGCTTGATGTTTACGCACGCTTCTATTCTTGTAGACAGTGTTGGGACTCCTAGTGCAGAGGTTTGTAGAACAGCAGTAAGTTTCCCTTAAGTGAATCACCCAAGGTTTATCGAACTCAGGGAGGAAGAGGTCAAAGATATCCCTCTCAAGCAACCCTGCAATTAAGATACAAGAAGTCTCTTATGTCCCCAACACACCCAATACACTTGTCAGGTGTATATGTGCACTAGTTCAGCGAAGAGATAGTGAAATACAAGTAATATGGATGATTATAAGTGGTAATTGCAATCTAAAATAAAAATGGCAGCAAGCAAACATGTAGCAGAAGTGGTTGTAAACGGTGTTTCAACGCTTAGAAACAAGGCCTAGGGATCATACTTTCACTAGTGGACACTCTCAACAATGATATCATAATTTAACACATAAATATCTTTTCATCACTATGCTACACTGAACTACTCTCCGGTTGGATAACGAACAACAATTCACTATATAGGGATATAAAAAGCACTCCTTAAAGTTTGCATTCCCCATCTAGATTACCCCACACTGTCACCTTGAGTGCACTAGATGGTTCCAGACAAACATCACAATTTCATAGAGACATCCAACTCAAATTATAACTCATGATAAGTATTACTATAATCTTTTCCTAAGAGCCACACACAATGCGCACACTGTCACCTTCACATCGTGGGACAAGGTGTCTCCGGAGATCACATTAATAAAGCACTTGAGTAGCATAATAGATGAAGAGTAACATCTACTTATTCAACTAGATTACAAAGCTCATGATCACATAAAGATCACACCATGGGAGAGAGAGATAAACCACATAGCTACTGGTATAGCACTCAGCCTCGGGGGAGAACTACTCCCTCCTCATCATGAGAGTCATCAACGGCGATGAAGATGGCGGTGGAGTCGATGGAGATGGCTCCGAAGAAATTCCCCGTACCGGCAGGGTGCCGGAACAGACATTTCTGTCCCCTGAAACTTGTCTTCAATGGCGGCGGCGCTGCAGAAATTTTCGTCGATGGAAGCCGACTCCTCTAGGGTTTTAGCATCGGGGGCAATATATAGGCGGAAGGGCGAGGTTGGTGGATGCCCAAGGGGCGCACATCATAGCCAGGCGTGGCCAGGGGTGGGTCCGCGCCACCCTATGGTGTGGCCGCCTCCCGGCTCGTCTCCGTCTCCCCTTTGGACTCTGTCTTCGTGTTAGCAAAATAGGGACTTCGGGCTTTGTTTCGTCCAATTCCGAGAATATTTTCTATACAACTTTTCTGAAATACAAAAACAGCAGAAAACAGGAACTATCACTGTGGCATCTTGTTAATAGGTTAGTTCTAGAAAATGCATAAAAATGGCATGAAGTGTAAGCAAAACATAAACCAATTGGTGTAAAACAAGCATGGAGCATCAAAAATTATAGATACGTTTGCAACATATCAGTTGCCCCATGCTGATCATTTGATGAGGAGGTGGCAGCTCGAAAGGGAGTCGGTTCACTGGAAATTGGCACAGCAGCTTCTGGCTTCTTCGTAAAAGGCTGCTGACTGGCACCCGGCATGTTAGCTTCTGGATTCTTCATAGAAGGCTGCTGACTGGCACCCAGCTTGTTAGCTTCTGGATTCTTCATAGAAAGCTGCTAACTGGCACCCAACACATCAACTTTTAGTTGCACGCTATTTCTATGCTGCGGTTGGGGAGTGGCAGCCGCAAGTACTCCAGAGGACTTCTTAGTGCTCTGCATTTCATTAGTGGTGCTGTTCAGCACCAAAGTGCAGTCGTTAGGGCTAGAAGGCTTGGAGAGCATGAGTCTTTGTGGTAAAAAGGTCGAAACTAGTTCTTGTTGACACTTTTATTTATGTGAAATAAGAGGCATAAAGCTCTATACAAGAAGATATACTTCTTTGGTCACTGCACAAAAGATAGGTGTGCATCCTGCAAGGTCTGCATTTCGGCCCCATCGGTTACATGGTAGAGTGGGTGACTCTCAAATCCAGCTTCTATACTGTCATTTTGCACCTCATAAAACCTGGTTGCAAAGGCAAGCCGTGCCCATGTCCCTGATACGTCTCAAACGTATCTATAATTTTTGATGCTCCATGCTTGTTTATGCACCATTTGCTTTGTGTTTTGTTTACACTTCGTGGCATTTTTATGCATTTTCCGGAACTAACCTTTTAACGAGATGCCACAATGCTAGTCCCCTGTTTTCTGCTGTTTTTGTGTTTCAGAAAAGCTACACAAGAAATATTCTCAGAATTGGACGAAACAAACGCTGAAGTCCCTAATTACATGACACAAAGACGGAGTCCAAAGGAGAGCAGGAGATGGACCAGGGGCCAGCCGCACCTATTGGTGGCACGGCCTAGGGCTGGCCCACGCCACCAAGGGGTGTGACCACCTGGTCCACCCCATGACATCGCCCTTCCGCATATATATTCTCCTCGACGAGAAAACCCTAAGGGCCCGAAATCTTTTCCAGAAAACATACTGCAAGCCGACACCGTCGTCGACGCGAGATCGGGTGGGTCCAGAAGCTCTTCCCGGCACCCTGCCGGAGAGTGGAATCACCACCAGAGGCCTTCTTCATCACCATGCCAGCCTTGGGAGTGATGTGTGAGTAGTCTACCTTGGACTACGGGTCCGTAGCGGTAGCTAGATGGATGTATTATCCTCCATGTGCTTCATGTTTAGATCTTATGAGCTGCCTATCATGATCAAAATCATCGTTATGTAATTCTACATGTTGTGTTTGTTGGGATCCGATGAATATTGAGTACTATGTCAAGTTTATTTATTGATTTATCATCTATATGTTGTTTATGATCTTGCATGCTCTCCGTTGCTAGTAGATATCTTGGTTGAATAGATGCTAGTGACTCTAAGAGGGAGTATTTATGCTCGATAGTGGGTTCATGCCTCAGGTAACCCGGGGGAGTGACAACAACCTCTAAGGTTGTAGATGTGCTGTTGCTACTAGGGAGAAATCAACAATCTTGTGTTCAAGGACATTTGTATTGTTTACATTACACACTTTGCTTAAGGCGATAATCTGTTGCTTGCAACTTAATACCCAACGGTTGTTTGGATGATATCCGGTGGGTGGATTATTAGTCATAGATGCAGTTGGATTACGGTCTATGTATTATGTTGTAATGCCCAAGTGAATCTCATAATGATCCTCATGACATGTACATGCATTGCTTGCATTCTTTATTCTGTCAACTGCCCAACTGTAATTTGTTTACCCAGCATGTTATTTATCTTTATGGAGAGACATCTCTAGTGAACTATGGACCCCAGTCCATTCTTTTACATTAATATTACCGTTTACCTTTTTACATGCATTATTTACTTTCTTGCAAACAACTATCTTTTACCACATGATACGTTTAATCCTTTGTTTACAGCAAACCGGTGAGATTGACAACCTCGCTGCTAGTTGGGGCAAAGTACTTTGGTTGTGTTGTGTGCAGGTTCCACTTTGCCGCTGGTGCAGAGCTTCGCCTAGATAGGCGCCATAAACAAATTGTCTGGAGCGTCGCCAAGCCAGCTAGCATCAACCTTTGGAAGTGGTTTCTTTCTCCTAGTGGTTCGATTAAACCTTGGTTTCATACTAAGGGAAACTTGCCGCTGTGCTCATCATACCTTCCTCTTGGGGTTCCCAACTGGGTGGCTAGCACCGCCAATCAAGCAATTTTCTGGCGCCGTTGCCGGGAAGAAAGAGGATTTCTGCAAGGGGAGTCTCTCGCTTCCAATCTTTTACTTTGTTAATGTTTTGCTTATTTTCTTTACTTTATTTTTGCTTGCATCTTTTTATCAAAAATACAAAAAAATAGTTCCTTTATAGTTGTCATTTTTCCTTGTCTGCTTTTAGTCTTGCTAGAATGGGTACTCCTGAGAACACCAAGTTGTGTGACTTTACTAGCACAAACAACAATGATTTCATCTGCACTCCTATTGCGCTACCTGCTCCTGAGGCAAATTTTTATGAGATTAAACCTTCTTTGTTGAATCTTGTTATGAAAGAGCAATTTTTTGGTGCTAGTACTGATGATGTTGCAACTCATCTCAACAATTTTATTGAGCTATGTGAGATGCAAAAGTATAAAGATATAGATGGAGATATTATTAAGCTTAAGTTGTTTCCTTTCTCTTTAAGAGGAAGAGTTAAGGATTGGTTGCTATCTTTGCCTAGAAATAGTATTGATTCTTGGGTTAAGTGCAAGGATGCTTTTATTGGAAAATATTATCCTCCTGCTAAGATTATAGCTTTGAGAAGTGATATTATGAGGTTTAAACAGTTTGATAATGAACATGTTTCTCAAGCTTGGGAAAGAATGAAATCTTTGATTAAGAATTGTCCCACTCATGGACTGACTACTTGGATGATTATCCAAACCTTTTATGCAGGACTAAATTTTCTTCAAAAAATCTACTGGATTCAGCTGCTGGAGGTACCTTTATGTCCATCACCTTGGGCGCCGCAACGAAGCTCCTTGATAATATGATGGTAAATTATTCTGAGTGGCACACCGAGAGAGCTCCACAAGGTAAGAAGGTAAATTCTGTTGAAGAAACCTCTTCCTTGAGTGATAAGATTGATACCATTATGGCTATGCTTGTTAATGATAGAGCTCATGTTAATCCTAATAATGTTCCTTTAGCCTCTTTGGTTGCTCAAGAAGAGCATGTTGATGTGAACTTCATTAGAAATAATAATTTCAACAATAGTGCTTATAGGAACAATTTTGCTAGCAACAATTATAGGCCGTATCCTTCTACCTTTTTTAATGGTTATGGTAATTCCTCCAACAACACTAGGGGCGGGTCCTCTGATCTTGAAGTCATGCTTAAGGACTTCACTAGTAAACAAACTGCTTTTAATAAGTCTGTTGAGGAAAAGTTGGGTAAAATTGATGTTCTTGCTTCTAAAGTTGATAGCCTTGCTCTTGCTCTTGAACTTCTGAAACAAAAAGTTTTGCCTCATGATGTGAAAGAAAGAAAGACTTTGAATGCCATTCAGGTTAGAATTTATGATAATGTTAGGATGTTATAAGAATTGCATGCTAGGTGGGAAAGAGAAGATGAGATGGCTAGAAATATGAAGGTTTGTACTATTACCACCACTAGTGATGTTGTTTCAAATGCTAGCAATCCTCTTACTTTGATTGGTGTAGAGAAAATTCCTACTCCTTGTGCGAAAAAGCCTAAAACTGCATAAACTTTTTCTAATAAAAGTGCTGAAATTTTTCAGAGTATGGGAGACCATAGTTCTACTACCTTTAATGATTTTAATGTTGATGGTTGCAATATTTCTGATGTAATTTTGTTCTTGCAAAAGCTTGCTTTAAGTCCTAATGCTAGTTCTATGAATGTGGCTTTTACAATGCCTATTACGAATGCTCTCATGCAAATTAGAGAGGAAAAGTTGAAATAAAAGGTTTCCATTCCCAAAAAGTTAGAAGATGGTTGGGAGCCCATCATTGAGATGAATGTGAATGATTTTGATTGTCATGCTTTATGTGATCTTGGTGCAAGTATTTCTATTATGCCTAGAAAAATTTATGATATGCTTGGTTTACCACCGCTTGAAAATTGTTATTTTGATGTTCCTCTTGCTGATGTTACTAAGAAGAAACCTTTGGCAAGGATTAATGATGTTCTTATTATGGTTAACAATAACCTTGTTCCCGTTGATTTCCTTGTTTTGGATATTGAATGCAATGCTTCTTGTCCTATTATTTTGGGAAGACCTTTTCTTAGAACTGTTGGTGCTATTATTGATATGAAGGAAGGCACCATTAAATATCAATTCCCACTCAAGAAAGGTATGGAACACTTCCCTATAAAGAGAATGAAGTTACATTTTGACTCTATTCTTAGAGCAAATTATGAACTTGATGCTTCATCACTTGAAATTACTTGATTTCCACTTTTTGCGCCTAGCTCAAAGGCGTTAAAGAAAAGCACTCTTGGGAGATAACCCAATGTTTTCTTTTCAGTAGTTTTTCTTTTTGTTGAGTCTTGGAAGTTATTACTACTATAATGACCTCTCCTTATCATTTTTATTTCGTTTTTGTGCCAAGAAGAACCGCTAATTGGAGGAAGGTAAGATTTGGGGAATTTGCTGTCCTAAAACAGATTTCTGCGCTGTATAGTAAACATTCGTGAAAATTATCAGAATGTCTTTTTGATCTGCTATTTCTTGTGCACATGCCCCAGGTTGTTGTCTAAATTTCATTAGTTTTGCACTTTTCGATTTGAGCAACAGAAGATTTTCAAAAAAAAATCGATCTTTACCAGCTGTTATGTTTTGACAGATTTCTGCCACTATTTGTGTTTGCCTCTTAATCTCTTTCTTTTTGAGTTCTTTTGATCACGGAACTTTTGAGAGAGTTGCTACAGTATATTTATGCTTTAATGGGTGTTATACTTGAGTTGAAACTGAACCAAAGTGTGGATTTACTATCTTGCATACACTAATGTTGCTAATAAGAATTGTGTGAAGTTTTGTATGAAGTTTTCAAGTGTAGGGAAAGGAGAATGATGAGATGAGATGAAGCATGGACAAAAGCTCAAGCTTGGGGATGCCCATGTCACCCCAAGAAATATCCAAGAAGTACAAGAGTCAAAGCTTGGGGATGCCCCGAGGCACCCCTTCTTCATCGACAAATATCAGGTCACCTTGCAGACACTATATTTTTATTGCTTCGTATTCTATGCGTTTTTCTTGGAGCGTCTTTATTTTATCTTTCAGTTTTCTTTTCTATTGTTTGCTGCAATAAATGGTTGGACCTCAACATGTTTCTCTTGGAGAAGACACACTCCGTTTTTCATTGCCAAGAACACTCTAGTTTTCACTCTTATCGCTCAACGAGTGTTCTCTTTTTCTCGTACTGCGTTTAGCTTTCATTTTTCTGCCTTGATTTTTGTTCAAAACATGTTATTTCTTTGTAGCAAGGTGTGTTTAGACCTCTGTTCTATGTTGCTTTTCATCTTTAAGAGTTGTTTCAAAAAGTTTGATTGGTGTTGGAAAAGAGAAAAAAGTTTCATGCCTATAGTGGTACAACTGGGAGCTTGTTTAGACTGTGGCTTAGACTTTTGCATGTGATGCTTGATGTTATTTTGATTATATGCTTAGTAGTTTTTACTATAGCATGACTTGTCTCAAATGACTGAGATTGCTTAATGTGCCTTTGAAAGAATCATGTGTTGTTTTTATTATATGGGAGCATATTAGTGCGGTATCCTCCTTTGATGCTTTATTTGGGTTGACTTGGCGCATGCTTACACCATGTTTGACTTTAACCAGTCGCCTCAAGCCTCTATGAACATTTGGTTTTTGACTTGTGATACCACTTTATGCTTTGGTTAATAATGTTTTGTCGCTATGCATGATTATGGCCGTTATTGCTCTCTTAGTTGGTCGCTCCCAGTCTTTTGCTAGCCTTCATTTGTTCTGAGAGGGAATACTTCTCATGCATCCAACACCCAAAAACCAAAGTTTTTCAAAGAGTCCACTATAAATTCCTATGCATGGTATTTGCAAGCCATTCCAAGTAAATTTTCATGTGCTACCTTTCAAAAACCTTCAAAATACTTCTCATTTTGTGACACTGTTTTCAGCTCATGGGGACGTAGTGGTCGGATTTGCTATCTTCCATATTGTAATCTTTCAAAAAAAGGAAAAAAGAAAAGAAAAGGCACTCCTCCATGGTTTGTGAAAGTTGGCCGGCACTGATGACCCACAAGTATAGGGGGTGTATCATAGTACTTTCAATAAATAAGAGTGTCGAACCCAACGAGGAGCAGAAGGTGTTGATGAGCGGTTTTGATCAAGGAATCACTGTAAATACTAGCAAACAGGTTTTCAGGGGTATCTGGTAATACGAGTAAATAAAGTGCGAGTAAATAAAAGACAGTAGTAACAATTGCAGCAAGTGGCCCAATCCTTTCTTCAGCAAAGGACAAGCCGGTTGTGTACTTATAATAACCAAACGTTCTCGAGGACACACGGGAGTTTCTGTCAAGAGCTTTCGCTTCATAAAGCCAATAGTCTTTATTGGTTTGATAGGTGTTATGGGGGTGAACCTGTGCTAGCGCACTACCCTTACTAGGATAAATACACACTTGTGATTATACCCCTTGCAAGCATCCGCAAATACAAGAAAGTAATTAAGATAAATCTAACCACAACCTTAAACTCTAAGATCCTACGCTCCCTGGTGCAATGGTTTCCCAACAGAGGTTTAGGTTTCTGTCACTCCAGCAACCCCACAATCGGTAGCCAAATACACAATGCATCTCACTAGGCCCATAAATGGTGAAGTATCATGTAGTCGACGTTCACATGACACCACTAGTGAAATAGCACCACAACAATATCAAACCATTAAATATTTCTCAACAATAATTCACTACTAACATCTTGACTTCTCCCATGTCCTCAAGAACTAAACGAACTACTCACAAGACATCATATGGATCATGATAAGAGGTGAAATAATGGTAAATAACAATCTAAACATAAACCTTAACTCAACGGTTCCACTCAATAGCATCAACTACAAGAGTAATCAACACCGGGAAAGTTTCCCCTATGAATATAACAAGATCCAACTCAAGATGTTACAGCGGGATGGCGTGGTGATGGTGGAGATGAAGGTGCTGGTGATGGAGATGATGACGATAATGATCCCGATGAAGTCCGGTGCGATGGTGATGACGATGGCGACGATCTCCCCTCTCCGGGAAGGAATTTCCCCGGCAGATTTCTCCCTGCCGAAGAGCTTTTCTCTCTCTGCTGTTCTCCGCCCCGCAGAGGCGGCTGTGTCTAACTCTGAGCTCCTCCCCGACTTAGGTTTTTGGGGACGATGAAGTACACGAAGGGGCGAGACCAGAAGTGGGCCAGGGCGGCCTCACATAGGGCTGGCGCGGCCAGGGGTCAGGCCGCGCCACCCTGGCGTGTGGGCCCCTCCTGGCTCCTCTCGACTCCTCCTTCTGGCTTCCTGAGTCTTCTGAGAAAATATAATTTCCTGGTATTTTTCTAGAATTTTCCTGATCTTCAAAATATGGTCCCTTGATGGCCCTTTTTCCAACAGAATCCTGACTCCGGCAGCAAATCCTCCGATGATCATCAAACATGTGAAAACAAGGGAAATAACATAAGTATCAACTCTAAATATGAAATATATCAATGAATAACAGTAAATTATGATACAAAATAGTGATGCAAAATGGACGTATCAACCCCCCCAAGCTTAGACCTCGCTTGTCCCCAAGCGAAAACTAAACTCGGTAAACATGACCACAGGTTTATGGAGTGAAGTGTCGATAATCAAAATACGGACAAGAAGCATCACATTCACCAAGGCACAAATTATAATAGACAGCAACTTCCCTTTATAAGATATAGACTTGCAATAGGTAAAAGGGAATCACATGTAAAGATGCACAAGGTAAACTATAATTGGCAATGGCAAACCTTAGTTCTTGGTCAAAGAATGAAGAACAAGCTGTTCTTTCTTTTGAACGGAGCCTTTTAAAACAGAGCTAATATAGCAAAGACTATATGCTCAACAAAACAAACTTTTGCATTCATAGAAAGCTTTCAAAGATATATTCCTTCAGACTAAAGCATTATACAAAACAAGGAAGATAGTAAACATGATTAAACGAATCAACATATGGATGAATGAAACATAACAACTCAAATGCTTGCTAAAGATAGAGGGAAATAGGTTGACTCAACATAAAAGTAAAGATAGGCCCTTCGCAGAGGGAAGCAGGGATTAAACATGTGCTAGAGCTTTTCATTTGCAAAACAGAGGTAAAAAGTTATTTTGAGAGGTGGTTGCTTTTGTCAACGACTAGCAACGGAGTTCTTGATATCTTCTATACTAAACAAGTGAGAGCGGTTCCGAGATGTTTGATTAATTGGCACATTGGTGCTCTTTTATAGCTTTGCACTCCTCCCCACCTTTTTCCTTTCTCAAACTATGGCTAACCGATTCCATCGGGTGCCAACCAACTTTCACATTCCATGGTGGAGTGCTTTTCTTTTTTCTTTTTGAGATTGTAATGGTCTGACCAGCTCCCTTGCAAAATTAATGACGAGCAGATGAAGCTGCCTAGTCGAGGGGTACTTAATTTAGTATGGAAGATAACAAACCCATCCACTACGTCCTCATGAGCTAAAAACAGTGGCACAAAATGAGAAGTGTTTGAAGGTTTTTGAAAGGTAGCACATGAAAATTTACTTGGAATGGCTTGAAATACCATGCATAGGAATTTATAGTGGACTCTTTGGAAGTGACTTAGCTTTTGGGAATTTGGATGTACGAGAAGTATTTCCTCTCAGTACAGGTTTTTGGCTAGCAAGGCTGGGTAGCAAGCATAAGAATTGCATGAAACAAACAAACACACATATAATAAGAACAATCATGCAAACTCCCTTGAAGGTACAATGATTTTAACTTTGAGAATAACAATGCTTATAAGCCAAACATAAGGAAAACTGAAGTGATGTAACTACAAACACTTCTTTATTCTTTTCTAATCAAACCTCAAGGTAAAGTTGCTACTGACCAAGCTAGGTTTGCCAAAACCAACTAAATTTACTTATGCTCCCAAGGTAATACCAATACCAATCAACAAGACTAGTCATACAAGAGAGATTGCAACCTAACATAAAGTGTGCGGAAAGTAAACGATAAAATTTCTCATTAATATTTCATTACCGCAACTCACACCAAGGGATACATAGATAACCAACTAAGGAGGATACTTCCAAACTGCAAACTATTCTATAAGATAACTTCTCTATTCATGATATGACACTACTTGAAAAGTAAATGAGCAAAAGGTAATGATGTGATACCGCGGCACTCCCCCAAGCTTGGAACATGCCAAGGGGATGCCTATACCGATGACGAATTACTCCTTTGGCGGCGTTGGTAGCAGCCTTGGATTAATGAAATATTCCTGCATTCTACGAAGCCTGAGATTCTCTTCTTGAAGCATCTCTACCTCTCTCTTCAAGGCTTGATATTGAGTGCAAAACTCAAAAGTGACCAGCATTCCGTGTGCTATCACGGGCATGGAGCTAAGATCCAAAACATGATACGTTGGTCCCTGCAGATCATGAGAAAAGATACGCCTAGCTTTCGGTGGTCCTTCAAAAGCAGGGTTTTTCGGCCTTGCTCTTCCAGAACCTTGCTCCTCCTTCCACTTTTGGCCTAGGTGAACAAATTCCCAGGGTCTTTTGCCTTTGTCATCGCTTGAAGAGGCCATGGCTCCTCCAAGCTTAAGATCAACTCCTAACAGAAACAGCTCGAAACAAAACACGACGAGAAAACGATATACAAACCTCGGAGACTCCGGGGGGTTAAATAGGCAAAAATTATGCATCGAAACGAAATCACAGGAGGAAACCGGGACGGAAACGAGTCCCGGGGTGTTCTCACACCTGGGTGGCGCGGCCAGGGGTGGACCCGCGCCACCTACGTGTGAGAAACACACGGACTCCTTTTCCTGCCCGTTTTCATCTCGTGATTTTTAATATTTAGTAAAAACAGCAAAAATATTAAAGGAAGAGCTTTTCGCGAAACTTCTCTGACTAGAACTGTTACCTATTCGAAAACGAACTCTGCAGGTACCTGCAATTTGTCTTGGATGAATTCTTCCGGAGAAACTGTTTCAATAACATCAACATCTTCATTATAAGAATCTCCAGAAATATAATGTTTGAGTCTTTGCCCATTCACCACTTGTGTAGAGTCATCTTTCAATGAAGCAATCTTAATAGCACCTGAGCGGTACACTTCCACTATAACATATGGTCCTTCCCATTTAGAGAGTAATTTTCCTGCAAAAAATCTGAGACAAGACCTATACAATAGAACTTTCTCACCAACATGAAACTCTCTCTTAAGAATTCTCTTATCATGCCATTGCTTGACTTTCTCTTTAAAGAGCCTGGCATTCTCATACGCTTCGTTTCTCCACTCATCAAGAGAACTCAAATCTAATAACCTTTTCTTACCAGCTAGTTTAAAATCTCTATTAAGCTCTCTCACTGCCCAAAAAGCTTTGTGTTCTAATTCTAAGGGCAAGTGACACGCTTTTCTGTAAACCATCTTATAAGGAGACATACCCATGGGGTTCTTATAAGCAGTTCTATAAGCCCATAAAGCATCGTTTAACTTACTAGCCCAGTTTTTCCTAGATCTATTGACAGTCTTCTGCAAGATAGACTTGATCTCCCTATTTGAAAGCTCTACCTGTCCACTAGTTTGGGGATGGTAAGCAGAAGCAATTCTATGATTGACATCATATTTAGCAAGAGTTTTTCTAAAACTACCGTGAATAAAATGAGAACCTCCGTCAGTCATAAGATATCTAGGCACACCAAACCTAGGAAAAATAACATCCTTAAGCATTTTCAACGAGGTCTCACCATCGGCACTCTTTGTAGGTATGGCTTCTACCCATTTAGTAACATAATCAACAGCAACAAGTATATGGGTATAGCCTTTTGAAGGAGGAAAAGGACCCATAAAGTCAAATCCCCAACAATCAAACGGTTCAATAATAAGAGTGTAATTCATAGGCATTTCATTGCGTCTAGAAATATTACCAACTCTTTGACATTCATCACAAGATAAAACATACCTTCTGGCATCTTTAAAGAGGGTTGGCCAAAAAAACCTGATTGTAGAACCTTTTGCGCGGTTCTATCTCCAGCATGATGCCCTCCATAGGCGCTGCTATGGCATTTTCTTAATATCTCTTGTTGCTCATATTCCGGTACGCATCTTCTCATAATACCATCAACTCCTTCTTTATATAAGTGTGGGTCATCCCAAAAGTAATGCCTCAAATCATAAAAGAATTTTCTTCTTTGCTGAGCTGTAAAGGTTGGAGGCAAATACTTGGAAACAATAAAGTTAGCATAATCAGCATACCAAGGAAAGTCTCGCGAAGTTACATTTATTGTAGCTAACTGTTCATTTGGAAAACTATCATTAACAGGAATAGGATCAAAAGAAATGTTTTCCAATCTAGACAAGTTGTCAGCCACAGGATTTTCAGCACCTTTCCTATCTACGATATGCAAATCAAACTCTTGTAAAAGCAACACCCATCTAATAAGCCTAGGCTTAGCATCCTTCTTAGTCATAAGATATCTAATAGCTGCGTGATCAGTATGAATAGTAACTTTAGAATCAACAATGTAAGATCTAAACTTATCACATGCAAAAACAATAGCAAGAAACTCTTTCTCAGTAGTAGCATAATTCTTCTGAGCAGCATCAAGAGTC
The DNA here is from genome assembly GCA_007115705.1 of Dactylis glomerata. NCBI lineage: Eukaryota > Viridiplantae > Streptophyta > Magnoliopsida > Poales > Poaceae > Dactylis > Dactylis glomerata. The sequence continues at coordinate 2,324,347 of QXEO01000309.1, read as the reverse complement.
TTACTAGCATAATGAAGAACATTCAACTTATTGTCTACGCGCTGTCCAAAAATAGCACCAACAGCAAAATCACTAGCATCACACATAATTTCAAAAGGTAAATTCCAATCAGGTGGCTGAACAATAGGAGCAGTAGTTAAAGCCTTCTTAAGAGTTTCAAAAGCTTCCTTACAATCATCATCAAAGACAAATGGTACATCCTTTTGAAGAAGATTAGTAAGAGGCTTTGAAATCTTAGAGAAATCTTTAATAAACCTCCTATAGAAACCAGCATGACCAAGAATACTACGAATACCTTTAACATCTCTGGGACAGGGCATTTTCTCAATTGCTTCAACCTTTGCTCTGTCAACTTCAATACCTCTTTCAGAAATTTTATGTCCAAGGACAATTCCTTCATTCACCATAAAGTGGCATTTCTCCCAATTAAGAACAAGGTTAGTTTCTTCGCACCTCCGCAAAACTTTATCAAGGTTGTGCAAACAATCTTCAAAAGAAGTTCCATAGACGGAGAAATCGTCCATGAAGACCTCCACAATTTCTTCACAAAAGCCATGAAAAATAGCAGACATGCATCTTTGAAAAGTAGCAGGAGCATTGCATAAACCAAATGGCATACGTCTATAAGCATAAGTTCCATAAGGACAAGTAAAAGTGGTTTTCTCTTGATCACCCTTCTTAACAGCAATTTGAGAAAAACCAGAATAACCATCAAGGAAACAAAAATGAGTCTTCTTAGACAACCTTTCTAACATCTGATCTATAAACGGTAAAGGGTAATGATCTTTCTTAGTAACTTTGTTTACCTTCCTATAATCAATGCACATCCTATAACCAACTACTACCCTTAGAGGAATAAGCTCGTTATTCTCATTAGGCACAACAGTCATACCTCCTTTCTTAGGAACACAATGAACAGGACTAACCCATCTACTATCAGCAATAGGATAAATAATACCAGCATCAAGGAGTTTTAATACCTCATTTCTTACCACATCCTTCATCTTGGGAATTAGGCGGCGTTGATGCTCCACGACTGGCTTCGCGTCTTTCTCCATATTAATGGCATGCTGACATAAGGTGGGAGAAATCCCTTTTAAATCATCAAGAGTATATCCCATAGCTCCTCAGTGTTTCCTCAATATCTCCAATAATCTTTCTTCTTCCTTTCCTGAAAGTTTAGAGCTAATAATAACAGGATATATTTTCTTATCATCTATATAAGCATATTTAAGATTATCAGGCAAAGGCTTTAATTCAAACACAGGATCTTCCTTAGGTGGCAAAGTGGTACCAAGATCCTCCATAGGTAGATTATGCTTGATTAATGGTGGTTGACGAAGAAGAATATCGTCAATCTCTTCTCTTTCCTTACTGAAAACATCACTTTTGTGATCTTCCATGAATTGCTGCAAGGCATTATTAGGAGCAAGCGCAATAGAAGCAAGCTGTTCAACTCGAAAATTTTCATTAGGCGTGTCATTTTCATAAGAAGTCTTAGCAAACTTGGAAAAATTAAACTCATAAGACTCTCCATTAAACTTAGTAAAAAAAATTCTCCTTCTTACAATATATCAAGGCGCCACAAGTGTTCAAAAATGGTCTACCAAAAATAATAGGAAAAGTTTTACTAGCCTCCTTACCAAGGACTAGAAAATTAGTAGGGTATTTAGTCTTACCGCAAAGAACTTCCACATCTCGAACAACACCAAGAGGCCAAACAGTCTCTCTATTAGCAAGCTGAACAACCACATCAATATCTTCAAGTTCACAAGCGCCAATCTCGTGCATGATTTCTTTGTAAAGCTCTAAGGGAATAGCACTTGCACTAGCACCAATATCACATAAACTGTAATAGCAATGATCTCCAATCCTGACAAAAATAACAGGAACACTTGTTTTCCTATGCTTTTTAGGATGTGAGAGAATGTTAGAAGCATCTTCACAAAAAAGAATATATTCATCCCCTACATCTTTAGTAACAAGATCCTTCAATATAGCTACAGGAGACTTAATAGTAATTTGCTCATCGGGTTCTGCAGCTTTCTTAGTACTTTTATTAGACACACTTACCAAAGTAGAATACTTCTTTACCTTAGCAGGAAAAGGTGTCTTCTCAAAATAAGGTTCAGGCACAATGCTATCAACAGTACAAACTTCAGTAGCTGCAGCAGGTAAATGACTAATAGAATCTTTATAAGGCGCACACTACAGGAAATCCAATCTATTACAACAATTTTTATTGCTACAACCACATTTCGTTGCAATAAAATGCAATATTGCCACCATTTTCACCTTTGTGGTAATAGGCCGCGCATATTGCCACGGTTTAGTTTTGTCGTCATAAGTACATGTTTTGTTGCAATATAGCCCGTATATTGCAACAATATGCATGGATGTTGCAATATGGCAACAATATTGCGACAACCAAATTCCGTTGCATGAGTTAGTCATTTTGTTGCGATAGAAACTAGGTCTCACAACAAAGTAGACATTTGTGGTAATATTCAAACAGATATTGCAACAGCTGTGTCACGTTGCCATACTTACAAATACTGTTGCAAAAAATTGCCCACCTATTGCAACAAAACACATATTGGTGGTAATAGCGCATATCTTTCGCCTCAATTTCACCCTGTTGCAATAACTATTGTTACTGTGACAAGTTGTGTATGTGTGGCAATATGTAGAGGATATTACTACAACCCACTACTGTTGCAATAAAGAACATGATGTTGCAATGATATTCCATAGTCAATGGCGGGCCTTCACGTGGGCTACCTAGGCCATGACTCCCGACAATTGAAATATTTTAGTAGCCCCTAATACTATCATGGCCAGCAACCAGCCCATGAACCTTGTCATCAACCCGTTAACCATTAGCAGCGGGCAAGCATATATGATTAAACATTTAAAAAATTGAATTAAGGTAGCATATAGAAAATGTTATGAGTGGGTACTGAAAAAATGACAGTCATGTCCACCTCCCCGCTAAAAGAAAACGAAGTCAAAATTTCAGAAACGGCTAGGTTGCAGCAAAGTGTACAGAGCAACAATAAATTTAAATTATTTGTGCATCCATTCAACCGACAAGATCTCAACATAAGCTGGCTAGAACAACACTAGAACGTGCACCGTATGTGTTCTGCTTGGGTTGTACTATGGTTGATTTCCCTAGACGGTTTATCTTCACACTTCAGCTAGTCTTATAATTATGTACTGATCAGGCGCCTGTGAGTGGGATCATTCCTGTGCAGCACTAAGGAGGAGGATTGAGGGGTGAGGAGGAGTTCGCCATGGAGATTCGACAGTGGACTCGTGTATCAAGATGGGATCGGACCATCCAGACCTAGCCTTGGACCTAGCCCCATGGCCCCAAGGCCAATTCTAGGGGGCACAGGTCGACCCATTCAACCCATTCAAATAAATTCATGTGGCCTTGTTGGCCCATTGGATACCCTAGGGCCGACCAAAAATTCAGCTTAAATACACTGTTTTCTCAACTCTGTATGCAGATGGAACATGTCTTAAAAGATAGTATTATAAGACAAGAAAAAATTACATAAGCGGATTTAATAAGACAAAATAAATAGAGGTTACAAAGTAAGCACAAGTCCAATCCCTACTCTTTTCATATTCCATACACAACAATCATCCAGTATCATTGACGACATCCAGATTCATTAACAACATTGCAGGTTCAATGACCATTTTGCTAAAGACTTCAAGGAGAAGCGAATAGCATGTACATTTCATCATCTGCTGGAGATTACTATAACTATAAAATGCTCCCACATGCTTGAGTCATCATCACCTGTATTTAGCGGATAATCAGAAGTTAGTACATCCATGTCAAAAACATGTAGCATACCAAACAACTATTGCCTAGAAACCATACATCATGGTTCAAAAAAGCGTACGCCTAGGTACACTTAAGCATGCTTAAGCGCTGAGCGGTTGCCTTCCGCTTCGCTTTTGGTCTAAGCGTTCGATTAAGCGAGACAGGGAATCTTGTCGTGTTTTGTGCTAGAATCTCCTCTGTGCGAGTGTTGGTGTGTTGCCTGTGTTGCTCTGCTCCTTGCTCGATGCATTGATGCTATATTAATTTGATTAGGTCTCTTGCTTAGCTGTTTGCTACTCCACTACTGCTTAGCTGCTTGTTTGTGTTTGTTACATTGTTTGCTTAGATGCTTGCGTGTTTATAAGAAAATGGAGCGAAACCGAGGCAAACCAAGGTATTGATCCCCGTATTCCTCGGAAATGTAGCATTGCATGCTTAGGATACAAAATTACAGCATATTATAGGGGTATATGTACCCATCTTGACTTCCATGTTTCATGTTCGTACGATTTTAGCTTGAGCGCTTAAGCGGCGCTTAAGCTCACTTAAGCAGCAGTTCCTCTAAGCAGTGCCTCACCGCTCGCTTAGCGCCTAGCGCTTTTCTGAACTTTGCCATACATGTAAATCATGATTGATTTATAAACAACCTTCTTTACAATTCAGAGAGCACAAAGCAACATGTAAAAATCAATGGTTCATAAACCACCTTCTATAAAGCGATGGGAACATGGCTTCTGTATTAGCAGTATACAGTACATAGATTCAGCACACACAAAACTCACTATAAGCTAGGAATTTACAGGCAAGTAGCTGAAAGAGGCACACATGTTATATACTTTCTATCCTGAGTTCGATTTGTCTGTAATTAGTTCAAGCTTCAGTTCACGGAACAAACGCAATCAATCGATGATGAGCTTACTAAACTACTAGATTTAACAAGGGAGTGCTAATCCTTATGCTGGAACAAGGGAGCAAGATAACATAAGTGGCAGAATCTCATCTCCAAAAGCAACTGCTAACCCTTAATTACGCTGGAAGGAGCAACTACTAGGTGTGTATTTCTCTGGCCGGCATAGTTAGTGCTTTTTTTTTAACTATGCATACGGCATAGTTAGTGCTAGTTTCCTGCAAAACGTCCAACTAAACTGTGCTTGCACACAAGCTCCAGACCTCCAAGTAGTCTCTAAGAGTTTACCACATGAGACTGATTATTATCTGGGTAGAGCACAATGTTAAGACAAACTCTCGAGTTATTTTTAATTTCAGCTGTCTCAAAATAAGCATCAGCACTAGGTTTCAAGTATCATCTATCAAGTGGCACTACCAAGAAATAAGCATCAGTAGGGGATGAGGGGAAAACACTAAAATTTCTGTATTCAAAGGATGAAGATTCATCCAGGCCAGGTAGCACGACTGGCCTGATGAGAACATTTCTGCTCCTATGTACATAGAAGATGAAGCAGTGTAGAGGCAACAAGTTAGTATCATCTGAATACTATCTAGGCAGAGGAAAATCAAACTATAGTATGAACAAATTGGGCTGGTATAATTTTCTCTAGCAGACTAGCAACTGAATAGACTGTGGAGACTGGAGATCTGGTCCAAGAATTAATGTATGTACCGACTCCTACAAAGATTTAAGATGGAAGAATTGTGGAGGCAGCAGGAAGGACGCTAGTAGTCTCACCTTGTTTGACTAGCAGCGCTGCTTGGAAGGGGAGGAAGCAAAACGGGGAGGCAACCTGATGAGCCGGAGAGGAGCAAGAAGAGATCGAGCCGGAAAGGATGGCGACGACGATCCTGCCGGCAACCGGGACGACGACGAGCTATCGGCAACCGGGACAAAGACGGGATGTGCAGGGATAGAGAAGAAGACGACCTGGAGAGTGACCGGGAGAAACGCCAGGAGCAAGACGGCGACCGGGACGTGAGCGGAAGGCGCGGGCGGCGGCATAGATGGGCAGGGAGGCGACTAGGGCTCGAGGGTGATCCTAGTGACCTAGTCATCGCTCGCGTGCGTGCGGGATAGCGCCCCGCACGCAGCGACATGCTCGTAGGCCGCTCCAGAATATGGCCCAATAACTGGTACGGAGTATTGCTCTTTTTTCTATTTCCTTTTTCTCTTCTGTTTTTTCTAAAGTGAATAATTTTCAAATTTAAACATTTATAAAATTTCAATTTTGAACAAAAATAAAAAATGAACAGAATTGGAATTTTAACAAATACGGAATATGAACACATTTCAAATTTGAACATTTTCCAAATCAGAACAAAAATCAAATTTGAACATTTTTTCCAAATCTGAACAATTTTTAAAGTTTGAACATTTTTCAAAATTTGAATATTTTCAAATCTGAAAATTTTCAAGTTTGAACATTTTTCAAATTTGAATAGTTTCAATATCTGAATTTCAGCAAAACAGAAAAACATGAACATAAAAGGAAAAAATGAAGAACAGCAAAAAAACAATCTAAACCTATAAACCTGACCAGAACCAGAAAAAATCGTGAGAAACCCGCGGTAAAGAAAAAGAAAAGAAAAAGCCCCTAATGGGCCGGCCCCAAACCATGGATGCGCACATGTGAAGCGCAGTAAACGCGCGCTAACTCGGTTCGGTGGTTAAGTTCTGAGTCTCCAACGGGAACGACGCGTACCTTCATCTTCCTCCTACATCGTCTTCAACCTCAGTCCACACTATAGTTCTCCTTCGTGCCTTCGTCCCATCTAGCTGCCCCCGCCGCCACCGCCAGCCGCAACCGCCTGTTGCCGCCTCCCCGCGGCCGTCGGCTCTCTCGAGCCGCCAAGCCGCCCCACCCTGCCCGAGCCACTGCCACTGTCAGTCCACCGCTTCATGAATGCAGAGGGGTCATTTTGGTCATACACGTCCCGCTGATGATCATTCGTCGGAGAGGTGTCTTGGCGATATCTGGAGTATTTCCGAACCATATGGTAACACACTTAAGGGGTCAATGATGTTATAAGATGGTTTTGATATATTTGGAACTACCAGAGTTTTCATAAGAGAGTGACAAAAAAGTTCCGTGGAGGTTCGAAGTAGTTTAGAGAATTTCAGAAGGAGTTCTCGAGGATGAGGAATTAAATATGTGTTAATTAATATTAATTAATTGAATTAATATTAATTAATTGAATTAATATTAAATAAATATTTATTAAAATAATCTAAATGGGCATCCCACCTACAAGGGCCCTCCCAGAGGAGATCCCAAGGAGGTGGCCGCTGCCCCCCTTGATGGGCCCTAAGGGTCCATGCGCCTAGGATTTGGTGGAAAGAGGCGCCTAGGGTTTTGGCTGACGGCATCTTGGCCCCATCTCTTTTTGTCGCCGCCCCACCTAAATTGGATCTAGGTGGATTCCCTACCCCCTCACCCTTCCACCTATAAATAGTGGGGATCCCCTATGTGAAGATAACACAATTTCACAAGCCAGGAGCTCTCCTCTCCCTCTCTCCCATGCGGCTCCTCGAAGAGCGGCATAAGAGCGTCAGGTATTCCCACTATTTGATTAATTGTAGAGAAAGCTTTAATGTTTCCTTCCGTGTACCCTAATTTACATGATTTATTACCTTCAAGATGGCATTATTTCCCCTTTCTTTTCTATGTCCTCCCTCCTCTCGCCCCCGTTGATAGACTTCTTCACCCCTGGTCTGCTCCCCCCTCTTCTCCGACGATGTTGCCGTTTGGGGTTGAGAAGGATGTGTTGCCAGGTTGTACAGAGTAGTCTAGGTCTTGTGTGCGGCTGCTTGCCGGTGTTTGGAATTTTGCCATTAGAAGGGAGGGCTCCAGATCTTTTGGGCTGGATCTGCCGTTGCCTGGAGATTTTCTTCCTCGTCTCGGTGCTCTGGTGGATAGAGCTGAAGACGGTGGTCGACGGTCTCATCATGGACTCCAATAATAAAGCTCAGGTAGACATAAAGAACTTGTGTGATGACAGTACTTTTGGACTCGGGATCGAAGTCATCGAACGAAAGGGTACCATCACGTACGAAAGCGTAAAGTGGAAGGGCGACGCCCATGCGTTGCTATGGCCTACTAAAATTAGAGCAAATGCACAGATAATAATATGGTTTACTGAAGTTACACAAATCAAACTCTAAACGATCTACCATCCTAGTTTACCAGGCTGAACTCATCGAGGCCACGTTGCCAAGATCCCGTGCGTCTCCGCTCTCGGAGTCGAGGCCATGGCTATGCCCATACGGTCGACGGCCGTGTGCATCAATTGATGCAGAGGCCGGGGTCACCCCATTTCTATAAAAAAAAGACCATACGGGTCGTGCCTCGCGTTTGATGGAGCATCCGCTGCTGTGTCGAGCACTCCCTGTCTTGTAGGAACTCGAGACGCTATGATGGCGTCGCGCACTGGACGTTGGTCGCTCCCTCTGTGGTGTAGCCGTGTAGCAGGACTGCAGGAGTGCACGCGCCGGAAGCCTTCGTATCGGTCGCCGCCGCTATGTGAGGATGCTAAACAAGAGTGGCGTCGGCCGCCGCTGCCGCTCTCCAGCTAGGATGCAGGGCAAAAGAGTCTGTGCAACTCCTCCACGGCTCCGTCCACTCGGCCTGCTCACCGGCCTGACCGCCCGATCGACAGTAAGGAGATGCGACGACAGCGAGGGAATCAGGAAGGGTGGTTCATGGCCCATGGGTGGTTTACAGGGATATGCACCGCTGAGCGCCGAGGCTGCGGTGGCCTGCCGTCCAGCGACCCCGTATGAAGTATCGCGAAGGCTGAGCGCCGAGGCTGGGGTGGCCTGCCGTCCAGCGACCCCGTATGAACAGGAGTATCGCGAAGGATGTGGAGTAGCGTGGTACGGCAGAGGAATCGGGAAGCGTTCCGGGTTTTAGATAGTGTATGTAGAACGGACTCTGGCGCGAGCGCGACGGACGGAACGAAAATAACGAAACGAAAATTAGCAACACACGAGGAGGACGGACGAAGACGTAAACGAGGACGGGCGAAAACGTATTACCATCACGTCCTCAAGCCGTATTATTAGTAGAGAAGATTATTTTCCAACCTGTTTCATTATTACAAGCGACCACTTAATAAAATAATTAATGTCCAAACAAAAAATTAAGCGCATACTCTACTTTGTGGAGGTATTTTTTGACTTCCCGCTAACCATTGATTTTTTTTTGTAACTTCCCACCAAATTATGGTCCTGTATTGCGCCATAATATTATAACCTCCTGCAAAAAACCCCTAATAAATAGTACTCCCGATTATTTCTCATCAGCAAATTGTGAGATCGGATCTGAGAGCTACCTCGCTTCTCTGTCCTCGCGGCGTCATGACGGCACCGTCGACACTGCGGAAGACACCTGAGTTGCAGGTAATTTCTTCTCCTCCGACCGCTTTTGGTCTCACACGAGGAGAAGTGGGAAGCGACCAACACCCCGTCGCCGGTCGGCCCGTCGATCCCTCTCAGCGCAGCGCCCCTTTTCCATCGTAGAATAGAGCGCACTCCTCACTCCACGATCTCACCTCCGGCATGCCCGCATTGCCTTCCTACTATCACAACCCTCGGGATGCAACAGGCCCCCTCGCCGGCGACCAGCAAGGCGGCAGTGGTGGCGGCGCTCACGCCGATCTGGGAAACTGTCGAACTTCTGTCGTCGATGTCGTCCACGGCCTCGGCCACGGCAACCACAGCCTCGGCGGCCACGACCACGACTGCCAACACCTCGCCGAACCAGCGGTTCGACTGGGAGCTCTTCAGAGAGCAGGCCACCATCGATCCCCCTGATGGCAGCACGGTATATGCCTTCAATACTTGTCCATGGATCGTTAATCCCTCCCTCAGCGTGAAAGTAGTGTTTTCTGAAGTTAGGTTCAGTTAGCAAGTACATGTTCTGAATTTAGGTTCAGTTAGCAGTAGTCTGTTCGATAGTTGGTGGTAATTTTGTTCTAAACTGATTTGATTTTAGAAGAAATAGTGTACCAAACTGGAGCTCAGATTTGTAAAAGCCCACTTATGATGAGGAACCATGTAGTTCTAGGTTACTGCCAACTGAAATTTTTCATTTTGATGACTGTTTGATCTTTCATGAATGTGAACAAGGGCAGTGATTATTTTGTTTGTAAGGCAACAGTTTTCGAATTAGGTTTTAAAAACTTTATTTCTCTGAGGATTAATCTTTGTGAGATTTATGCGCTCAGGTTGTACAACATAGGTGATGATCACATTTCTATTCTATTGTGGTTATATCATGTTCAACTCGCAGTTGAAAGAATTGCTTACATTATTGCAAATTTTACAAGTGTCCATTAATACAGAATTGTAAGGTCAAGTTTATTACCAATGGATGCAGATCAAAGGGAAGAGTAAATCAAAGACTATCACACATCTACTATTGAATCAGGAATGTGTGTCCCTGATGAGGTGAAATGACGTCTACCATACTATGAACTATTTCTACCAGAGCTTATGTCGCTGTGTGGTGTTGCGATTGATGTGCATGGATTGTATTTTCTTTATGGTATGCTGCGGGTGAGTGATGCATCACATCATTTTACTTCTTTGGAAAGTTGGTACTTATGAATAAAATGTGTGATTTGACAGTAATATTACTATTGTGAGAAAATACGAATTTGTACCTTATGTTAAAGCTAATGAGTTTAACGCGATCTCAGCAATTCGATAACTTTTCACGTCGAAATTTACCAAAGACCACAGATCTATGAGTTGGTACGTGCCAATGAAATCAAGGTCTTGCTACTTTTGACTGGAGAAGAACATTTCTTCTGTTTAATCGCAGCGATGTTGCTTTAACCAGAAACTTGAAGGTAATGACAGCTGTACTAATCATATTCAAATGGGTCCTTTTTCCATGTCACCAGGGTTATTTTCTTAGCTCTCATTAAGGGAACTATTCAATTGTGCATATGTTGAGTGCTCCTAACTTGACTGTTTTCCAGGAATGAAATACCAAGACTATCGGAGATGGCAATAACTGAGAAGCCAATGCCTGGAATTAAATCAAATATTAGCATGGTTTTGTTACAAGGACATGATTTGGTCATGTATATTCATTGGTAATATGGCAGGCCAACTGGTTTTGGACTTTACTTTGGCTTCTAGAAGACTAGGATGACAGATCGTTTTCAGCAAGGCCCACTCTAATATGAATTCTTATGTTTTCACAGCTTTGGATGTGGGCATAACTATTATGTTTGAGAAACCAATTTCTCAGTCATTACTCATTACAAGCGGCGACGATGGTGAAAATACATTCTGCAGCTTCTTCATTTGCTGCAAATATTTGAGGGTTTTCATACGAGCAGGTATATGTCCGTAAGTCAAGATGGTGAATTTTTTTGACATGTAACATGGTGTCTATTTCTCCAGATATCAGACTATAGATTTTATTGATTATTATTGTAGAATTTGTAAAAGTAAGTATTTTCTGTGGGGCTGCTTGAGTATCCCACAGATAAGATTGTAGCCTATACCCTTTTCCCTTGGATGTTCACGCCATATCTCACTAAAAGAATTCTTGTTCTGATTCAGCTAAAAAAAATTGAGGCTGGTTTGTTTTTTATACAGTTCCCTGATTTATATATAGAAAAAAAAATCCAGATCATAATGGCAAGTCATCAACTAGATAGATTCCTGGAATGGTCTATTTTCTTTATAACTGGGGAGTACTGTAAATACATTCTTTTATACTTATTTGCAGTTTTCATTATAATTTTCACTAAATCTGTCATAGGTGTATGAAAATTGTTAGTTAGTATGAAAATTGATAATATGTCATGTTGTTTATTGCACGCATTGTTGTTGCAACACATTTAATATTTAGTGAAATCAGATAATGTTGTTAAACCTATTTTTTCTCAGTGGGTTGCTGTTTGGCCAGGGGATTACAATTTGGCAGTTATTGTTAGTAGATTGTATTTGTGCACATTCCGATTCATAGCGTTTCTAGTTTGCCAATAGCACCAATCGGAAAAGGCTTCCCAGTAGGAAATAGGCATCTTATGCTTTTTTCACCGGCATCATTTGCAAAATGATAGTGGTCAACAAAGATAGTCATGCTGAAGCTGCTTTTGTCTGTGATTTGAACCTGCTTAGATACGACAATTACAGTTGCTCATGTAAAACCACAAATGTTACTTTTCAAATACTGATCTCTAGAAACTATTTTATTGTATTGAGCGTGTGCCCATATTTCCTTCCATGCTCCTATTATGTTCGACTCATATAACTTGAGCTAAACAGTTTCTTGTTTTCTTAATTGCAGGAATCAAAAAAATTAACTCGACTGGAATATACACCACAAACACTTTAGTCTTTGCACGTAATTAGGTTAGCACATTCAGTATGTTGAATGATTGCTAAATTAGATTTCAGTTTCATTTTATGGATATTTGTGATGAGAGCTATGATATTTTATGAATCTACATGGTTTGAATAATATAATTGAATGCATTTTTTTTGGTTGCAATAATCTATTACCACAATCTAGTTTCGGTTGCAACTGCTTGACGCCACCAAATGTAGCTTTGTTGCAATAGTATTTTCACCACGAATGTTTGTAATGTCGCAATAGGTTTGCGCCACAAACATATTGTCCGTTGTGATAACCCCTTGACGCTATGAAATTCATCTTTGTTGAAATAGGCCTTTCACCACGAACCGGTTGTATTGTCGCAATCGCTTTTCACCACATAGATTTTGGCTGTTGTGATAACTATCTGTTACAACCAAAACAAGTATGTTGCAATAGTTTCTCGCCACGTTTAGAGAGTTGTTGCCATAAATTAATACCACGAACAGAGGGTTCGTGGCGAATGAGGTATACCCACAAAAAAAATAGTGGTTGCCATAGGATTCAGGTCTATTGGAACATTTGGCTATTGCAACGAAAGGACATGCGCCACGAAACAAGTGTTGTTGAAATAGGCTATGGCCACAAATGTCTATCGCCACAAATGGTAATCGCCATGATGTTGGTGCCTGTTGCATTAAGCTATCCCCACGAACCAAATTGTGGCGACAAGCGCATGCTGCTACAAGAAAAAGTGTGGCAACTTGTCACATCATCGTTGCAATAACACGTTTTTCTTGCCACATTTTGTTTTTTGTGGCAATAACCTATTACCATGCGTGCTTTCGCAACGCTTGCCAACGAAAGTCATGTCGTGGTAATAGGTACCTATTTCCACAATTTGGCACTTATTGCCACAAATACTGTTGTTGCAATAGACCTAATTTCTTGTAGTGGCATGATATTTATTCCAATCTTTCTTTGGAACATCAATATAAGAGGCAAAAGCCTTAAGACAATTAGCAAGTATTTGTGAATCAAGACCATAAGCAGTGATAACACTATGAAAGTCATCAGTCCCCATAAAAGATTTAATGCATTCATAATCATAGTTTATACCTGACTTCCTACCTTTGTCGTTTTCCCAACCTTCAGCATTCTCTTGTATACGGTCAAGAAGTTTCCACTTAGCATCTTCTTTCATATGAGTAAATGATCCAAAGCAAGAAGCATCCAAATAATCCTTATCAGGAAGAGTAAGTGGCGCATAAAAATTATCAATAACAATATTATTGGGGAGCTCATGAATGGGGCATTTGAGCATTAGTAACTTCAATATCCCCCACGCTTGGGCAATACTTTCTCCATCATGAGGCCAAAAATTATATATCCAGTTACGGTCTTTATGAATTTCACTTGGAGGATAAAACTTGGAATAAAAGAGAGGTACAATATCCTCCCATGCCATAGATGGACCATCTTGAAGTAGTCGATACCATTCTTCAGCTTTGCCTTTCAATGATAAAGAGAATAATTTCTTCTTGACCTGGCTTGGTGAAATACCTGCACATCTAAACAACTCACATAATTCATGTATAAATAATAAGTGATCACCCGGATGGACAGTTCCACCTCCTGAATAGCAGTTATCCATAATACGCCCAACAATTTTCATAGGTATTTTAAAAGGATCAATTTCAGCAAGCGGTGGTGGTGGTTGTTCATCCACATGTGCAGCAGTAGTAGTAGATGTGTTTCCAAATAGGAAACCAAATGGAGAGTTCTCCATAGCAGAGTAAAATAAAAATAAAAGACAAAATAAAAACAATAGTCACAGCGATGGTTACCTTTACCAATTCCACTCTTCAATAGCGCTACACTCCCCGGCAACGGCGCCAGAAAATAGTCTTGATGACCCACAAGTATAGGGGGTGTATCGTAGTACTTTCGATAAATAAGAGTGTCGAACCCAATGAGGAGCAGAAGGTGTTGATGAGCGGTTTTGATCAAGGAATCACTGTAAATACTAGCAAACAGGTTTTCAGGGGTATTTGGTAATACGAGTAAATAAAGTGCGAGTAAATAAAAGACAGTAGTAACAATTGCAGCAAGTGGCCCAATCCTTTCTTCAGCAAAGGACAAGCCGGTTGTGTACTTATAATAACCAAACGTTCTCGAGGACACACGGGAGTTTCTGTCAAGAGCTTTCACTTCATAAAGCCAATAGTCTTTATTGGTTTGATAGGTGTTATGGGGGTGAACCTGTGCTAGCGCACTACCCTTACTAGGATAAATACACACTTGTGATTATACCCCTTCCAAGCATCCGCAAATACAAGAAAGTAATTAAGATAAATCTAACCACAGCCTTAAACTCTAAGATCCTACGCTCCCTGGTGCAATGGTTTCCCAACGGAGGTTTAGGTTTATGTCACTCCAGCAACCCCACAATCGGTAGCCAAATACACAATGCATCTCACTAGGCCCATAAATGGTGAAGTATCATGTAGTCGACGTTCACATGACACCACTAGTGAAATAGCACCAGAACAATATCAAACCATTAAATATTTCTCAATAATAATTCACTACTAACATCTTGACTTCTCCCATGTCCTCAAGAACTAAATGAACTACTCACAAGACATCATATGGATCATGATCAGAGGTGAAATAATGGTAAATAACAATCTGAACATAAACCTTAACTCAACGGTTCCACTCAATAGCATCAACTACAAGAGTAATCAACACCGGGAAAGTTTCCCCTATGAATATAACAAGATCCAACTCAAGATGTTACAGCGGGATGGCGTGGTGATGGTGGAGATGAAGGTGCTGGTGATGGAGATGATGACGATGATGATCCCGATGAAGTCCGGTGCGATGGTGATGACGATGGCGACGATCTCCCCTCTCCGGGAAGGAATTTCCCCGGCAGATTTCTCCCTGCCGGAGAGCTTTTCTCTCTCTGGTGTTCTCCGCCCCGCAGAGGCGGCTGTGTCTAACTCTGAGCCCCCCCCCCCCTCGACTTAGGTTTTTGGGGACGATGAAGTACGCGAAGGGGCGAGACCAGAAGTGGGCCAGGGCGGCCTCACACAGGGCTGGCGCGACCAGGGGTTAGGCCGCGCCACCCTGGCGTGTGGGCCCCTCCTGGCTCCTCTCGACTCCTCCTTCTGGCTTCCTGAGTCTTCTGGGAAAATATAATTTCCTGGTATTTTTCTGGAATTTTCCTGATCTTCAAAATATGGTCCCTTGATGGCCCTTTTTCCAGCAGAATCCTGACTCCGGCAGCAAATCCTCCGATGATCATCAAACATGTGAAAACAAGGGAAATAACATAAGTATCAACTCTAAATATGAAATATATGAATGAATAACACTAAATTATGATACAAAATAGTGATGCAAAATGGACGTATCAGGCACCCGATGGAATCGGTTAGCCATGGTTTGTGAAAGGAAAAGTTGGGAGGAGTGCCAAGCTTTATAAAAGAGCACAAATGTGCCAATTTCTCTCAAAAACTTGCTTAGTATGGAAGATAGTAAGAACCCCATTGCCAGTCATTGACAAGAATAACCACCTCTCAAAACAATTTTTATCTCTGTTTTACAAATGAAAAGATCTAGCACATGCTAAATCCCTGCTTCCCTCTGCGAAGGGCCTTTCTTTTACTTTTATGTTGAGTCTTCACCTTCTACCTTTATGCACCATCTAAGAGAGCATAGTTATTATTCTGAGTATAATGTGCATGGTCCCAAAATTTATTATTGATTGATTCATGATTATGGTTTTGCTTGTTCTTAAATTATTTGTATCTAGCCACCCTCTTAAACTTGAAGGTTACCTATGCATTTATGTTTTGCTTCTCCATGAGGGACAAGCTGAATACCACTATGCTATGTTTTTATTTATGCTCAAAACAAACAATTGACTTTCATTGCATTATTACTCATGATATTTTGTTTGTGTTACTTTTCATGTTATAACATGGTTGCTAAGTTCAATTGTCAAGATTATATCTCTTATGCCCATGTTTAGAGTACTTTGATCTCAGCACTCAATGCTTTACATCATTTGACCAAGATTGTGTTGGTGCATGTCACCTCAAAAATTATTGTTTTGTTATCACTTACCTACTCGAGGACGAGCAGGAGTTAAGCTTGGGGATGCTTGATACGTCTCAAACGTATCTATAATTTTTGATGCTCCATGCTTGTTTATGCACCATTTGCTTTGTGTTTTGTTTACACTTCGTGGCATTTTTATGCATTTTCCAAAACTAACCTATTAACGAGATGCCACAGTGCCAGTTCCCTATTTTCTACTATTTTTGTGTTTCAGAAAAGTTACACAGGAAATATTCTCGGAATTGGACGAAACAAAAGCCGAAGTCCCTAATTACCTGACATGAAGACGGAGTCCAAAGGAGAGCAGGAGACAGACCAGGGGCCAGCCGCACCTACTGGTGGCGCGACCTAGGGATGGCCCGCGCCACCAGGGGTGTGACCGTCTGGTCCACCCCCTGACATCGCCCTTCTGCCTATATGTTCTCCTCGACGAGAAAACCCTAAGGGCCCAAACTCTTTTTCAGAAAACATACTGCAAGCCACCGCCGTCGTCGACGCAAGATCGGGAGGGTCCAGAAGCTCTTCCCGGCACCCTGCCGGAGAGAAGAATCAGCACCAGAGGCCTTCTTCATCACCATGCCTGCTTCCGGAGTGATGTGTGAGTAGTCTACCTTGGACTACGGGTCCATAGCAGTAGCTAGATGGATGTCTTCTCCTCCATGTGCTTCATGTTTAGATCTTGTGAGCTGCCTATCATGATCAAGATCATCATTATGTAATTCTACATGTTGTGTTTGTTGGGATGCGATGAATATTGAGTACTATGTCAAGTTGATTTATTGATTTATCATCTCTATGTTGTTTATAATCTTGCATGCTCTCCGTTGCTAGTAGATATCTTGGCCGAGTAGATGCTAGTGACTCCAAGAGGGAGTATTTATGCTCGATAGTGGGTTCATGCCTCTGGTAACCTGGGGGAGTCACAACAACCTCTAAGGTTGTAGATGTGCTATTGCTACTAGGGAGAAAACAACAATCTTGTGTCCAAGGACATTTGTATTGTTTACATTACACACTTTGCTTAAGGCGATAATCTGTTGCTTGCAACTTAATACCCAACGGTTGTTCAGATGATATCCGGCGGGTGGATTATTAGTCATAGACGTAGTTGGATTACGGTCTATGTATTATGTTGTAATGCCCAAGTGAATCTCATAGTGATCCTCATGACATGTACATGCATTGCTTGCATTCTTTATTCTGTCAATTGCCCAACTGTAATTTGTTTACCCAGCATGTTATTTATCTTTATGGAGAGACACCTCTAGTGAACTGTGGACCCTGTTCCATTCTTTTACATTCATATTACCATTTACCTTTTTACAAGCATTATTTACTTTCTTGTAAACAACTATCTTTTACCACACGATACGTTTACTCCTTTGTTTATAGCAAACCGGTGAGATTGACAACCTCGCTGCTAGTTGGGGCAAAGTACTTTGGTTGTGTTGTGTGCAGGTTCCACATTGCCGCTGGTGCAGAGCTTCGCCTAGATAGGCGCCATAAACAAATTGTCTGGAGCGTCGCCAAGCCAGCTAGCATCAACCTTCGGAAGTGGTTTCTTTCTCCTACTGGTTCGATTAAACCTTGGTTTCGTGCTGAGGGAAACTTGCCGTTGTGCTCATCATACCTTCCTCTTGGGGTTCCCAACTGGGTGGCTAGCACTGCCAATCAGTCCCCGTCAGATAGTGGAAAAACCTGACCTATGACAGCCACCCAAGGAGTACCACCATCATTATTGAGGGCAGCCTTTAGGTTGCAGTGCATCGGCCTGCTAATGAGAATAAAAGATTTTAATCCTATAACACCGGGGCTTGCGTGAGATCCGAGTACAACTAATGCACAACTACTCTTGTGTGGACCAGGGCTTGGGACTATAGGACTTGGAGCACCCTCAACCTTGTACCTCATGTCATTTTAGGCTCTCTGTTTGGCCAAAGCTTCAACAATTAACGACTGCACTTCATGCAGAACTTTATTCTCTAATAGTTCTCCAATTCATCTTCTTTCTCGCCATTTTCATCTTGCCTTTCTCATGCTCGGAGCAAGGCCATGCCCTCTTATGCGGGACAATGTTCCCTATACCCCTAGCATGACCATGAGGCTCCTTCGTCTCCAACACCTTGGTTAGAATGTCCTCGGACCACTTCGGCATGAATTTGCCATTGGATTCTTTCACGGACCACTGAACCTATAATATTTTAAAATATTCATATTAATGAAATGTTTTGGACTAGCAAGAATGTTTCTAGACGACTTGATAGCATGACTTGAGAACACAGTACTAACCATTTTCCTATGGAGCTCCTTGTACTCTTCCTTCAAAACATACCTACCATCAACTAGCTTGGACCTCACTAATAGGTAAGCTCTACCCCGGCTGCAATTCACATCTGCAAATGGAATCTCAAACCCCGTTTGAGCACGCATGTCATCATGTTGTTTCCAAATCAGAGCCATTCCATAGTATCCTGCCACCCCAATATTGTGGGGGTTGGTATTCCGCTTTACCAAATCCTTTTGTTTCTACTAAGTTCTTTGAAATGCTTTATTTTTCTTGTCTTTTTGAATGTCGCCCAATCTTTTTTAGTTATGCTTGTGTACTTCTTGAAGGGCTCCCTTCCTCTCCTCATGAAATACTTGGTCAGCACTGCGGTGACCCAGCACAACACTGCATGTGCAGTGTGCAAGTCGTTGAAATAATACTCACGATCTAAAGCAAGGGTTTTCGAGGATAGATTGATTATGGGCCTACTCAGCAAGTTCTATGGAAATGGTGTATCATGCTAAACAAAATAACAGTTCAGAACAAAGGAAATTTTCTGAACATATGCAAGTTTTGTAAAATAGTTTTGTTGGATGAATCCAAGTTTTAATTTCATAAAAACTATGTTTATTAGCCTTTGCGGGTTGTTAGAACTTTTTCATAGTTCCTTTCCACGCGGCGTGCGCTATTCCTTTCCTGGAATAAGGAGTAACATGTCACAATTCTGTACACTCTGCAGAGGTGCGCAATTTGCCCACAAATGTCCTTGGCCCTATTGCCAAATATCATACTTCCTTCGATATGAGGCCTGTTACCAAGTATAGCCGAACCATGCCAAGCACAGCCTAATTCTGTGATCCACCCTTTGCAATTAATCCAAACCTCGATTCGAATCAATCACCCTCTCCGCTAGAAGACATTAACCATTACTCTGTAGCACAGAGCAGGGACGTTTACCACGGGCTCCCACCCATTGATTTTCCCCGAAAGGAATCTCAGTCCGGCTATGCCTCCGAGGATACACGAAACTCGGAAGTAAATTTTGATTCGCTTGTCCCATACCAAGTTCTATGGTCAGCGCGATTTACGGCGCTTTGGAATGACTGATAACAGTTGTTATTAATTTCTAGGTATTCCCGGTACAATGGTACCTCCACCGTACGATGCTCCAATCGTACGTCTATTCTATGGTTCCACTATCCACCAATTTTACTTGAAAGTAGTACTTTTATGCAAGTGGTATGAAATACTACTCAATTGGTACTTTTGAAAATAATCAACTGATATGAGCAAGAGTGACATTGCCTGATAACTGCAAGATAATGTAGTTCGAAGGTTTTACTTGACCCTGGACCACAGGTTCTGAAGATTTACCATTGTCGAAATAGAAGACAATGTTTTAAAATCCAAATCATTTGAAAAGATTACTTGCAATAATAGTTTTGATAAACCCTTCCCGTGTGTTTGAGTGATTTGTTGTTTGAGTTTCTTGTTGATCATATGAATTTTCCTTTGGAATCTTCATATGAATTTCACTTTAGAATTTTCATATATCTGAAGAATTCTTTCGTTGTTCACAAGGGATATACTGCTTCGCTATAGAAAGACCCATTGAACTGAAGCACATCGTTGATCAAACAACCGGATAAGCTATGAGACACCGGAAGGATAATGGATAGCCAGAATTCTGTGAAAAATCTTTCTATGCCGCAAAGACGGATATATTGCAAACTCAGAAGAAATCCCAATATATTTTTCTTAAGTTGATTTATATACAATTTTGAATACTTTCATATTCAAAATGGTATTCTTTAGTTCAAAATAATAATCTCCAAGAATTTGGAAAATATTATCCTTGGTTTTTGTTTTCTTTTGGTACTTTATTAATACCCAAGTCATTTATCAAAGAAATAATTGAAATTTTGTTTTAAAAACTTCACACAAGTTTAAACATCATTCAAGAATTTTCTTATGTTTAAAAGGTATTTTGATAAATATTTGAACAAGTGTTTAAATTATTCATCTCATTTAACAACAAAACAATGTTTAAAAACTTTTGTTTCTAACAGTTTCATTCAATGGCATACTTGAGTTAGTCATATTTTTAGCTTTCCAAAAATATATTTTTCATAATTTTTGGACTCCTAATTAAAAATTTATTCTGGTTTTATAGTTAGGCCCCTAGAATTAAAACAATTTACAGAAAAACCCCAAGTGGGGCCTGTTGGGATTTGATGCAGAAAACAAAAAAATTCCTCTAACCCATAGCCCATTTTCTATCTACATAGTTGAATAGTAACGATAACTGCGGTGGATTTCATACCCTTGAAGACCGAGTGCGCAAGAATGTTCCCGCATGAACGTTGTCGGTGAAGACATCCGAAGCCGACCTCAAGAGTCATGTAGTCGTACCAATCGAAGAAGACCAGCACCGCACGTGCAACGCCTCCGAGGGATTACACACATACGATGTATAGACATCGTCCGGGCTCCGGTCCAGTAGAGCAGCGGAAGAAGGTGGATTTGGCTGAAAATCCGCAGCGCAACGGCGTCCGGAACAGGAGGTTCTACTTCTGCCCGCTGACGCAGATCCTAACATGGGAACCAAGTCAGGAGGAAGAGAGGAAGAGGAGGGAATGGAATGAGCCAAGAGCCTCCAGGGGGGTTGATACGTCCAATTTGCATCACTATTTTGTATCATAATTTACTGTTATTCATTGATATATTTCATATTTAGATATGATACTTATGTTATTTCCTTTGCTTTCACATGTTTGATGATCATCGGAGGAGTTGCTGCCAGAGTCAGGATTCTACTGGAAAAAGGACCATCAAGAGACCATATTTTGAAGATCAGGAAAATTCCAGAAAAATACCCAGAAATTATATTTTCCCAGAAGACTCCGGAAGCCAGAAGGAGGAGTCGAGAGGAGCTAGGGGGGCCCCACACGCCAGGGTGGCACGGCCAGCCCCCTGGCCGCGCCAGCCCTGTGTGAGGGAGCCCTGGCCCACTTCTGGTCTTGCCCCTCCGCGTACATCATCGTCCCCGAAAACCTAAGTCAAGGGGGGCTCAGAGTTAGACACAGCCGCCTCTGCGGGGCGGAGAACACGGAGAGAGAAAAGCTCTCCGGCAGGGAGAAATCTGCCGGGGAAATTCCTTCCCAGAGAGGGGAGATCGCCGCCATCATCATCACCATCGCACCAGACTTCATCGGGATCATCATCATCATCTCCATCACCAGCACCTTCATCTCCACCATCACCACGTCATCCCGATGTAACATCTTGAGTTGGATCTTGTTATATTCATAGGGGAAACTTTCCCGGTGTTGATTACTCTTGTAGTTGATGCTATTGAGTGGAACCGTTGAGTTAAGGTTTGTGTTCAGATTATTATTTACCATTATTTCACCTCTGATCATGATCCATATGATGTCTTGTGAGTAGTTCGTTTAGTTCTTGAGGACATGGGAGAAGTCAAGATGTTAGTAGTGAATTATTGTTGAGAAATATTTAATGGTTTGATATTGTTGTGGTGCTATTTCACTAGTGGTGTCATGTGAACGTCGACTACATGATACTTCACCATTTATGGGCCTAGTGAGATGCATTGTGTATTTGTCTACCGATTGTGGGGTTGCTGGAGTGATAGAAACCTAAACCTCCGTTGGGAAACCATTGCACCAGGGAGCGTAGGATCTTAGAGTTTAAGGCTGTGGTTAGATTTATCTTAATTACTTTCTTGTATTTGCGGATGCTTGCAAGGGGTATAATCACAAGTGTGTATTTATCCTAGTAAGGGTAGTGCGCTAGCACAGGTTCACCCCCATAACACCTATCAAACCAATAAATACTATTGGCTTTATGAAGTGAAAGCTCTTGACAGAAACTCCTGTGTGTCCTCGAGAACGTTTGGTTATTATAAGTACACAACTGGCTTGTCCTTTGCTGAAGAAAGGATTGGGCCACTTGCTGCAATTGTTACTACTGTCTTTTATTTACTCGCACTTTATTTACTCGTATTACCAAATACCCCTGAAAACCTGTTTGCTAGTATTTACAGTGATTCCTTGATCAAAACTGCTCATCAACACCTTCTGCTTCTCATTGGGTTCGACACTCTTATTTATTGAAAGTACTACGATACACCCCCTATACTTGTGGGTCATCAAGACTATTTTCTGGCGCCGTTGCCGGGGAGTGTAGCGCTATTGAAGAGTGGAATTGGAAAAGGTAACCGTCACTGTGAGTATTGTTTTTATTTTGTCTTTAATTTTTGTTTTACTTTGCTATGGAGAACTCTCCATTTGGTTTCCTATTTGGAAACACATCTACTACTACTGCTGCACATGCGGAGGAACCACCACCGCCGCCGCCTGCTGAAATTGATGCTTTTAAAATACCTATGAAAATTGTTGGGCGTATTATGGATAACTGCTATTCAGGAGATGGAACTGTCCATCCGGGTGATCACTTATTATTTATAAATGAATTATGCGAGTTGTTCAGATGTGCAGGTATTTCACCAAGCCAGGTTAAGAAGAAATTATTCTCATTATCATTGAAAGCCAGAGCTGAAGAGTGGTATCGACTACTCCAAGATGGTCCATCTATGGCATGGGAGGATATTGTGCCTCTCTTTTATTCCAAGTTTTATCCTCCAAGTGAAATTCATAAAGACCGTAACCGGATATATAATTTTTGGCCTCATGATGGAGAGAGTATTGCTCAAGCGTGGGGGAGATTGAAGTTACTAATGCTCAAATGCCCCATTCATGAGCTCCCCAATAATATTGTTATTGATAATTTTTATGCGCGGCTTACTCTTCCTAATAAGGATTATTTGGATGCTTCTTGCTTTGGATCATTTACTCATATGAAAGAAGATGCTAAGTGGAAACTTCTTGACCGTATAAAAGAGAATGCTGAAGGTTGGGAAAACGACAAAGGTAGGAAGTCAGGTATAAACTATGATTATGAATGCATTAAATCTTTTATGGGAACCGATGACTTTCATAGTGTTAGTGCTGCTTATGGTCTTGATTCACAAATACTTGCTAATTGTCTTAAGGCTTTTGCCTCTTATATTGATGTTCCAAAGAAAGATTGGAACAAATATCATGCGCCTTACAAAGACTCTATTAGTCATATACCTGCTGCAGCTACTGAAGTCTGTACTGTTGATAGCATTGTGCCTGAACCCTATTTTGAGAAGACACCTTTCCCTGCTAAGGTAAAGAAGTATTCTACTTTGGTAAGTGTGTCTAATAAAAGTACTAAAAAAGCTGCAGAACCTGATGAGCAAATTACTATTAAGTCTCCTGTAGCTATATTGAAGGATCTTGTTACTAAAGATGTAGGGGATGAATATATTCTTTTTTGTGAAGATGCTTCTAACATTCTTTCACATCCTAAAAAGCAGAGGAAAGCAAGTGTTCCTGTTATTTCTGTCAGGATTGGAGATCATTGCTATTATGGTTTATGTGATATTGGTGCTAGTGCAAGTGCTATTCCCTTAGAGCTTTACAAAGAAATCATGCACGAGATTGGCGCTTGTGAACTTGAAGATATTGATGTGGTTGTTCAGCTTGCTAACAGAGAGACAGTTTGGCCTCTTGGTATTGTCCGAGATGTGGAAGTTCTTTGCGGTAAGACTAAATACCCCACTGATTTTCTAGTACTTGGTAAGGAGGCTAGTAAAACTTGTCCTATTATTTTTGGTAGACCATTTTTGAACACTTGTGGCGCCGTGATAGATTGTAAGAAGGAGAATTTTTTTACTAAGTTTAATGGAGAGTCTTATGAGTTTAATTTTTCAAAGTTTGCTAAGACTTCTTATGAAAATGACACGCCTAATGAAAATTTTCGAGTTGAACAGCTTGCTTCTATTGCTCTTGCCCCTAATAATGCCTTGCAGCAATTCATGGAAGATCACGAAAGTGATGTTTTTAGCAAGGAAAGAGAAGAGATTGACGACATTGTTCTTCGTCAACCACCATTACTCAAGCATAATCTACCTGTGGAGGATCTTGGTACCACTTTGCCGCCTAAAGAAGATCCTGTGTTTGAATTAAAGCCTTTGCCTGATGATCTTAAATATGCTTATATAGATGATAAGAAAATATATCCTGTTATTATTAGTTCTAAACTTTCAGGGAAGGAAGAACAAAGATTATTGGAGATATTGAGGAAACACCGAGGAGCTATGGGATATACTCTTGATGATTTAAAAGGGATTTCTCCCACCTTATGTCAGCATGCCATTAATATGGAGAAAGATGCGAAGCCAGTTGTGGAGCATCAACGCCGCCTAATTCCCAAGATGAAGGATGTGGTAAGAAACGTGGTATTAAAACTCCTTGATGCTGGTATTATTTATCCTATTGCGGATAGTAGATGGGTTAGTCCTGTTCATTGTGTTCCTAAGAAAGGAGGTATGACTGTTGTGCCTAATGAGAATAACGAGCTTATTCCTCAAAGGGTAGTAGTTGGTTATAGAATGTGCATTGATTATAGGAAGGTAAACAAAGTTACTAAGAAAGATCATTACCCTTTACCGTTTATAGATCAAATGCTAGAAAGGTTGTCTAAGAAGACTCATTTTTGTTTCCTTGATGGTTATTCTGGTTTCTCTCAAATTGCTGTTAAGAAGGATGATCAAGAGAAAACCACTTTTACTTGCCCTTACGGAACTTATGCTTATAGACGTATGCCGTTTGGTTTATGCAATGCTCCTGCTACTTTTCAAAGATGTATGTCTGCTATTTTTCATGGCTTTTGTGAAGAAATTGTGGAGGTTTTCATGGACGATTTCTCCGTCTATGGAACTTCTTTTGATAATTGTTTGCACAACCTTGATAAAGTTTTGCAGAGGTGCGAAGAAACTAACCTTGTTCTTAATTGGGAGAAATGCCACTTTATGGTAAATGTAGGAATTGTCCTTGGACATAAAATTTCTGAAAGAGGTATTGAAGTTGACAGAGCAAAAGTGGAAGCAATTGAGAAAATGCCCTGACCCAGAGATGTTAAAGGTATTCGTAGTATTCTTGGTCATGCGGGTTTCTATAGGAGGTTTATTAAAGATTTCTCTAAGATTTCAAAGCCTCTTACTAATCTTCTTCAAAAGGATGTACCATTTGTCTTTGATGATGATTGTAAGGAAGCTTTTGAAACTCTTAAGAAGGCTTTAACTACTGCTCCTATTGTTCAACCACCTGATTGGAATTTACCTTTTGAAATTATGTGCGATGCTAGTGATTTTGCTGTTGGTGCTGTTCTTGGACAGCGCGTAGACAATAAGTTGAATGTTATTCATTATGCTAGTAAGACTCTTGATGCTGCTCAGAAGAATTATGCTACTACTGAGAAAGAGTTTCTTGCTGTTGTTTTTGCTTGTGATAAGTTTAGATCTTACATTGTTGATTCTAAAGTTACTATTCATACTGATCACGCTGCTATTAGATATCTTATGACTAAGAAGGATGCTAAGCCTAGGCTTATTAGATGGGTGCTGCTTTTACAAGAGTTTGATTTGCATATCGTAGATAGGAAAGGTGCTGAAAATCCTGTGGCTGACAACTTGTCTAGATTGGAAAACATTTCTTTTGATCCTATTCCTGTTAATGATAGTTTTCCAAATGAACAGTTGGCTGCGATTAATGTAACTTTGCGAGACCTTCCTTGGTATGCTGATTATGCTAACTTTATTGTTTCCAAGTATTTGCCTCCGACCTTTACAGCTCAGCAAAGAAGAAAATTCTTTTATGATTTGAGGCATTACTTTTGGGATGACCCACATTTATATAAATAAGGAGTTGATGGTATCATGAGAAGATGCGTACCGGAATATGAGCAACAAGAGATATTAAGAAAATGCCATAGCAGCGCCTACGGAGGGCATCATGCTGGAGATAGAACCGCACAGAAGGTTCTACAATCAGGTTTTTATTGGCCAACCCTCTTTAAAGATGCCAGAAGGTATGTTTTATCTTGTGATGAATGTCAAAGAGTTGGTAATATTTCTAGACGCAATGAGATGCCTATGAATTACACTCTTGTTATTGAACCATTTGATTGTTGGGGATTTGACTTTATGGGTCCTTTTCCTCCTTCAAAAGGCTATGCCCATATACTTGTTGCTGTTGATTATGTTACTAAATGGGTAGAAGCCATACCTACAAAGAGTGCCGATGGTGAGACTTCGTTAAAAATGCTTAAGGATGTTATTTTTCCTAGGTTCGGAGTGCCTAGATATCTTATGACTGACGGAGGTTCTCATTTTATTCATGGTAGTTTTAGAAAAACTCTTGCTAAGTATGATGTCAATCATAGAATTGCTTCTGCTTATCATCCCCAAACTAGTGGGCAAGTAGAGCTTTCAAATAGGGAGATCAAGTCTATCTTGCAGAAGACTGTCAATAGATCTAGGAAAAACTAGGCTAGTAAGTTAAACGACGCTTTATGGGCTTATAGAACTGCTTATAAGAATCCCATGGGTATGTCTCCTTATAAGATGGTTTACGGAAAAGCGTGTCACTTGCCCTTAGAATTAGAACACAAAGCTTTTTGGGCAGTGAGAGAGCTTAACAGAGATTTTAAACTAGCCGGTAAGAAAAGGTTGTTAGATTTGAGTTCTCTAGATGAGTGGAGAAACGAAGCGCATGAGAATGCCAGACTTTTTAAAGAGAAAGTCAAGCAATGGCATGATAAGAGAATTCTTAAGAGAGAGTTTCATGTTGGTGAGAAAGTTCTTTTGTATAGGTCTCGTCTCAGATTTTTTGCAGGAAAATTACTCTCTAAATGGGAAGGACCATATGTTATTGTGGAAGTGTACCGCTCAGGTGCTATTAAGATCGCTTCATTGAAAGATGACTCTACACAAGTGGTGAATGGGCAAAGACTCAAGCATTATATTTCTGGAGATTCTTATAATGAAGATGTTGATGTTATTGAAACAGTTTCTCCGGAAGAATTCATCCAAGGCAAACTGCAGGTACCTGCAGAGTTCGTTTTCGAATAGGTAACAGTTCTAGTCAGAAAAGTTTTGCGAAAAGTTCTTCCTTTAATATTTTTGCTGTTTTTACTAAATATGAAAAATCACGAGACGAAAAAGGGCAGGAAAAAGAGTCCGTGTGTGTCTCACACACAGGTGGCGCGGGCCCACCCCTGGCCGCGCCACCTGGGTGTGAGAACACCCCGGAACTCGTTTCCGTCCCGGTTTCCTCCTGTGACTTTGTTTCGATGTATAATTTTCTCCTATTTAACCCCCCGGAGTCCCTGAGGTCTGTATATCGTTTTCTCGTCGTGTTTTGTTTCGAGCTGTTTCTGTTAGGGATTGCCCTCGGCTTTGGAGTTATAATGTCTTCGTCTGGTTCATCTAAAGAGAACCCTCCTGCGGATTCCATCAATCCGTATATGAGTGAGCTGAAGATGCATCTGAAGGAGTTGTCACTCAAGGATGGGGAATTGCAGATTAAAGATGTTCAAGGACCCAAGGGAGAAGGGAGTCTCGAAGCAAGGATGGAAGCATTGGAACAGGAAGTTTTCAAATACAAGAAGATGGCGGAACGTGAGGTGGACATTATCTATAGGATTAATCAAGAGCTTGTCGCCAAGTACAAGAAGAATACTACAGAGCTTTGGAAGGATGTCCTCTCACTCCAAGAGACGACTAGCCAATTACAAGCACAACTCTACGACATGCATAACCAAAATTGTGAGTATGAAGCTAGATTTCAACAAATGAGTGCTGCTGCAAGTTTCAGGATTTTGGAGACCAAGACATCCTTCTTTGATGGAGGACCTCTGCCTTGGAAGTACAACAACGATGAAGGCCCGCCGCCACCGCCAAAAGAGTAATTAGTCATCGGTTTAGGCATCCCCTTGGCTTGTTCCAAGCTTGGGGGAGTGCCGTGGTATCACATCATTACCTTTTGCTCATTTACTTTTCAAGTAGTGTCATATCATGAATAGAGAAGTTATCATATAGAATAGTTTGCAGTTTGGAAGTATCCTCCTTAGTTGGTTATCTATGTATCCCTTGGTGTGAGTTGCGGTAATAAAATATTAATGAGAAGTTCTATCGTTTACTTTCCGCACACTTTATGTTAGGTTGCAATCTCTCTTATATAACTAGTCTTGTTGATTGGTATTGGTATCACATTGGGAGCATGAGTAGATTTAGTTGGTTTTGGCAAACCTAGCTTGGTCAGTAGCAACTTTACCTTGAGGTTTGAGTAGAAAAGAATAAAGAAGTGCTTGCAGTTACATCACTTCAGTTTTCCCTTATGTTTGGCTTATAAGCATTGTTATTCTTAAAGTTAAAATCGTTGTACCTTCAAGGGAGTTTGCATGATTGTTCTTATTATATGTATGTTTGTTTGTTTCATGCAACTCTTATGCTTGCTGCCCAGCCTTGCTAGCCAAAAACCTGTACTGAGAGGAAATACTTCTCGTGCATCCAATTCCCAAAAGCCAAGTCACTTCCAAAGAGTCCACTATAAATTCCTATGCATGGTATTTCAAGCCATTCCAAGTAAATTTTCATGTGCTACCTTTCAAAAACCTTCAACACTTCTCATTTTGTGCCACTGTTTTTAGCTCATGAGGATGTAGTGGATGGGTTTGTTATCTTCCATACTAAATTGAGTACCCCTCGACTAGGCAGCTTCATCTGCTCATCATTAATTTTGCAAGGGAGCTGGTCAGACCATTATAATCTCAAAAGGAAAAAGAAAGAAAAAAGGCACTCCTCCAATGGAATGTGAAAGTTGGTCGGCACCCGATGGAATCGGTTAGCCATGGTTTGAGAAAGGAAAAAGGTGGGGAGGAGTGCAAAGCTATAAAAGAGCACCAAAGTGCCAATTAATCAAACATCTCGGAACCGCTCTCACTTGTTTAGTATGGAAGATATCAAGAACTCTGTTGCTAGTCGTTGACAAAAGCAACCACCTCTCAAAACAATTTTTACCTCTGTTTCACAAATGAAAAGCTCTAGCACATGTTTAATCCCTGCTTCCCTCTGCGAAGGGCCTATCTTTTACTTTTATGTCGAGTCAACCTATTTCCCTCTATCTCAAGCAAGCATTTGGGTTGTTATGTTTTACTCATCCATATGTTGATCCGTTTAATCATGTTTATTATCTTCCTTGTTTTGTATAATGCTTTTGTCTGAAGGAATATATCTTTGAAAGCTTTCTATGAATGCAAAAGTTTACTTTGTTGAGCATATAGTCTTTGCTATATTAGCTCTGTTTTAAAAGGCTCCGTCTAAAAGAAATAATATCTTGTTCATCATTCTTTGACCAAGAACTAAGGTTTGCCATTGCCAATTATAGTTTACCTTGTGCATCTTTACATGTGATTCCCTTTTACCTATTGCAAGTCTATATCTTATAAAGGGAAGTTGCTGTCTATTATAATTTGTGCCTTAGTGAATGTGATGCTTCTTGTCCGTATTTTGATTATCGACACTTCACTCCATAAACCTGTGGTCATGTTTACCGAGTTTAGTTTTCGCTTGGGGACAAGCGAGGTCTAAGCTTGGGGGGGTTGATACGTCCAATTTGCATCACTATTTTGTATCATAATTTACTGTTATTCATTGATATATTTCATATTTAGATATGATACTTATGTTATTTCCTTTGCTTTCACATGTTTGATGATCGTCGGAGGAGTTGCTGCCAGAGTCAGGATTCTGCTAGAAAAAGGACCATCAAGAGACCATATTTTGAAGATCAGGAAAATTCCAGAAAAATACCCAGAAATTATATTTTCCCAGAAGACTCAGGAAGCCAGAAGGAGGAGTCGAGAGGAGCCAGGGGGGCCCCACACGCCAGGGTGGCTCGGCCAGCCCCCTGGCCGCGCCAGCCCTGTGTGAGGGAGCCCTGGCCCACTTCTGGTCTTGCCCCTCCGCGTACATCATCGTCCCCGAAAACCTAAGTCAAGGGGGGGGGCTCAGAGTTAGACACAGCCGCCTCTGTGGGGCGGAGAACACAGAGAGAGAAAAGCTCTCCGGCAGGGAGAAATCTACCGGGGAAATTCCTTCCCGGAGAGGGGAGATCGTTGCCATCGTCATCACCATCGCACCGGACTTCATCGGGATCATCATCATCATCATCTCCATCACCAGCACCTTCATCTCCACCATCACCACGTCATCCCGCTGTAACATCTTGAGTTGGATCTTGTTATATTCATAGGGGAAACTTTCCCGGTGTTGATTACTCTTGTAGTTGATGCTATTGAGTGGAACCGTTGAGTTAAGGTTTATGTTCAGATTGTTATTTACCATTATTTCACCTCTGATCATGATCCATATGATGTCTTGTGAGTAGTTCGTTTAGTTCTTGAGGACATGGGAGAAGTCAAGATGTTAGTAGTGAATTATTGTTGAGAAATATTTAATGGTTTGATATTGTTGTGGTGCTATTTCACTAGTGGTGTCATGTGAACGTCGACTACATGATACTTCACCATTTATGGGCCTAGTGAGATGCATTGTGTATTTGGCTACCGATTGTGGGGTTGCTGGAGTGACAGAAACCTAAACCTCCGTTGGGAAACCATTGCACCAGGGAGCGTAGGATCTTAGAGTTTAAGGTTGTGGTTAGATTTATCTTAATTACTTTCTTGTATTTGCGGATGCTTGCAAGGGGTATAATCACAAGTGTGTATTTATCCTAGTAAGGGTAGTGCGCTAGCACAGGTTCACCCCCATAACACCTATCAAACCAATAAATACTATTGGCTTTATGAAGCGAAAGCTCTTGACAGAAACTCCCGTGTGTCCTCCAGAACGTTTGGTTATTATAAGTACACAACCGGCTTGTCCTTTGCTGAAGAAAGGATTGGGCCACTTGCTGCAATTGTTACTACTGTCTTTTATTTACTCGCACTTTATTTACTTGTATTACCAAATACCCCTGAAAACCTGTTTGCTAGTATTTACAGTGATTCCTTGATCAAAACTGCTCATCAACACCTTCTGCTTCTCGTTGGGTTCGACACTCTTATTTATCGAAAGTACTACGATACACCCCCTATACTTGTGGGTCATCAGGGGTTTATATAGTGGGGAGAGGGGGTAGGTGGTGCCGGCCCTAGGGGAAACCCTAGGCCGGCCGCCCCACCTTGGTCGCCACCAGCCCTAGGGGAAACCCTAGGCGCCTGGCCTTTGGGGCCTTGGCCGGCCTGGCCGGCCTAGCCTATGGGCCTATCCCATGTTGCCTTTTTTCCATATTCCTTTATTTATTAATTAATTAATTCACTTTTAATATTTAATTACTTTAATTAAATACTAAATACATTAACTAATTAATCCTTGGCATAATTCCTTCACCGATACATCTTCGATAAAGTCCGGAATGTTTCTGGTGTCTTCGGAACCTTTCCAATATTGCCCAGAACTTTTTCGGATACCTCCTTGTCACTTTCCAGTAATTACAAATCTACCCCCAAGCGTCATATACCCTTAAGCATGACACCCTATGGGTCAAGGAATACGCCAGACATGATCGAGATTCCTCTCCGATCAATGATCAATAGGGGGTTCTGGAAAACCATGCTGATCCTTGTGCATTCCACAAAACTCTTCGTTGATCCGTAAAAATAGTATTTTATTCCCTTTGTCACACGATACTAGATCTTGTCCGAGGTTAGATCACCGATATCCCCATATCATTGTTCACCCTCGTCTGACAAGTCTTTCAACTCGTCTCATGACATTGCATACTCCGTGACCTAGTCACATGCTTGAAAGCTCGTATATGCAACTGTCACCGAGTGGGCCCAGAGTATCTATCCGTCACGTGGATGAACAAATCCCGCTCTTGGTTCACACTCCTCTACCTACTCCTTTGGCATACCCAAGAGACACCTTTTCAGTCACCCAGTTACGTGATGACGGTTGATGCAATCAAAGCAGCCTCCAGATGTAGTGATTATATAGTGACCTCACGGTCTAAGGAACTGATTACTTTGTTTCTTAGTTATATGGAGTGTTGAACTTTGTGACTGATCTAGTTGCATTAACAATCCTTTGGGTGTGTGTCCAGCATGTCCAACATGAACTCAATGTTCATTGACGCATTTGTCCATGACCAAGAAACCTTGATCATCAGATGACACATGAGCTGGTTAGCTAGAGTTAACCAGGGACCCTTTTCATATATGTCACACGTGTATTAATGTTTCCACTTAATACTGTTATAGCATGACATATAATATTATGAACAAATGAGATATGGCACAAAAATATACTTTTATTATTTGCCTCTAGGGCATATCTCCTTTAGTCTCCCACTTGCACTAGAGTACAAATAATCTAGTTTACATTTGGTAATGATCTAACACCATCGAGTGATGGTGTGGATCAAACTTTGCCTGTGGAAGAAGCTTCGTCAACAGGTCTGCTAAATTCAGATCTATGTGTACTTTACTTTACCATCCCTTACATAATCTCTATTGGCATGGTAATGCTGTAGTATATGTTTAACTACGGAATGAGCTCTAAGATCCTTGGTGTTGGCGATGGCGGCCATGTTGTCACATAGGATTTCCACAGGGTCGCCCATGCTCAGAAACACCCCAAGCTCGATGACGAACTTGCATAGTCGAACTCCTTCATTAGCCACTTCAGAGGCGGCCATATACTCCGACTCCATTGTAGATTGAGCCACTAAGTCCCGCTTGCAGCTCTCCCAGCTCATCGCTCCTCCATTCAACATAAATACATATCCTGTTTGAGACTTTGAATCGTCTGGGTTGATGTCAAAAATTAGCATCAACATAACCCTTTATGTTGAGCTCTTCTTCATTTCCACCAT
Organism: Dactylis glomerata; assembly: GCA_007115705.1. Classification (NCBI taxonomy): domain Eukaryota; kingdom Viridiplantae; phylum Streptophyta; class Magnoliopsida; order Poales; family Poaceae; genus Dactylis; species Dactylis glomerata. Next base: position 2,290,993 of record QXEO01000309.1, on the reverse strand, counting down.
AAACCAGAACCATCTCCTTAGTATTATTTAAACACTTTAGGATACCTTTAACCACTTTCCAATGACTTGTACCAGGGTTATCTTGATAATGGCTCATCAAGCTAAGAGCCAATGCCACATCAGGTCTAGTACTTTGCACATCATACATGATGGAGTCTATGGCTGGGGCATAGGGGATGTCATACATCTCACACTTCTCCTTTTCTGTTGCTGGGCCTTGAGTCATACTCAAGGACACCCCCTTAACAACTGGCAAATTTCCCTTCTTGGAATTTTCCATATTGAAACTCTTCAAGACCTTGTTAAGGTAAGTACTTTCACTCAACACTAATAGGCACCTTGCTCTATCTCTATAGATCTTAATGCCTAATACGTATGCAGCTTCACCCATATCTTTCATTGAAAAGTTGTTGTTCAAATATTCCTTCACACTGTTAAGCATTTTCACATCATTCCCTATCAGTAATATGTAATCCACATAAAGTACCAGGAATGAAACTGAGCTCCCACTCATCTTCTTGTAAATGCAGGAATCTTTGGTGTTCTGGACAAATCCAAAACCTCTGATGACTTCATCAAAACGAAGATTCCAACTCCGAGATGCTTGCTTTAGTCCATAGATGGACATTTGAAGCTTGCATACCTTATTAGCATCCTTAGGATCGACAAAACCCTCTGGTTGTACCATGTACAATTCCTCTTCAGTGTTGCCATTGAGAAAGGCGGTTTCGACATCCATCTGCCATATTTCATAATTGGAATAAGCAACAATAGCTAACAAAATCCGAATAGACTTTAGCATCGCTATGGGAGAGAATGTCTCATCATAGTCAACTCCTTGAATCTATCGGAAACCTTTCGCGACAAGTCGAGCTTTGTAGATGGTTATATTACCGTCTGCGTCAGTCTTTTTCTTAAAGGTCCATTTATTCTCAACGACCATGTGGTCGCTGGGAATATCTACCAAGGTCCATACTTGGTTGTCATACATAGACCTTATTTTGGATTTCATGGCTTCTAGCCATTTCTCGGACTCGGATCCTTCCATCGCTTCTATGTAGGTAGCAGGTTCCTCTTGGTCAGTCAACATGACCGAGAGTACAGGATTCCCAAAACACTCCGGGGATTTGCGGACTTGTGCATACCTGCGATCACTCTGCTTAACGAGAGCACCCTAATTTACATCAGGCGCCCCTACTTCCTCTTTGATAGAGGGCACATCAGGAACTATTTCCGTTGCACTACTCGGTACATCGAGTGAGGGGTCATCAATCTCGTTGATGTCTACGCACGCTTCTATTCTTGTAGACAGTGTTGGGCCTCCAAGTGCAGAGGTTTGTAGAACAGCAACAAGTTTCCCTTAAGTGAATCACCCAAGTTTTATCGAACTCGGGGAGGTAGAGATCAAAGATATCCCTCTCAAGCAACCCTGCAATTAAGATACAAGAAGTCTCTTGTGTCCCCAACACACCCAATACACTTGTCAGGTGTATAGGTGCACTAGTTCGGCGAAGAGATAGTAAAATACAAGTAATATTGATGATTATAAGTGGTAATTGCAATCTGAAATAAAAATGGCTGCAAGCAAACATGTAGCAGAACTGGTTGTAAACGGTGTTTCAATGCTTAGAAATAAGGCCTAGGAATCATACTTTCACTAGTGGACACTCTCAACAATGATAACATAATTGAACACATAAATATCTTTCTTCACTATGCTACACTGAACTACTCTATGGTTGGATAACGAGCACTAATCATGCGTAGGGCTATAAAAGCACTCCTTAAAGTTTGCATTCCCCAATCTAGATAGCCCCAAACTATCACCTTGAGCGCACTAGATGGTTCTAGGCAAACACCACAATTTCATAGAGACATCCAACTCAAATCATAACTCATGATAAGTATTACTGTAAACTTTAGCCGAAGAGCCATACACGATGCACACACTGTCAACTTCACATCATGGGACAAGGTGTCTCCGGAGATTACATTAATAAAAGAACTTGAGTAGCATAATAGATGAAGAGTAACATCTACTTATTCAACTAGATTACAAAGCTCATGATCACATAAAGATCACACCATGGGAGAGAGAGATGAACCACATAGCTACCGGTAGAGCCTGTAGCCTCGGTGGAGAACTACTCCCTCCTCATTATGGGAGTCAGCAACGGCGATGAAGATGGCGGTGGAGTCGATGGAGATGGCTCCGGGGGCAATTCCTCATCCCGGCAGGGTGCCGGAACAGAGACTTCTGTCCCCCAAAATTGGTCTTTGATGGCAGTGGCGCTGTGGAACTTTTTGTGGACGGATGCCAATTGATTTAGGGTTTTTGTGTCGGAGGGAATATATAGGCGGAAGGGCGATGTCAGAGGGCGCGAGAGGGGCCCACAACACACGGTGGCACGGCCAGAGGGGGGCGCGCCACCCTATGGTGTGGCCAGCCCCTGGCTCCCCTCGGGGTCTCCTTTGGACACCATCTTCGTGTCAGCAAAATAGGGGCTTTGGGCTTCGTTTTGTCCAATTCTGAGAATATTTCCTATACAACTTTTCTGAAATACAAAAACAACAGAAAACAGGAACTAGCACTGTGGCATCATGTTAATAGGTTAGTTCCAGAAAATGCATAAAAATGCCACGAAGTGTAAGCAAAACATAAGGCAATTGGTGTAAAACAAGCATGGAGCATCAAAAATTATAGATACGTTTGTAACGTATCACTCGTCAAGCTCGATCTTCCTTCCACACACACCTCTCATGAGAAACTCTTTCTCAAGAAACGCTCCAGCCTTAGCAACAAAAGGTTTGCCTTCGGCCGGATGGCAGAAGGTATACGCAAGGGTGTCCCTTGGATATCCTACAAAGATGCATTTTTCCGCTTTAGTTTTGAGTTTGTCAAGTTGTAACTTCTTTACATATGCCTCACAACCCCAAACCCTAAGGAACTACAACTTAGGCTTCCTGCCATGCCATAACTCATATGGTGTTGTCTCCACGGACTTGGAAGGTGCCCTATTAAGAATGAATGCAACAGTTTCTAATGCATAACCCCAAAACGATATCGACAAGTCAGAGAGAGACATCATGGATCTTACACTATCAAGCAGGGTGCGATTACATCACTCAGACACACCGTTACGCTGTGGTGCTCTAGCTGGCGTATGTTGTGGCATAATTCCACATGCTCTGAGATGTGCCTTAAACTCGAAACTCAGATACTCGCCTCCTCGGTCAGAACGAAGTTGCTTAATCTTTCTATCGAGTTGATTTTTGACCTCTTTCTGAAATTCCTTGAACTTTTCAAAAGTTTTAGACTTATGCTTCATCAAGTAGATATACCCATATCTACTCAACTCATCAGTAAAGGTAACGAAGTAACGATAACCATTGCATATAGTGACGCTCATTGGTCCACACACATCCGTATGTATCCCAACAGGTCGGACGCCCTCCCAACAGTCCTGGTGAACGGAGTCCTGATCATTTTGCCTAAAAGGAACGGCTCATACGTATCAAAGGAATCAAAATCCAATGAGCCCAGAAGACCATCATTATGGAGCTTCTTGATGCGCTTTACGCCAACATGCGTATGTATCATCACTATGCTTGCATATCTTAACATCCACACTGTTTATATGTGTAACAAGATCCAAAATATATAAACCATCACGATCAGGTACATGAACATAGAAAACAACATCATTAGAAATGGAACAACCATTTTTACAGATTCAAAGTGGTAACCATCTCGCGATAACCGAGACCCACTGACAATATTCATGCTCAGAGCTGGAACATAATAACATTTATTCAAAACTAATATCATCCCGGAGGAAAGCCATAGATGCAGAGTGCCTTCAGCCATGATGTCCACATGTTTTCGTTGCCGACCCCCATCGTCACCTCGTTCCTCTCCAAGTACCCCTTATTCCTCAGCTCCTGCTGAGAATTACAGATGTTAGCAAAAGAACCGGTATCAAATACCCATGTGTTACTACAGGCACTAGATATCAATTACATGTATATCAAATATACCTTTCTCTTTGGCAACAACCTTGCCGGCCTTCTTGTCTTCAAGGTACTTGAGGTAGTTGTGCTTCCAATGACCGTCTCCCTTGCAGTAGAAGCACTTGACTCCAGGCTTTACCTTGGGTGCCCTAGGAGGACCAGCAACACGCTTGCCGTCCCTCTATGGCTTCCTGCCCTTCGGACCCTTCGTCGAATTACCAAACTTCTTGAAGTCCATAGTCTTGTTGACCATCAACACATTGTGCTCCTTCTTGATCTCCACATCCGCAGACTTGAGCATAGCAAACAACTCTGAAAGGGACTTTGACATCCCTTGCATGTTGTAGTTCAGGACGAATCCTTTGTATCTAGGGGGCAGCGACTACAGCACCCTATCAATCATAAGCTCGTCTGAAATCTGGCAGTCGAGGGCGTTCAGGCGTTGAACGTAGCTAGAAATTTTGACCATGTGCTCGCTCACACTGTTGTGTTTGTCCATACAGGTAGAGAAGAACAGCTCGGAAGCTTCGTACCTCTCCGCCCATGCCTGAGGTGAAAAAACGGCTTTGAGATCAGTGATTATTTCAAATGCGCTCATCTTTTCAAAGCGCTTTTGCAGATCAGACTCCATGGTGAACAACATTCCACTCTGGACGAACAAGGCGTCTTCCACCTTAGTCTAGTAGACAACTAGGTCGTCCTTGGGTGCGTCCGGCTTGGGCGTAGCATCCACGGTAGCATCAAGAACATACCCCATCCTATGGGGAGAGAGGATGATCCTCAAAGTGCGAAACCAACTAGTGAAGTTTGAACCATCGGTTTTCAGTTTCTCTTTCTCAAGGAATGCACCTAAGTTGAAAACGGGACGTGACATCTACAATGGATTTTGCAAATACACTTTAGACGTTTGTTCATAATACGAGTTCATTTTGCTTATTAATTCAAATTAATGCAAACTATGCGAACTCCCACTCAAACTAACATCCCTCAAGTTGTTTAGTGATTACACGATCCCAATTCACTACACCACCCCCAATCATCATGACCGATGATATAGCTGCCCCCATGGGGGTTTATATAGTGGGGAGAGGGGGTAGGTGGCGTGGGCCTAGGGGAAACCCTAGGCCGGCCGCCGGCCCTAGGGGAAACCCTAGGCGCCTAGACTTTGGGGCCTTGGCCAGCCTGGCCTATGGGCCTAGCTCATTTTGCCTTTTTCCATTTTCCTTAATTAATTAATTCACTTGTAATACTTAATTAATTTAATTAAATATTAAACACATTAACTAATTCATCCTTGTCATAATTCCTTCACTGATACATCTTCGATAAAGTCCGGAACATTTCCGGTGTCTTCGTAACCTTTCCAATAATGCCCGGAACTTTTCCGGATACCTCCTTGTCACTTTCCAGTAAATTAGAAATCTACCCCTATGCATCATATACCCTTAAGCGTGACACACTATGGGTCAAGGAATACGCCAGACAGATCAATGATAAATAGGGGTTCTGGAAAACCATGCTGATCCTTGTGCATTCCACAAAACTCTTTGTTGATCCATAAACGTAGTATTCTATTCCCTTTGTCACACAATACTAGATCTTGTCCGAGGTTAGATCACCGATATCCCCATATTGTTGTTCACCCTCGTTTAACAAGTCTTTCAACTCATCTCACAACATTGCATACTCCGTGACCTAGTCACATGATTGCAAGCTCGTATATGCAACTGTCACCGAGTGGGCCCAGAGTATCTATCTGTCATGTGGGTGGAAAAATCCCGCTCTTGGTTCACACTTCTCTACCTACTCCTTTGGCATACCCAAGAGACACCTTTTCTGTCACCCAGTTACGTGATGACGGTTGATGCAATCAAAGCAGCATCCAGATGTAGTGATTACGTAGTGACCTCACGGTCTAAGGAACTGATTACTTTGTTTCTTAGTTATATGTAGTGTTGAAATTTGTGACTGATCTAGTTGCATTAACAGTACTTTGGGTGTGTGTCCAGCATGTCTAACAAAACCTCAATGTTCATTGACGCATTTGCCCATGACTAGGAAACCTTGATCATCAGATGACACATGAGCTGGTTAGCTAGAGTTAACCAGGGACCCTTTTCATATACGTCACACGTGTATTAATGTTTCTGCTTAATATAGTTATAGCATGACTTATAATATTATGAATAAATGAGATATGACACAAAAATATACTTTTAATATTTGCCTCTAGGGCATATCTCCTTTAGGACCCACCTGTCAGCTACTTTGGTCAAACCGACCGAAACGATTTGGTTGAACCGAACTAGCTCACTTTCACCCTCACCCCTCTCACTCGTGCGATGCCAATGGTGACTGAGTCGCCGTCGCCGGCGTGCTCTGGCCGTCTCCGGCCACAACTAACCTCGCCATCGCCACCAAAATGCTCACCTCTCTCTGCTCTATCTTCTCACTGAAGGAATCGTGCTGGGGTGCTTGATTGCAACCTCGCGCACACTCTCTAGATCCGCTAGGTTTTCGATCCAAGGAGTTCGTCATCTCCAACGAGCTTGGCCTTCCCCCATGGCTAAGCGGAGTCGATTAGCTCCCTATGGTGACCTAGGGTCACTGGCTTGGGCTGCATCGAGGTGCTCTTCCTTGATGACCTAGGCCATGGCCACTGCTACCTCTACTACTCCTCGAGGAGCTTTGCGCCCTTAGCAAGTAAGAAATCCCCTTCTCTCTCTCTCTGCTACTCCTCAAACTAGCCCCTAGATTTTCCCCTTGGATTCCCCCAATTTGGGAATTAGGGTTTCTAAACTCTGAAGAATTTCTTCAGTTCATGCATGCGCTGATGCTCTAACTACTGTTAGAATACTTAGTGTTGTTCTAAGCTACCTAGAAATGCAAGTTTGAGTAAGATTTGTCCACTTCTCCAATTATGCTCTGAATTCTTACACTGTCTCTGACAGTGTCGAGTTCAGTTACAGTCAATGATCTAGGTGTGTTTCCTATGCTTCTACTCCTCTAAGTGCTATACTTGCTTGCTACTGGTACTAGTGCTTGATAGTTGGCTTGAACACTATGAACTCTGAAATATTCATTCAGTGTTCTGATAGAGATTCAGTTATACAGTTTACTTAGAAACTTTTGCTTGAGCTAGTGCTCATACAGACATAACAGTTCACATATTGCACCTCTTAGAGCTTGCAACAATCATTGCTTCCTAATTATTAACACAAAAAAGTTTCTGAATCTTTGGATTCAGAGATGTATGTATGGGTGTGTTTTCTAGTAAGATTATGAAGCAAGTGATCACTTCTAGTGATTTACACTTCATCTTCTTCCTTGAGCTTACACAAAGAACTTTAATGGCTGTGCTCCATGAGCATGGCTTGGCTGTGGTGTTCCTCATTTTCATGGGGTTCACAGCAAACTTGCCAAGTGTGTGTGCGTGTCACTCCCTATCTGCTAATATTAATCCTAATAATACAACCTTTGGAGTTTCCAAAGTGTGCTTGATGTAAATGAGAAGCACTTCTCTTCCTTGATGAAGATGAACTCGACCTTGGCAGTACCCCTCTGCCTGGTTCAGCTTGAGCAGCACCTCCTTGCTCTGGTCCTTCTCCTACCTTCTAATTGTGCAAGATGTGGTGTGGGCTACTCACCAATGGTGAGCTTGCTCCTTTTCTCACTCCCAGCCTCTGGCTTGGAAGAATCTATGAGCTTTTTCTCTTAACCTCTAGCCTCTGGCCTCAAGGTGTTCTTATGAGCTACTCTGAGAGTTTTTGTGAGTGAAATCATGTGGAATAAGGGGGTATATATAGTGTTGGGGATTCACTCTGGTGCGGACACCTATTTGCATGCATTTGGTGACTAAGATGCTTGGTTACTGTTCTGAACCATCTTTCTAGCTTGGATTTTAGCTCAGATGCATGAAAATCATGTAGATGTTAATCATGGTGAATTTTATATTCATTTATCTAATTAGCTTGCTATAAACTTGTTTGTGTTTGCTAGATTTGTGCTCTTTGAGGTGATGTCCATCTCTGGTTTCTAATACACTAAAAGTTCTAGTCTCTGGCTTAGCCTAGCTGCTAATCACTTGCTAATATTTTTTAGCAAGATCATGGTCCTTTAATTACTGAATAATTTTCCTTGTGTTTGTTTCAACATGGTATCTTGGCTAGGGTGATTTTTTGATGCATTTGTTCAATGCTTGATATTCTCTGTTGGAAATATTCTAGCTGCTAATGTGATATTCTACTCTGTCATACTTTTGTCTGAAGTATTTCCTAGATTTAGGTAGGTCTTCTAGCTGGCCTACTTGTTTGGTTTACTGCAGCAAGTATCTAGTTTCTAAACTTTGAATTTCTTCTTATTTCTATTCTATTTATTTGGATTTGTCACTGCCCTAGCTAATTAAGTTCAGAACTAGTTTCTGGACTTAATACCAATGGATTCCAAATAAAAAGGTTGTCCCTAGGTGTAACCAACATTTTAAACATAACCCAAAAATTCCTAGTGTCTCTAGTTGCAGGTGAGGAAAAATGAAGAAGAAGATCAAGATAGATAGGTGTAGATTAGGGTTTTCTTCTTTTTTTTCAGATTTGTGTAATCTGACACTATGTGGTATGTAAATGTACACATGTATGATTCTATTTAATAAAGATTCTTTTCATCTTTCATATGCAATTGATTTCATATTTTTCTGAATTTTCTATGTATTGTTATGAATATTTGAATTTGGCCCTAATTATCCATTTATGAATAAATTTAAATCCAAAATTTGAATTAGGACTCAAACCAATAACTTGATGATCAATGTGGGTTAATGAAGTTATAAACTTCTTATGGATGACATGTGTTAGTTATAATGTTTATTCCCCATATTTTGCTAAGTTCAAAATATTTCAAATTTCAAATTTGATTCAAATTCTATAGTTTTAATATGACCTCTAGTCAAACTTCACACTTTGAACCTTAACAAAATAAGTTTTTGAAAATCCACCTTTTTAGAGGACTAAAATGCAAATCACAATTTAAAACTACCCCTTTCCCTAAATCCTATATGTCGGGATGTTATAAGCACGTACTTCCAGTTCTTCCAAGCATCCCTTGCCTTATAGAGTGTGTAACATCCCAGCACGTAGGACAACCACGGGGTAGAGTAGAAGGGGTTCTGTGCATTGCATTCAAAATTATGGGATTTTTTTGCGCTTTTAACCCTAAAACCTAAGAGGGATCAAACTCTCTCTTTGAGGGAGAAATGGATACTCTCGAAGTGCGAAAGGGTTTCACATGATCTCTTTTGATCCATTGAATGTGGGAAGGGATAAAATATGTATTCAAGAATTCAAATAAAAGAATGCAAATTCAAATCAAATTTTGAATATAAGAATTTGAATTTGTAATACACAATTGAATCCTAATAAATATTAAACTAGAGAAAACTTAGGCTTTATTGATAACATACACAGGATACATTGTCTTTACATTATTCTGAAATAAAAGAATAATTAAATTACAAGAGGTAATCAAATAAATAAAAGATTACAATATACAAAAGGGACAACATAAATAATCCTAAACTAAATCAGCTAGAGAACTTCTTTTCTTTTCTTCTTCTTCCTTTCTTTTCTTTTCTTGCTACCTACAAACACAAAAACAGAAAACAAGGAGAATTGCCAAGTGGTAGCCAAAATAAAATGATCAGTAGTGATAATCATCACCACATCCATGTCTATCTCCAGCCAGATCAGCTGGCTAAAGATCTAGATCTCCGTGGTGACAAGAAGCAGGCATACTGCTCACACACACATGCATGGCCTGTGTGTTGTTGACACCACCAGGGGTTGAGGGATGTATAAATAGGAACAGTGCGGTGCTCTGCTTGCTTTGCAAGCAAGCATCAGCACCAGAGTCACACCAACATGCCCAAACCATCACCATCCAGCAAGAATTCAGCAGATCAAGCTCAAAAACCAACAACACCAAAACCCCAGCCAGCATGGTCACTTAGAACCATAAGGAGCAGAGCAAGCACCCAAGGGGGAGCAGAGCAAGCACTCCAAGAGGAGCAGGCCAAGCATCCAGGAGGTGAAGGGCAAGCATCCAGTGGTGCAGGGCAAGCATCAAGGTGAAGCAAGCCAGGAGCAAGGAGTGAAGCAGAACTCAAAGAGGTACCAGGAGGAGAAGGAGCTAGCTGCCAGGAAGAAGGAGGGGTACAGGACCAAATTATCCAGCACCAACCTCATCTCCCCAAAAACTCCAGAAAAAGGTGAATCACCAAAGCCTAAGATCAAGGATCTGTTCTTATTGATGCATAAGACATTCTGGAAAATCAAAGGGGGACATCCAAAAGAATATCAGACCTAACTACACTTCTACTAGGATTACACCTAGGAAGACAGAGGAGTGTAAAGCCTCAGAAGTGCATAGAAATGCTATGCAAAATTCATCACAGGGTCTTAGAAAAATAAGCCACAAGTAATATTTGTTCTTGTTAAAAAGTAAGCCTCGGACTTTTGCATCATTGGCATGGGCAAGTCAAGCCAAGTATCTGTTCTCATATGTGAATCAGCCAGCCATAGGAAAATATTTAGAATAGGGTCATAACCGGTGGCAACTCACCAACTCAAGCCAAGTTTAGTTCATGTATACACATGATCTGGAAGCATCACCAAAAATCATTCACAAGCATAACCACATCCCATTAATAGAGATAATTGATCAAGCAACATGACTAAGAGAAAATAATCACTGAACATAAATGTTCAGTTCATGATACTAAAAAATATTTCAATTATGCAGTTCCCTCAAGCAGGTGAGGGAGATCAAGCATACATGTATCTGTTCTTGTTAAGCATCCACAAGCTCACCGTGCAATCTTATAAAAAGAGATTACTTTAGTTAACTAAACTGTTAGTACTTCACCAGGACTAGAACCACAGTAAACCACACCTGCCAGGGATGATTAGATCATCCAAATAAAGGCACCAACACAAGTCACTGCCACTAACAGTAGTCTCTGGTCTAGAGACTATATCTAGGAAAATCCTAATTGAATCATCATTGAATATACATTCAGTTCATATTTTTAGCAAGGTTCAGTTAATTCTTTAACTGTATTAGGTAACAAATAATTATGCAACTTCAGTGCATATTAGTTCATCAGATGTTGGGCCAATACAGCTACCACAAATAATACTCTGTGATAGAATCATCAGATTTTAGGCAAATAAATTATGCCTAGACAAATTGTAGGCCAAGTCAAGCATGCATGGTGCACCCAGAAAACCATCAGCGCTATTTGAGCAGTGATACGTTGCAAACATATCTATAATTTTTGATGCTCCATGCTTATTTTATACCAATTGCTATATGTTTTGTCTGCACTTTGTGGCACTTTTATGATTTATTTGGACTAACCTACTAATAGTTGCAAAAGTGCACAATGTTCTTGTTTTACATTTTGATGTGTAGGAATTACCAAGAATACAAGTGGAAACCTTGTTGGAGTCAAATTGGGACTTTCCAGAAATCTGTGCCAGAACTTTTTTCGAAGATGGTCACGTTACGGGTCGAAGACGGCGTCAAACGGAAAACTCTACAATTACAAAGTTATAGGGAATTTCACGGTGAACGTTATGGACATAAAATTCACCTAATTCCGAGTCCGGACGGCCGAGCTAAGGCTGCTCCATTGCGGCCTAAGATAGGGAGACGGGAATCCGAGAGACTATATAAAGGGAGGAACCCTAGCTCATGGGGGACACCTCCACCCACGAATTTGCAGCCACCAGAGCCACGTTTTAGCCTCCCCCATGGATCCCATCTCCATGGGGGAGGGCTCCCATGAAGCCATGAAGGAAGGGGGCTAAGGGGAGGCGCTCCCCCATGATGCCGGCGGCGGGGAAGGAGTCCCCCGCGCCGCCGCCCGCGCCGCTGCTGCCACACCGCTGCTGCCCACGCCCTCGCTGCTCCTCTCCACCATCTTCATCGCTATCTCCATCACATATGCAGTGGTTCATCCTCCCACACACCTCTATACCGTCCTATGTAAACATGGTGTTTGATGCTATAATATTTATCCTATGATCTATGTCATGTTTCCATAGTTTATTTGTTCTTAGATTGATTTGTTGAATGTCTTTGGTTCATTAGAGTTGTATGTTGATATGGTACTGTCCTTTGGTGTCCATTATATTTATGCGTGCATGGATTAAACATCATAGGGTTTGTAGTATGTGTAAGAGGAAGGGGGAAGTTCTGCCGGAGTGACAGAAACCTGAGGACGCGAACCGGAACGTTGCACGTATGGGAGTAAGAGGACCATTAACTTAAGGCTATGGTTGGGGAAACCTTAATGCATTGTTAGTATTTGCAGATGCTTGCTAACAATCCAATCATATAGTACTTGTATTTCCAAGTAGTGAAGTGCTTATATATTTAGCCTCTCCCACATAGAAAACTGCATCGAAGACAATGAACCCGATTTATTCACTAATTGAACTTTGACAAAGCCACCACTCTTACCACCACTTTTCCACACTCATGGCACTGTTAGTTTATGGTTACTTAGTATATCTTATTGCTGTAGCACTAACATTTACTTTCTTGTATTTATTATCCTGCAAAGCTATCTCTCATACCCGAATCGTTGCTCTAGTTTTATTTCCTAGATGATACAAATGTTTAGTGTGCGTAGAGTTGTATCAGTGGTTGATAGAACTTGAGAGAATATTTATCCTACCTTTAGCTCCTCGTTGAGTTCGACACTCTTACTTATCAAAAAGGCTACACATGATCCCCTATACTTGTGGGATATCAAGACCTTTTCTGGCGCCGTTGCCGGGGAGCAATAGCGTGTGGGTGAATATTCCTGTGTGCACTTATTTGCTTTATCCCTAAGTAGTTGTTTACTTTCAGTTTTAAGTTTTTCTCTATCTTTGTATGGATAGGGAATGCAAATTACAAAAAAAATTAGTTGTACTTGTTACCTAAAATCGTTTTCAAAAAGAAAAGTGATTGGAAAGATGAGTAATGGTTAAGTGGGGGTCGACCTTGAACACTTGTGTTCATGCCTATGAAACCAAAACAAATCTTTCCATGGAAACTTTTCAGTTAAAAACTTGTACATATTGTGTATATTGTATATATTGTACATATTCCTCTGTACCATAAAAGTAAAGTAATAATTGTAGTTCCTAGTTACTTGGAAGTTGATAGTTTTGCTTTGCTGTCCAAAAAAACAGATTTTCTGTGCTTCACCGTATAAAATGTTTAAAATCACCAGAACAAGATATTGACCTGAAATTTCTTGAGTGCAAAGTAATGCTTATTGGCTTTCTTTCATTAGACTAACTTTTTCTGATTTGAGTTACGTAGCTGTCTCAAAAAATTCGATTTTCACCGACTGTTCTGTTTAGACAGATTTCTGTGCTTCACTATAAAAAATAATGAAAAATTTCAGAATAGTGTTTTGATCTAAAAAAATTTGTGCATGAACTTGAGATTATGATCTGTCTTTCTTTAGTTTGGAGTTTTTCGATTTGAGCTACTTAACTATCTCGTTGAGTGTCATCTTTACAGACTGTTCAGTTTTGACAGATTTCTTAGTTTATTCAATATTATACTTGGTGTTATTAGTTTCATTAGTTTTTCGACGGACAACGGAAATCATGAATACCTTAGTATATACAGTGGCTAATGTTGAGTATAGATTATGAAACTTGTCAATGCTTGAAAATTAGTGGATTTTATTTAATGAGTACTAACCCTACTAATGAGTTTTGTGAAGTTTTATGTGGATGTAGCTTATAAGTTCTAATCAATATGGTGATATGAGATGAACAAGAAGACACAAGAGCTCAAGCTTGGGGATGTTTAGGTGCATCCCAAGAATATATTCAAGAAGATATAATCATCTAAGCTTGGGGATGCCCGAGTCATCCCCCTATTCATCAACTAACATGAGGTTGTCTCCTTCATACTCTATATTACCCATCCACATGATATGTATTGTGTTAACTTATATTATAGTTGCTTTTATATGTCTTGGTTTTATCTTCTTTAGTTTTATTAGGCTCTTTATTTTGTTTTTATTGCTTCTTTACTTTCACTTATAAATTGAAAACAACAAAAATAGTTCCTTTTGTTTTGCTTCTTTGTTTGGTTCTCTATTTTGTGCCTAGCTCAAAGGCGTTAAAGAAAAGCACTCTTGGGAGATAACCCATTGTTTTATTTTTAGTACTTTTTCTTTTATTTGAGTCTTGGAAGTTATTACTACTATAATAACTGCTCCTTATCCTTTTTATTCCATTGTTGTGCCAAGAGAAGCCTCTAATTCGAGTGAGATAAGATTTGGGGATGTTGCTGTCCTGAAACAGATTTTTGTACTGTACTGTAAAAATTCGTAAAAAAACTCTGAAAATCTTTTGGACCTGCGATTTCTTGTGCTTATTCCTCAGGTTATATCCAAACATTCGTTAGTTGAACACTTTTTGATTTGAGCAACAGAAAACCCCTTTAAAAATCGACCTTTGTCAGCTGTTCTGTTTTGACAGATTTCTGCCACTATTCATTGTTGCCTCTCGAACGCTTTCTTTTTGAGTTCTTTCGATCACGGAACTTTTGGGGAAGTTGCTACAGTAGTATATACTTTATATGTGGTGATTTTGAGTTAAAACCTGAAGCAAAAGAGGTTAATTCATTGTTATGCTTACACTAATGTTGCTAATAGAATTATGTTGAGTTTTGTATGAAGGAAGTTTTCAAGTGTAGGGATTGGAGAATGATGAGATGAGTTAAAGAATGGACAAAAGATCAAGCTTGGGGATGCCCATGCAACCCCTAAGAAATATCCAAGAATTACAAGCGTCAAAGCTTGGGGATGCCCCCGAGGCACCCCTTCTTCATCGGCAAAAATCAGGTCACCTTTCAAGACACTATATTTTTATTGCTTCATGCACTATGCATTTTTCTTGGAGCGTCAGTTGTTTTAGTTTTCAGTTTAGTTTAGTTTAGTTTGCTACAATAAATGGTTGGACCCCAACAAATTTCTTTTGAAGGAGATGTACTCGTTTTAATTTGCCAAGAACACTCAGTTTTTCACTCTTATCGTTCAACGAGTGTTCTTCTTTTTCTGCTACTGCGTTTAGTTTTCAGTTTTCACCTTGATTTTTGTTCAGATCTTCTTATATCTTTTTATCAAGGTGTATTTTTGCCTCTGGACCATATTGGTTTTCATCAAAAGAGTTGAGTTAAAAAAGTTCGAATGGTGTTGGAAAAGAGAAAAATAGTTATGCAAAAAAGTGGTACAAAAAGGAGCTTGTTTAGACTGCGGCTTAGACTTTTGCATGTCATGCTTGATGTCTTTTTGATAGTATGCTTAGTGATTTTTGCTGTAGCATGACTTGTCTCAAATGACTGAGATTGCTTAATGAGCCTTTGAAAAAATCATGCGTTGTTGTTATTATTTGGAAGCATTATTTTGGTTTTCTCCTTGATGCTTTATTTGGGTTGACTTAGCGCATGCTCACACATCTTAGACTCATACAAAGTCGCCATAAGCCTCTATGATCATTTAGTTTTTGACTTTTGATGCCATCTTATGCTTCTTTTAATGTTGCTTTGTCGCTTTGCATGATTATGGCCGTTATTGCTCTCTTAGTTGGTCGCTCCCAGTCTTTTGCTAGCCCTCGTTTTGTACTGAGTATGAGCGCTACTCATGCATCGAACTCCTAAAAACCAAGTTATTCCAATGTGTCCACTATAAATTCCTATGCATGGTATTTGCAAGCCATTCCAAGTAAAATTTTCATATGCTACCTTTCAAAAAAACCTTCAAAATACTTCTCATTTTGTGACACTGTTTTCAGCTCATGGAGACGTAGTGGTCGGATTTGCTATCTTCCATATTGTTTTATTCCAAAAAGAAAAAAGGAAAAAGGAAAGAAAAAAAGCACTCATCCATGTTATGTGAATGTTGGTGGGCACCCGATGGAATCGGTTAGCCATGGTTTGTGAAAGGGAAAAAAGGTGGGGAGGAGTGCCAAGCTTTATAAAAGAGCACCAAAGTGCCAATCCCTCTCTCAAAAACTTGCTTACTTTTTGTATGGAAGATAGTAAGAACCCCATTGCTAGTCGTTGACGAAGACAACCACCTCTCAAAACCCAGTTTTTATCTCTCTGTTTTACAAATGAAAAGCTCTAGCACATGTTTAATCACTGCTTCCCTCTGCGAAGGGCCTTTCTTTACTTTTATGTTGAGTCTCCACCTTCTACCTTTATGCACCATCTAAGAGAGCATAGTTGCCATTCTGAGTTTAATGTGCATAGTCCCAAAGTTTATCATTGATTGATTTATGATTATGGTTTCACTTGTTCTTAAATTATTTGTATCTAGTCACCCTTTTAAACTTGAAGGTGTCCTATGCATTTATGTTTTGCTATTCCATGAAGGACAAGCTGAAAACTACTTGTTATGTTTTTCCATATAATTTGAACACATGTTTGACTTTCATTGTTTCATTATTCATGATCTTTCGTTTGTGTTTCTTTTCATGTTATAACATGGTTGCTAAGTTTTTATTGTCAAGATTATGTCTCTTATGCCCATGTTTTAAGTTCTTTGATCCCAACACTCAATGCTTTACTTAGATGATCAAGATTGTGATGGTGCATGTCACCTCAAAAATTATTCTTTTGTTATCACTTACCTACTCGAGGACGAGCAGGAGTTAAGCTTGGGATGTTGATACGTTGCAAACGTATCTATAATTTTTGATGCTCCATACTTGTTTTATACCAATTGCTATATGTTTTGTCTACACTTTGTGGCACTTTTATGATTTATTTGGACTAACCTACTAATAGTTGCAAAAGTGCACAATGTTCTTGTTTTACATTTTGATGTGTAGGAATTACCAAGAATACAAGTGGAAACCTTGTTGGAGTCAAATTAGGACTTTCCAGAAATCTGTGCCAGAACTTTTTTCGAAGATTGTCATGTTACGGGTCGAAGACGGCGTCAAACGGAAAACTCTTGAATTACAAAGTTGTAGGGAATTTCACGGCGAACGTTCTGGACATAAAATTCTCCTGATTCCGAGTCCGGACGGCCGAGCTAAGCCTGCTCCATTGCGGCCCAAGATGGGGAGACGGGAATCCGAGAGACTATATAAAGGGAGGAACCCTAGCTCATGGGGGACACCTCCACCCACGAATTTGTAGCCACCAGAGCCACGTTTTAGCCTCTCCCATGGATCCCATCTCCATGGGGGAGGGCTCCCATGAAGCTATGAAGGAAGGGGGCTAAGGGGAGGCGCTCCCCCATGATGCCGGCGGCGGGGAAGGAGTCCCCCGCGCCGCCGCCCGCGCCGCTGCTGCCCGTGCCCTCGCTGCTCCTCTCTACCATCTTCATCGATATCTCCATCACATATGCAGTGGTTCATCCTCCCACACACCTCTATACCGTCCTATGTAAACATGGTGTTTGATGCTATAATATTTATCCTATGATCTATGTCATGTTTCCATAGTTTATTTGTTCTTAGATTGATTTGTTGAATGTCTTTGGTTCATTAGAGTTGTATGTTGACATGGTACTGTCCTTTGGTGTCCATTATATTTATGCGCGCATGGATTAAACATCATAGGGTTTGTAGTATGTGTAAGAGGAAGGGGGAAGTTCTGCCGGAGTGACAGAAACCTGAGGACGCGAACTGGAACGTTGCACGTATGGGAGTAAGAGGACCATTAACTTAAGGCTATGGTTGGGGAAACCTTAATGCATTGCTAGTATTTGCGGATGCTTGCTAACAATCCAATCATATAGTACTTGTATTTCCAAGTAGTGAAGTGCTTGTATATTTAGCCTCTCCCACATAGAAAACTGCATCGAAGACAATGAACCCGATTTATTCACTAATTGAACTTAGACAAAGCCACCACTATTACCACCACTTTTCCACACTCATGGCACTGTTAGTTTATGGTTACTTAGTATATCTTATTGCTGTAGCACTAACATTTACTTTCTTGTATTTATTATCCTGCAAAGCTATCTCTCATACCCGAATCGTTGCTCTAGTTTTATTTCCTAGATGATACAAACGTTCAGTGTGCGTAGAGTTGTATCAGTGGTTGATAGAACTTGAGAGAATATTTATCCTACCTTTAGCTCCTCGTTGGGTTTGACACTCTTACTTATCAAAAAGGCTACACATGATCCCCTATACTTGTGGGATATCAAGCAGCCAAGCTGTATTGCTAATAAATAGGGCAAGCCCTGTATTATATGGCAACCATCTATTTCTTCCCAATTGATGAGCATAAGCCAGAAATAGAAACTACTACTAGAAATCACTCAATTCAGCACACAGAGAGCAAAAATTAATAGTACTGCTTCTCAAACCATTCATAAACCGACAGCACTAAATCATCACAGTAGGAAATGGGACCAAGACATGGCAGCAACAATACCACAACTAAGCTAGCCTCGCATCACATGTTCACAGTAGGGCCGGATTAGGGCAGTGTATAGAAGCAGCACGGCAGGGTAGCCTTGTGCGAATTCGCAGACACCATTTCCCACTCACATAGCAGCAATAGGTTTAGAAGAAGGGGGGAAAGATACTTGCCTGTGACCAAGGAGGAGGCCGGAGCCGACGGCACCGCCGCACGGCAACGCAGGGGCACGGCAGCCAGCCTGCACAACGCTACACCTGCAGCACCTGTCGGAGCCTTGTTCCAGCGTCAGGCCACCGGAGCGCCAGGGCGGAGAGATTGCAGCCACAGCCCAGGTCATCTTGTCACTGGGGGCGAGATGGACTCGGCGGGGACGAGCGAGGTCGAGGGAGGAGATTTCCCTCGGTGAGATGACGGAGGACAGGGCGGCGGACCAATTTCCCTTCATGGCGTCGGCAACCGACGCCGAGGTTCGCCGGGAT
Source organism: Dactylis glomerata (assembly GCA_007115705.1). NCBI lineage: Eukaryota > Viridiplantae > Streptophyta > Magnoliopsida > Poales > Poaceae > Dactylis > Dactylis glomerata. The sequence goes on along the minus strand of QXEO01000309.1, from coordinate 2,272,049 downwards.
CGTGCGGCAACGCCGGCGGCGACTCGCTATCGCGAGAGCGAGGGTAACGATTAGGGTTAGGGTTCGTCGGGTGCGGGAGTGAGGCAAGGGGAGAGCCGGGGGGTGCTTTACCCCGGGCTGGTGAGCCTGTGGGCCGGCCCAATCGGCCAGATGGGCCAGGTCCAGCCCATATTCGTTTGAACCAGCCTGATTTGATTAAAATCCACCTAAGTAGTTTTTTAATTATTATGTATTTTAGTTTTTAAGGAAAAACCTTTAAAAAGAAACCTAAGCTAATAAAACAAAAAGAATAAACTTAACAATTAGAATATTCTCAACACTAGTGAGATTTGAAATGGAATTTTAGGATCTTATTTCTTAAACACTAAAAAATTGAAGTTTAATCAAGTAGGAAAATATCCAAAAGGTTTTCTTGAATGAATTAAAACTTGTGAAGATAAGAGAAATTTTGGAACTAATATGATAATTGAATTAGAAGAAATTCAGGAAATTCATTCAAGAATAAATAAACACTCATTCTTGAATGAATTTGACCTAACATATATTCTTTAAACTCATAAAGAGAATATATAAAGACCTTAGGAAATAAATCACCATATGGGGTTATAAACAACACACCACTTTAAAAGCATTGCATCATTTGGATCTTTAACCATTGCCCTTACCGGACAATGATGCTGTTTTCCAGAACCCGAGGTCCCGGGTCAATTCAACACCTCTAATTGCACTACCTTGCAATTTGCAGGCAAGTTCACTCTTGCTCATACCTCTTGTTTAATTTTAGCAAATTACTTGCAAATATACCTGTGGTATTACTACTGCATTTTAAAGCAAAAGTTCTGCTTTCTCAGTTAATATGTTTAGTGGTTAGCAACCACGGTGGTTGTCGACCTAGGATGGTGGGCAGTGGGACCATGGTATGAGTATGGTGGAGCTCCCACTGCAACTAGAAAGTTCACCTAGGAATTAATAACCAATGTCGCCAGTGATTCTAGCGCCGTAAATAACGGTCAACCATAAGATCTGGAATGGGATGGAGAAGTCAGCTGTACCGACTTCCTTTCGCATATCAACGGATGTACCGGCCCGTGATGTTCATTCGGAAGGTGAATGCAGCAAGCTGTTCATTCGGTAGGTGAATGCAGCGGGTGGGAGCCCTTACGTCCCACGGGAACACGGTGTCTAGGATGGATTGTATGAAACTGGCCTGCAGCTGGTCATAGGAAAGTCAGCTGGGAGGGACTCGAAGTTGCTCAAGGAAAGTTGGCTTCGAGCACCATAGTTGTTCCAGGAAAGTCAACTATGGTGCAGTGAATTACAAAAGGGTGGGAATGCGGGGTCGCGGAGGAGGACAGTGATTGGCTTGGATCATCGACTAGGCCCCACACCAAGGAAGTGTGGACAGGAATGATTCGCCTGGTCGTGCAGCAAGGCTTTGATCTCTTATGGGTACAAGTGACCACCTCTGCAGAGTGTAAGAAAGTATTCGGATACTCCCTGTTCTGGGTAGGAGCTATGAACGCGGCAGGAAAGGAGCCCATCGAAGCTCTAATCAACCTGTGAAGACGGACGGACATAGTTTTCTGAATAAAATCAACCTTTGAAGAAATGATTATGAAAACTGCATTTGACCTAGGAGTTTTTGAGTCTACGGTCGTAGCTAGTGCATCAAACACAACTATCCTTTTAAATGAACTTGCTGGGTAACGCTCGTTACTCACCCCACTCCTTCTTAACCCTTGCTTAGACTCGGATGGCCAGCATGAGGAGACTGATAGAGCCTCGGAAGACATTGAAGAAGTTTCTATGAGGATCCGGACCTTTCCGGTGGAGTTGAAGGCGTAGACTACACCATCGCCTATGGTGTCAGCGAAGGGCACGAGGAGGAGACCGACAACTAGAACCGTAGTATAGTAACTTAAGTCGCACCGAACGCTATAGAATAAAGTGACTTGAGTGGATCATCAGGTTTAGTTGCTAATTTCTGTTGTAGCCAAGGTTTGTAGTAGTAAGTTAGAACCTGTTAGTGTTCCTCCTTGGACCGAGGAGTAACTGGAATCCTTTGTGTAATTAAGGCTTGTAATACTTAGTGCTTGAATAAAGACCACTATGTTTCTGTTGTACCACTCTGAGGGATGTAATATTTGTGAAATGGTACCTCACGAATGTTATGTCAACGACTTGCATACTACAACTTGCAGTGGTATGCTGGGTCACCACAGAGTGCAACACGTTTCATGTCCTCTATCCAACCTTCATGGACAGATAAGTGCTTCATAATCTCTATAAGAAAAGCTTTCGCAGAGAACCAATGAATTCTTTCCAACTCGTATAGTTAATGTTCACCCTGTCCCTCGCAACACATCCACAAACTATCAGGAACTTCCTACATGCTAGTGGGGGTTACACTGGAGCCCCTGAAAGGTCAATTTCCTCGAACCCGCAGCCATACGGCCTCTTTGTTGGGTTCCTTTTAACCATGTAGCGATTCTTGGAAAAAGTCGATTTGCGATCAGTTATTTCCTAATCATCCCCTTCTGTTTGGGTGTCACCATCACTATTGGAGGCTGAATCATTGTTTGAGGTACACCTATTGTCGGACGTTCCGACGGAAGCCATCGGATCTTCTTCACTGTCACTGGAAGAAGCCACTGGAAGATCATTATGATCACTGGAGGACGACATCTACAAAATATTGGACATTTATCAAATAAACACTATAACTGAATTTATGTACTCACCTAGCTCTGTTTTTGTATACAAGATCATTTCGCAAGCTGAAAAAACAGAAAAAAGGGTTGCTCTTTACCTCAAATTGCAGGGACATATGAACTCGCACGGTTGGGGTGGCAAGTATGCGGTCGTAGGGGAAGGAGTTCACATGGACAGTGACAGAGACGGTGGCCAGTATGCGGTCACCGAGAAGGACTATTGATGTGGGTAGCGACAGCGGGGAAGGAGTCGATGCGGGCAGCAATGATGGGGAAGGAGTCGATGCAGACAGCAATGGGGGGAAAGGAGTCGATGTGGGCAGCAGCGGTAGGGAAGAATGAGTGCTTGCAGGCGGGGCTGGCGTCAGCGGTAGGGAGAGATTTAAGGCAAGCTAGGTGGGTGCGAGGGAGAGTGTGGAATTATTTTGGGGGCAGCTTGTTTTAATTAGAATTCGATTGGATAAGGGACCCGCCTATGATAAGAGACGGGGTAGGCTCTTAAAGCGTCTGCGATGGTAAATATCCCACATGGTGGAACCCAGATGGCCGTGTGCTAAATGGCGCAGACCATTCATTATAGAAAATCATGGGTGATACATCACACACGGTTCCACAAAATAAATTGTTTACAACAGTACATAGGTCATACCTGCTATAACTATGTGGGACGTTAGCAGGACAGTCGATTTATATTCCTTCCACAAAATTGCAATTAAAAGCCATCAATAGTTATTCGAACAGCTAGCCATTTCAGTTACATGCATCTATTAAACAAACATCAACCCATCATTTATTAAGCATTCAGCAAAATCCATTACATAAACATTAAACATTGAGAAAAATCATTACACGAGCATTTAGCAAAATTCATTTCTCATGTACTTGAATCTCGCAGTCATCTTTATGCACATAGCAAGTTTCATCTAGGATGACTACCTCATCGTCTGCCGAGACGCGTACTCCGATGGGTGGAAATTCATCAAACTGGTTGTACTCATCTTCATCAACAGCGTTCTCAACTCCAACAATCCTCCTTTTTTCATGAATCACTACATGGCGGGTCGGATGAAAGAGATCTTTCACATAATTTTTTTGTACATCTTGGTTAGCTAAGATGAATGGATCATTCATGTAGCCCATTTTACTGAGGTTAACATAAGTCCACCCATACTCATCTACTACAACATGATCGAGATGAACCCATCTACCCTTTAGAAGTGGAATCTTGAATTTCACATAGTGAAGCTCCCAAATCTCCTCTATGATGCCATAGTAGACTTCTTTAACTTTGTTAACCATGTAAGCTTCAATTCAAACATCACTATTCTGATAGTTGGTCTTCGAATCCCGGTCTTTTGTGTAGAAAGTGTAGCCATTTATGTCGTATGCTTGCCATTCATGAACTGTATGCGATGGACCTCTGGCCAGCCATGTTAAATGGCTACCATTGACCTTTAAGCGAGATGCTCCTGTAGCCATTGGCTGAAAGTGGCGATGTGCTTCTCTTCAATAACCTCATCTGATGCAGTCGGCAAGTTTTTAGCTAGAATTTTATTGTGTTGCTTCACAAATGTGTAAACTTCTGACGTGTGATACAATTCCTTCAGATGTCATGCATCAAACATTTCTTTACTGGGAGAGGTCGTATCTAATCCCATTAACCCTACTCCCGCAAGCCTCCCCTCATGGAGAGAACGGGGCACACCCATAGACCGTTGGTCGGACATGTAGTCTATGCAAAAGGCAACCACCTCCTCGGCTGTATAACCTTCGACAATGCTGGCCTCAGGTCGATACCTGTTACCACAGTAGTGCTTCAGGTTTCCCATGTACCACTCAAAAGGGTACATGTTGTGGAGAAACACAAGGCCACAATACTTTATCTCATGCACAATGTGTACAATGAGATGGACCATGATATCAAAGAAAGATGACAGGGAATACATCTCAAGCTGGCATAATGATTTCACCACCTCTAGCTGCAGACCATCGAGTGTATCAAGATTTATGACCTTCTGGGATATTGTGTTGAAAAACAAACACAACCTCATGAGAGTCTCTCGAACTAGTTTGGGCAAAACATTTCTGCTGGCCACTGGAAGAATTTGTGTCGTCATTACATGGCAATCATGTGACTTCATACTATTTAGTTTCTTTCCAGGCATATCAACAAGACTCCTGATGTTTGCGGAGTAGCACGATGGGGTTCTAAGAGTAAACAAGAACTCCAATACCTCGAGTATTTCATCACGAGATAATTTGTAACAATAGGTCCGGTATTCACACTTGCCATCTTTCCTCTTTGTTGCATTTAACATTGGGCTGAGTTTTGCCATATCCAATCTTGCATTGACACCATCCTTTGTTTTGCCTTTAATGTTCAGCAGTGTACCAAGGATGCTATCACAAACATTCTTCCCCGTGTGCATCACATCTATGCAGTGGCGTACATCAAGATATTTCCAATACTCTAACTCCCAGAATACAGATTTCTTCTTCCAACTTTTATACAGGTTTTGCCTTCTTAACCATTTTTTCCTTCTTCAGATTCTTGGAATTGCTCTCGCCAACATCATCAGCTGATTTTTCCTTACCCAATCTCTCACGACGATGTTTCTTTGATTGAGAACCATGCTAGGGTTTAGGACCCTGCTTCGGTTTAGGACCCTTGCCAAACACAACGTTCACCTTCTGCACCATCTTATACAACACGGGGCCGGTATAAAGCTTTGGTTTGACCCCATGTTCCTCCTTCCCATTGAACTGAATTTTCATGGACCGGTATGGGTGATTTTTTGGTAGGAACCTATGATGCCGCATGTAGACAGTTTTACGTGAGTTCAGAAGCCATTGACTAGTGGTTCTATCCATGCATGTCACACATACGCTTTGGCACCCTTTGTAATCTGCCCGGATGTGTTACCAATTGTTGGATAGTCATGCACGTTGCAAAACAACATTGCACAAAGAACAAACTCTTATTTTCTGTATGCGTCATATACTTTTACTCCATGTTTCCACAAATTTTGCAGTTCATCTACGAGTAGTTTCAAGTAAATATCATTGTCATTGTCGGGTTGCTTTGGTCCTTGGATAAGCATTGACATCATGATGTACTTTGTCTTCATACATAGCCAAGGAGGAAGGTTATACATGTATTGCCAAATGGATTCATTCCATCCATACTCAACCCAAATCTTAGATTTCTTGGTTCATTGCCAAGAGTCTTGTACTTCCTATCGATATGTTTTCCACTGCACTGCATTAGCCGGGCGCCTTAACATTTCATCCTTATTCCATCCATCCTCATGCCAACGCATTAGCTTTGCCTCTCTAGGGTTTGCAAACAAACACTTAAAACGAGGAATATAGGAAAATACCACACAACCTTATATGGGATTCCTGTCTTGATCTCACTGTCGGCCTTATTCTTGTCTTTTGCTCTCTTACGCTTGTATCTTGGATGATTGCAAACTGGACAAGCACGCAGATCTTTGTACTCCTCTCTGTGGTACAAGATACACTCGTTGATAAAAGCGTGTATCTTCTGTACCTCCAGTCATAATGGGAAAATTACTTTCTTCGCCGCAGCCGTGCTCTATGGGAGCTTATTACCATCTGGAAGAATGTCTTTGAAAATACATAACATCTTTGTGAACCTTTTGTCTGACAATCCGCTTTCTGCTTTAAATCTCAATAGTTCTAGTGTTGGTGCCAATTTTGAGTGACCCTTCTTACAATTTGGATACAACTGCTCCTTTGAGTCATCAAGTAAAGTCTGAATCTCCTTGTATTCTTTTGAGAGTCTATCATCGCCCCTGAAAATGATGCAACATCGTACGTAGGTTAGGCATATCACCAATATCGCCATAATTAGCATCACTTTCTTCACCATCTATCACATCATTTGCATGGTCTAGCTTCTCATCAGAGCTATCTTCCATCTCATTATCCGGTGTTCCATCTCATTATCAGGGTGTTCCATCCCATAATTAATAGGCATGTCTGCCTTCTCACAACTACCTTGGCTCTCTGCAGTCTTGGCAGGTTCTTCGCCATGTTTGGTCCAATAGTTGTATCCATCCATGAAGCCCCTTTGAATCAAGTGTCCCTCGACATGACCTATACTATCCCAAGACACACAATTCTTGCAATCATGACACGGACATCTGATCAACTTTGACTTGTTCATCTTCATATGTGTAAGAGCTGCTCTCTTGAAACCACTGAGGCCGAGGCGGTAGGATAAGCTCGCACATTTCTCGGTCATCCATTCTCGGTCCATCTACACAAACGAAGAGTTTAAACGAGCTACTATAAACTACCACATCGTGAATCGACTAAGAAATTGGGGCAAACCTCTGCTTCGTCCTCTTCAAGCTCCCACAAACTGAAGTCTCCTCCACCGCCGCACCCCCGCACCGCCGCTGCGTAGAGTCCCCGCCTCACCGCCGCTAAGCAGAGTCCCCGCCACACCGCCGCTAAGCAGAGTCCCCGCCGCATCGCTGCTAAGCAGAATCCCCGCCACACCACTGCTAAGCAGAGTCCCTACCGCACCACCACACCTTGGCACATGCCATCTCCATATCGCTGCCGCCACCACCACCAAAGAATGAGATTTGATCTGATAAGTAGTGGACGGCAATGGAAACACAATATTAAATTGTGACTAAACACAAACGAATCCATACATAAAACATTTGTGACACTGAAAAGAGGTATAAACAGCCATTTTCTAGAAATCATATGCTCAATATACACACACAAAGAGTTAACCAGAATGCGTGTGCGACAATGCAGTCAATTCTTCACACCAGAACCGTGTGCAAATGCATGCATATGGTTGGTGAAATAAAGCCGTGTGTGAAACTAGTGATGATCTATAAAGTAAAACCGTGTGCGCTATTTCCACACATGATTTCCTAGATCTATCCCTTTCCGTTATGCCTGCACTGTAGCCCGCCCAGGCCTCCCGCACACGGTATGTTTCCCGGCCCGTGTGCCATAAGTGACATCGCACACGGCACCATTTTTTCATTTGCGACGGGTGCCTTAAAAGGCTTGATCTGTACTAGTGGACTCTCTCTTTATTAGAGAGGAGACGAAGGCTTGAATCACCCGATCGGAGGACTAAGAAACCACCCTTAGAATTTTGAATCTTGGCTAAGCCATTACACCACGTAGGAAGTGTGCCAGCTTTCCACAAATGGCCTAGCAATGGGGAAGAGGAGTTGTCGGCTAGAGAGGAGTCCAACTTCCAAAGATCGCCCCTAGATCGCCACTCTCACCTCTCACCTTATATGTAGTTTGTTTTGTAATATGTCACCATGCTTGCTATTGTTCACCCAGAAGCTTCCAAGTTGTGATTTTTTTTGAGAAAGTTTGTGGAGGCTAGAAGATGCCTCAAGTTCCTCAAATAGTGAAGTGAGCAAGTAGTTGTTGGGCTTGCTCAAGGTAGAAGAAGGCAAGATCCATGGGTTAGAGTAGTATAAATCACGACCTCTCCAATATAGATTAGAGTTTTCCCAAGGAACTTGAACTTCGTGATAAATATTTTGTCTTCCGTACACTATGTTATTAGCTTGCTAATTATTGATAATATCTAGCTTGCTTACCTATGTATCTTGTTGCTAGTGTTATCTCGTTGCCAAATATGATTGTATCACCTAGTTGTATTCTAGAAGTTCTATATTTCACACTTTCTATAAAATCAACAATTTTTTGCAATTACCTATTTACCCCCTCTAGTCAACTATCCTTGATCCTTCAGGATTATTAGCATCAATACCAAAATGTTGATACATAGACGCTTTTTCAATAAACTATCCATGTTGATGTAAATGTTGAAATGTGTAATATTCAGAAGATAAAGATTTGTAGAGGAAGCAAATCCAGCTCTTGTTGTCATGACACGGGGCTCTCGATTGCTCTCGTGTGGCGACCTAAACCCTAGCTCCCATTCTCACCGGCAATCTGCTTGATCCCTGGTGAATTCGCCCATTCCACTCCAATCACACTACTCATCTCCCAATTCCCTATATTTTCACCCCCCCCTAGTGACGAGGTTTTCTCCATGGCGAACCCCAGATTGGTTGGGCTCTGGAAGATGTCCTATGCTGCGGGCACGGATCCCGATCTAGAATCTCACACTTTCTTGGATGGCACGTTGCAACAATGGATCAACGATTGGGGTGTTCTGAGGGATCATGTTGGTGATGTGATCGTTGGACGTTACCGTGGGAAGGACGAGAAGATTGCTATTGGCTCCAAGGTTTTGTTTGATGGCCATTTCGCCAGAATCATGAGACCTGATTTATCCCCTCCTGAGGTATGTAATCCTGTCTTGTCTGTCTCCGATCTAAATTAGGTCTGGAAAATCTCCTATTGTATGTTCAAAGACTTAGATCGGGGCCGTTTGAAGGCCTATGATGGCACTTTGATTCTGTTGGCTGCTGAGAGATTGTTAATTCTCAAGAATGCAAAGGGTGATCCTATTGCGGTTCAGGTTGTTTATGTTGATTCAGTCTCAAAGGCGACAGAATCATATCATGTTGGCACTAGGATTAAATTTCAACTCCATTCTGTCAGACTTGGGAAATGTTTGGCCTCTCCCCCGGTTCAGACTTATGTAGTATCTCTGGTCAAATCGGTTGATTCCCCCTCGAGCTCTGTCTCTTCGGTAGATCGAGAGGATCCTAGCGATCAGAAGTTGACCACCCCAGTTATGAACACAAGTGATTCAAGCCATGATATTCCCTCGGCTGTGTTTGATTCTCTATCAATGGGTCTAGATTTTTCAGCTGGTATATATTTTGCTAAATCTGTCCGCAAGAGATTTTTCTCTGCTGTGCACTCTTCGAGAGATTATGGTTACTTCACTCTAGTGGTCTCGTTTGGCCGTGCTAACTTTCGTCTCTCTAAGGACTCTGTTGGAATTGCTTTAGAAGCTGCTATTGGTGGCTTTTGTGGAAGTCTGAAGGTCTCTATTCTAAGAGAGAGAGTGTGTGTTCTCCTTTGTGGTCTCTAGCAAGCAAGCTGGTTTTCATATTTTAAATCTTAGATCTTATGCTTGCCCACAATTCAAGTGTTGCTTTCACTTATAGGGACAAGGAGGACCAAATTGGATGAGAGAATTCAAACTTTGGCAAGAAGAATGTAGGGAGGAGTGGACATTGGTTAGTCCAACTAAGAGACGCATGCAGCTTGGTCTCAATGCACTGAAAAAACCATGTCCAAAATCTGAATTAAGTCCTTACATTCAGTCAGCAAAAGACTTTCTTTCGCTACTACCATTGATTATGTTGCTTGCAAGGGGTATACATGTGGAAATTCAGATAGTGGTATAAGAAAGGAAAATTCTCTCGACAAAAGTCTAGCATTAGAGGATGTTGGGACTAGTGGGCAAACCCATTGGACTGTTACGGAACCAAGTATTCCGTTCGGCACGAATGGAAGTTTTCCAATTAGACAGCAACGTCCAAACAAGTCTGATAATCAGGTGCAAGCCAATGAGATAGTAGATGTTGAAGCCAATGAGACAGTACCGGAACTTGCTTCTGGCCAGGTTATAGAGCCGTGCAACAATGGTCTTGATGACGTGGTTAATGATATTGCCTTCAGGTTTTGGAAGTGTTCGAAGTGTCTAAGTATGTATCATAACTGGGAGCAAAGCACCAATAAAATTCATTGCAGGAGCTATTTTCACTATGGGCATAAAGAGAAAAGTTGTTTTAATAAAACAAGTACTAAATCTGGTCGATGGATTCCATAAAGAGTAGGAGGCGATTCTCCTAATTTGGATGTCCCTATTTTGCCCTTGGCCGGTTCGGCTTCCAATACCGACCAGGTTATTACGCAATCAATCCCTCCCCTGCTTCTGCCTCCCCCTCCACCGCCACCCCCAGCGCTAGAGTTAGATCCATTGCACCAGTTCACCTCCATGGCGGTCTTTGAGCTTGACCCCACACCATGGCTTCCTTGGGACATCAAGTGATCGATGGTGGAGATACAAGGTTGCCAAGGATGTTCTACAATCTGTCCTCTGATCCGCCGCAAAAGGAAAGAGACCTCTACATCACCATCATGGAGCATGCGCCGCCAACTATGCACGAGGGGCTCTGGAGGGATCGGGTGAGAGACTTCCTTGTTAATCAGTTAAATCGCCAGGTTCTTGATTACCAGTCGTCTCTGTTTGGTTTGGGGTTGTATCAGCTCAGTAGCCCAAATTCTCGTGATGCATTAGTCTAGCATGCTCTATTTCATGTTGGAAATAACAGATTTGTGCGTTTTATCAACCCTGATGAGGCTCCAGAGAATTCTCGTTCTGTTCAAGGCTATAGGAAAGGTTGGTTAATGTTCCTTGGCATCCCGCCAGATTACCGTAACGATTATGACATTGCTAATGTTGTGTCCACTTTCGGGAAATTTCACTCTTGGACTAGCAATGATCCAATTAAGTGTCGTGCCTTGGTTTATGCTTCCTTTCCATCCCCTGCGCTCATACCCAGAGACATTGTGTTCGGCAAGTATAGCTCTGTTGGAGGGGTTAGAAAGTCTTGGACTGCAGCATTATATATCTTGACGGCTGAATTTGCAGACATGGTCCCGGCAGATGAAGACCAGATGCCTCCTGATGGAAATCCGCGCCCGCTGCCAGGTCACATCTTGCAAAATCTGAACATGTTTGTAATGCCTCAGTACCCTGAAATTGGTTGGGGTGCTGTGCAGCAGCCTGAGTTACCTTTGCAGCAAGATAATCCTCTGCATGATGATCAGGTCATGGCTGACCAGGAAGATGTGCAAGAATCTATGATTTTAAACCCCTCTCAGAATTCTGTGTCTTCTGAGAATCTGCAAAATGTTCAAGATCATGTCTAGATGTTGCAAGTTGGGTTTGCTCTCACCCATGTTCATGGACCTGCTCTGCCGCCAGTGATGCAATGGAGGAAAGTGTTTGATTCTTTGTTGCCTAAACTGATGGTTAATGAGATTTCTTCCATGCCCAAACTGTCACCTTTCCAGTGGCTTATGCATAGTAAATCTGGTGACATCTTTCTGAACGCCCAGCTGGTGCCGGAAGCACAGAGGTCTCTTGATCGAGATGCTCCTTCAGTGCAGACAACTATGAGTATCTATGATGAGGGTAAGCGTCACTCTGTGGCATGTGTGCTTACTTTTGAATTGTCTGAGCAGCAGTCTGACAATGTTCTGGAGCCACCTCTGTTCAATGCCACACCTATCTCTCTGTCCAAGAAAAGAGGGCGACCTAGGAAGATTGGACCGTTGCTTGTTGAACCCGAGAACAGAAGGTTCACCAGGAGCTCTCTTAAGTCTGCTGGTTGCCGCCCTCGTCCTGTCATTGAGAAAGTCAAGCCTAAACAGGTCAAAGCCAAGATGCTGTTGCCAAACCTTGATGATGAATTTGCAGGGGAAGGCAGCAGGGAGCGTTTCAAGAGGAAGAGGCAAACCGTAGCCACTCCCATTCCAGTGATGCAGAGGGTGGGAAATGAGTTGGGTATTTTACTAGAGAAGTTAACAAGGTAGAAGCTTGAAGCTGCTCCTCAAGTTCAATATGATTCCTCTTCTCAAGATGATTAGTGGTCCTTTAAGTTCAGTTAATGTGAATGGTCTTTCTTGTAAGGTTGTTCTTACTTTCTTAAGAGTGCTTTTGATGTTTAGTCATGCAAGACAATCGTTTGTCTACTAGACCAGTTTCAGTGTCAGTTATGTCAGTTCCATTTAGTTTGGTCAGTGTCAGTGTTGGACAGTTTAATTCAGTGGCTTGGTACTGTGTATGGGCACTAGAATTTTAATATTTCATATCTGCATAAGTGTATGTGTCAAATTTGTTTGATCTGCTGTATGATCCTTCTTTGGCCTATCCTGATGTTATGCATTGGGTGCTTTACAATGCCTTTCCTGTTGTTACAATGTGTTTGCTCATGAAAAGAAAATGGAGGGTTCTGTGTTGGAATGTTTGAGGGCTAAATTCCGAGGATAAGCAAAGGGAAGTGCGTTCAAAGATTGAAGAAAGTGAATGTGATATTGTCTGTTTACAAGAGACAAAATGTGCATCATTTGACTAGAAACTCATTAGGAAATTTTGCCCAAAGCGCTTTGATAGCTTTGCTTTTTCACCATCCATTGGTGCTTCTGGTGGAATCATTGTCCTATGGAACTCTTCTTTTTTACTGGTGTGTTGTCAGATACTAGAAGATTTGGTATAATTTTAAGCTTCACTTCCAGTCACAATAATGCACAATTGACATTAGTTACTTTCTATGGTCCTTGTCATGGGATGGAAAGTGACAATTTTGTGTCCTGGCTATACAACCTGCAAATTCCTATTGATTCAAACTGGCTACTTATAGGGGATTTCAATTTCATAAGGTCCCAAGATAATAGGAATATTCCAGGTGGAGATGTGAATGATATGTTTCTCTTTAATGAGATAATTGAACATTTGGGTTTGCTTGAATTACAATTGAAAGGGAGGAAGTTTACTTGCTCTAATAAGCAGAATACTCCACTTTTGGAGCAATTAGACTGGTTCTTCACTAGCTCAAACTGGATTTCAGTCTATCCAAATACCATGGTTTTCCCTGCGGCTCATTCAGGCTCTGACATGCTCCTTGTGTGGTGTCTATTGACACAAATATTCCCAAAGCAAAGATATTTTGGTTTGAGAATTATTGGGTCCAAATGCCAGGTTTTTTGGATTGTGTGAAGGAGTCTTGGGGCAAACCTTCTCACAAAAAACATTCCTCTGCTGTCCTAGTTGATAAATTGAAAGGTCTCAGGTTTGATCTGAAAAAGTGGCAAGTTGGATTACATAAGATTAAGGGTCTGATTAAAAATTGTAACAAAGTGATCAATTTATTAGATGAGTTGGAGGAGGAAAGGCCTCTTTTCAGAGCTGAATTCAATTTTTGGCAGATTGTGAAAGAGCATCTAAATGATTTACTTCATGCAGAATGTAACTATTGGAGAAAACAATGTACTATTCGTTGGACCAAACAAGGTGAGGAAAATACAAAGTTTCTTCATGCCATGGCCACTGAGAGATTCAGAAGGAATAACATTGCTATGCTGAAAGATAATCAGGAAAATGAAGTTACATATCATGACCAAATGGCAGCAATGTTATGGCATGATTATAAGGCCGGGATGGGACATTCAGAGGGTATTAATATGCAATTTGATTTATCAGCTTTGATCCGAAATGTTCAAGGTCTGGATGGACTCACCTTGCCTTTCCTTGAAAAGGAGATTGATGATGTTATAAAAGATATGCCTGTAGACAGAGCTCTGGGGCCAGATGGCTTCAATGGAATGTTTCTTAAGAAATGTCGGCCTATCATCAAAAAAGAGTTTTATCAGCTTGCTTCTGATTTCCATGAAGGAAAGGTTAATTTATTAAACATCAATGGATCATATATTACCTTAGTCCTGAAGGTGGCTGCTCCTATTCATGTGGGGGATTTCAGACACATATCTCTCAATAATGTCAGCCTGAAGTTTTTAACTAAACTTTTGACTAATAGATTACAAGATAAGATTTTGTGCTGTCTTCACAAAAACCAGTATGGGTTCTTGAGGAAAAGGTCTATTTAGGACTGTATTGCCTGGTCCTTTGAGTACCTTCACTTATGCCACACTTCCAAAAAAAACCCATCATCATTCTTAAGTTGGACTTTGCCAAAGCATTTGACACTATTGAGCATGAAGCCATTCTGAAGGTTATGAAGCATATGGGGTTTAATAAGTTGTGGTTAAGCTAGGTCAAGGAAATCCTCAGCATTGGCACATCCTCTATCCTGCTCAATGGTGTCCTGGGAAAATAGTTTCATTGCAGAAGAGGGTTGCGGCAGGGAGATCCTCTCTCACCTCTCCTTTATCTATCTGGCTCTGATTTGTTGCAGTATGTGGTTAATGAGCTTCTCAGGCTTGGTATTATTAGTCGTCCTATTAATACTCTTGATATGGACTTTCCAATAATCCAATACGCGGATGATACTCTTCTTCTATTACCAGCTGATCTCACCGAGCTGAAGGCCTTGAAGGAAGCTCTGAATAAATTTCTTTGTCCACTGGCTTGAAAATAAATTTTGCAAAGTCACAAATCATTCCAATCAATGTCCCACAAGATATCATGGATTTATTGGCTGCTTAATTGGCACCATGCCATTCACCTATTTGGGTTTGCCCTTGGGAGCAACAAAGCCTCAGATTCAAGATTTGATGCCCTTGGTATGTCAGCTGGAAAGGAAATTAACCTCAAGCTCTAGTTTTGTGCCTCAGGGTGCACGGTTGCAGCTAATTAACTCAGCTTTAGCTTCAATGCCTTTGCATTATTTATGTACTCTGAGTCTACCTCCTGGTATCACGAAGCAGTTTGATCGCATATTGAGACAATGCCTCTGGAGGGATTATTATGGTGAACCTAAACAATCATTAGCAGCATGGTCAATGGTGTGTCGTCCAAAAAAATGAGGTGGCCTTGGCATTGTGGATTTTCAGAAGCAAAATGCAACTCTTTTGATCAAGTTTCTTGACAAATTCTACAACAAGGTCGATCTTCCCTGGGTGCACTTGCTGTGGTCAGAATACTATTTAGACTCTGTGCCGCATTGGGAAAAACTGAAGGGCTCTTTTTGGTGGAGAGATGTTTTAAAACATGTGGATAATTGTAGAGGTATTACATCTATAAACCTTGGCAGAGGTGATACCACTCTTTTTTGGTCTGACAATTGGCAATTGGATGGCTGTCATACCCCTCTTCGTGATCGTTTTCTTCGGTTTTCACTTTCGTCCTTGATGAGGGCTTATCAGCTGCCCAAGTTTACAACACGGAAGATTTCTCTAGTTTGTTCTTTCCGCCTCTCTCTCGGGAGGCATTTGATGAATACTCTCAGCTGCAACAGATGATGAGATCCAATGGCATTTCTGATCAGCCTGATGAGTGGGTCTGTTGCTGGGGTGGCAGATATACTTCGGCTAAATTCTATGATCATATTCACTCGCATGTCACCGTGCCGAATGTTTTCCACTAGCTATGGAGGTCTAGTTGCGTTATGTCGGCAAAGTTCTTTGCATGGTTAATTTTGCAAGACAGAATCAATACACGTGACCTATTGCAAATAAGGCATTGGCGAGTGACGGAGGATACACATTGTGCTGTGTCCTCTTAGAGCTCATGAAGATAGAGCACACTTGTTTTTCGAGTGCAATTTCAGTAGGTGAGTATGGAATTACTTGCAGATTACTTGGGGTGGTAGCTCTGACATTCAAGCTATTGTACCTGTTGCTAAACATAGCATTGGAAAACCTTTCTTCATGGAGGTCGTGGTGACAGCATGCCGTCATATTTGGTTACTGAGGAATGCTATTTTTTTAGAAATGAATCTCCCACTTTTAGGAAGTGGAAGGGGGGTTTTGTACATGATATCTAAAGTATAGAATCAAAGCTAAATATGTAGATAGCTTCACTAAGTGGATTGACTCACTCCCTTAGTTCTGTTTATAGGTAGGCTCCCTCCCCTCTCTTTTTTGTAAATAGTTGGACTTTTCTTACTCTGAGTTAATAAATTGCTGTGGGGTAGTTTCCTCACAGTCCCTAGTTTCAGAAAAAAAACTTATATGCATGTCATTGATGTTAATATTAGATAGTATATAGAGATAATTGCAAACCTTATTTCAATAGTTTAGATGAATATTCCCACCTTTCCTAGATTGAATATAAAATCTTTGCATAGCCTAAGAAAATTGTCGAGACAAAGGACCTCAATAGGGTTTTGGTTTAGGAGTCGGTCACAAGGGAAGCGAGTGCGTGCCGCGGATATCCTTTGTGTGCGCAACACAGTGCGGGATGGCGGCGCAACATATTGCGTCGCCTATCATGATGGTGTGTTGTCTGCTATTTGCTGTAGGTGGCTAAAATCATTTGAATTAACTGTACTAGTCGTCAACCCGTGCATCCGCACGGGGCTATCGATATATTGGAAGTCTTTTGTTTGATAAATTTGAGTGAGCAAGCCTATTGATTAAAAAGTTAAGTGGAAAATGAACAATCAAATATGAATTAAATAGATATAAAATCATTAACTCTATAACCTAAACAAATATTCCAAATTACCTGAACCAATTCATATTCAAATTTAAATTTTGAAGTACTAATATATGGAAAACTATACAACTCCCAGAAAAATTTTCATTCACAATTTCATGAAATTTGTTATTTTTACATTTTCATTTGCCAACCAAAAATAAGTTTGGCATACTTATAATGATTAGTTTGTAAAGCAGGACAAAAACTTAGCGGATTAACCTACCATTATTGAAATGGCTGAAATTTGTATATATATCTTCGAGTGCAAATTTATCTTATTGCAAGAGACTAATTCTCCATTGATAACAAACAGTAGCATCATTCGTTGGACTGGTAGACTTATGAAAGGACCAACTCCTAGACTTATCCAACTTAATGTATATTTATCTTGCACTACAAAACTTTTGACAACAGCAATAAAATATTTCTCCATAAAAAAGCAACAGAGTATTCCCACGTGTAGTGTTATATCATGTCTTTAAATATAATTTCTAACAGTACACTGTAGGGCATGGCAGTTTTTGAACTGGAAATATTGTTACTGAGAAAGATGGTATACTGAAAAAGCACTGCAGTGGCTGGTTTGTTAAGTTCTACATTACTAAAAAGTAGTTTTGAGGTATCAAGATCAAATGTATAAACAGTCTATGGTGTACATATTTTTGAATAAGTTTCCACGATAATATACCAAAAGAAATCTTCCTAAGTGTAGGAAATAGTGACTCAAAGTTCCACAGAATTAACCGGTTACATGGTGAACAATTAATGTAATTTTTTGCAGTTTGCACAATGAGCACTGGGGCATGGTTACACTACAGCTCGATCAGAGAATAATTTTACAATATGTTTGTGCTATTGGATATTTCACAAAAGTTTAATCAAAATAAATGAATATGTTATTCCAATGACCTGGACAATTATTAACCGTATTATCTGATTCTTCTCGTGTAAAGAATCTAAACATACTAACTTGATTTTCCTTTATATACGCATGTACATGATGCCCTGCAAAAATTAAAATATAGTGACAAAAAAATTCAGTGCACAGCGACTATTGAAGTTTGCCGATAATTTCCAATTAAATTAAATGAAAAATCATGTGAGAGGGAATCAATGGAAATACAACACGTTCGTGTCCGTAATATTGTAAAAGTACTTTTTTACTGTTTTACAACAAATGAGAATTCTTGAATCTAAAGTTGAATTACATCGTCCCTATAACAATGCATGGTCTCACCTTTTACAATATCGAATCAGCGGATTGAGAAGACAATGCTTACTTATCTGCCAACGCTGTGGAAAATTGCTGCACAAATCTGACTTGAATAGTGTCATTAAAATACTTACGTTGCAGCCATGCATGGAGACTATTTTTTGTTGAACAATAGCCATGGAGACTCGGGGGTGCAATTTACCAGACGCGAAGGAGGCTGCTTCTATACCATGCACTGGCCTAATTAGAGCCAAACCAGGTTTTACAACCTTGCTACCTCAAAATTACCTGAAAAAATTAAGATTCCATGGCCAGACAGACCTAGGAGAAGCTGCATTCATGCATCGCTGACGCCCTGCCGGATCAAACTCACGCATCCCTACCAGATAGGGAGGAGGCAAAGGCTGCTTTTCACCCCGAATCAATCGAAGCGAGACCAAGATTAGAAGGACGCCAAAATCAAGTTCTCATCGCTAGACCTAGCAGAAGCTTCACGCTTGATTTTCTTTCCTTTTTTTGTTTTCGATGGAAAGGAGAGATACCAGCAAGAGCACGACTCGCTTGCGTACGAAGGGAGGGCACGTGTCACGCTTTCATCCAATGACAGACAATGCATCGTAGATTAATTGGATGGACCAAGTTTCTTAATATCTAGGATTAACGTGGAGCCTCCTACGGTGCCTCCAATTAGTAAATATAAGATTGAAAGGTCAACATTCTTAATTAGGATTAATAATACATGAAAGGACAACATTGCCCTTGAAGAAAATTACCCAGTGTTCATTGACCTAACACTAGCTCAAAATATTAGTAACAATTAGTTGAATATTCTTACGATTGCACTCCTAAATCTGCAGGACAATGTAATGTAAAAAAGGCTATCACTATTCTCGTAACCATTCATGCTATGTCAAAAACAGCAATGTAAACACGGAAGTGCACAGATTTCTGGTCTCCAGCTGATGACTCACCGAAAGCAAACTTTCCTTGACTAGATTGCAAAGGTGAACAAAGAAAAGGACACCCGCGCTACCTGAAGCTATTTTCTTTGACTACGATGCCATACCAAACAACAAAGAAGCAAATACTACCTTGACTTCATCTGACGCGACGACTCATAGGAAGCTACTTTTTCTTCGTACTGTAGTAATTTTATTTCAGTGCCATAACAAACAACGAAGAACACTTACATCGACCCTATCATGTCACTAATCTATCGTCGGCGCCTCTTGCTAGGTGAAACTGCAGGCTGAGGCAAGCTCATCTCATCAGAGAATTTAGCAACATTAACAAACTTTTTATATGGTGGTATCCGCGATTCCCATGCGACTAGCTCAAACTCTTCCTTTGGCAAAATTGCGGAACCGGCAATCAGGTCTCCAAAAATAACCTTAGGCAAATCCTTTATGGAACCATCGTCTTCTCTGTGAGGAGGCATGAGCTGAAGTGGAGTAGATGACGATGCAATGTTGGATATGTCCATAAGATACTTTGGGTGTTCACCATATACCGACAAATTACTCTGCACCACATACCTGTACTTCTTCAGGATACTAAGCCAAAATTTAGCACTTTGATTCTTCCTTAGCACATCAGCATACACGTTTGCCGTGATCATTGATCCTCCCAGCACGGCCGCTATGTCTTTTGCTATCGATGCTAGCTGAGGGTGCTCCTCTGGGTTTGTGCTTCCAAAAGCAAGAACCTTGAACAGATAGCTGTACTCTTCGGGTGAGAAGCTTTTCAAGCACACTGGACTTACGGTTCCGAACCTGGTTACCTTCTGAACCTTAGTTATGATTATGATCTTGCTTCCTCTGCCCATATGTGCTCCTGTTGATGCGTAAAACTTTTGCCAAGTCTCATCGTCCACATCTGAAGTGAATTCAACCACAACCAGAGTCCGGCCTGCCTGGATGAATGATTCGTGCTCAGCTTTACATAAGCTTTCTCCATTCAAGTGCAGGATTGAGGAGAAATGTGACATTACTTTTTGGTTGTTGCAAACATGTGCTACCAGAGTTTTCTTACCAACTCTACCTGTGCCGATGATCGGCAGCACAGTTGGAGCAGAAGGAGCAGGGTTATCTTGCAGTAAGATATTGATCACTTGCTGTTTCTCTATGTGACGGCTAAACATGAAATTGTCAATATAGAGGTATGTGTCATAAGGGCTGCGGAACATGCGCTCGCATCCGCCTAGAAGTAAGACAAACTCTCTCATATTAGAAACCATGGTTTCTAAGTTATCCAGCGCACTTTGAAGCTCATGATAAGTTGCAGCAGCAGTTCTCCGTGTGAAACGAAAAGAGGTAATGGAATAAGAGCTGCTAACCTCCTCTTCTTCAATCCTTGAGATGCGCCGAGACTTGGCGGTGCCCAGGACATGGTAGCCTCGGTACATGGCCTCAGCAAGCTTCTTGAGCTGGAGTAGCATCTTGGAGTTGGTAAGGTGTCGACCATCGGCCTCCTCAACGACCATGTGAACCCTAAGAAGAAGCTGTTGAAGCCTTTCCATCTTCTCTTCAAGATTTACTTGACTGTTGTACTGCTTGATGATGAAGGATATGAATCGATTAACCAGGTCGCCTGCAATTGAAGACACAATCAGCTCCATATGCTCCAGACTTGTCTTCGTGTTTGTGTTTCTGGCAGTGTTTGAGAGAGTCGGGAGAGAGAGAGAGAGAGAGAGAGAGAGAGAGGATATTTACTGGAGTCTGGTCCTAACATTGCAATTGACGCGTTTTGCGTGACCATGATGCGTCACACTCGGTGTTTCCGGTGGAAGACTGATGATGAGAATATAATTCTGGTACGGAGTATCACTTATTTGACTGAATGACTGCAGTAGTCGAAAACGAGAAGCACCAACCTATAGGGCACGCTACTCATATGGTGGCCGTTCGATGGTCCTGAAGAATCGCGTTTCTACTTTTTGTAAAAACACCCTCACACTTTATCCTATTCAATCCACAGTCCTTAGATGGCAGGGTATAAAGTTCTTTTTTGCGGAGAGGAAATCCTAGCTCGCATTTCCGTCCCAGCCGCCTCCGCTCCCAGACCCGCCGCTGCCGCCTCTCCCGGGCTCGAACAAGGCCGTCGCCGCCTCCCCTCTCCTAGTCCCCCGACAGTGTCGCCCCTCTCCCAGCCCGCCGACGCTGCCACCGCGCCTTCCCTGCCTCTCGCGACGGAGCTCCTCTGGGCGGCCGTCGCCACTCGAGCTCCTCCCGACGGCGGCCGGCGCTTAAGCTCCTTCCGACGGCCGCTAGCGCTGGAGCTCTACCCCGACAACCCCAGCCGCCGACCTCGAGCTCCAGCCGACGACCCCAGTTGCCGACCCCGACGACCCCAGCTCCAGCTCGCCAGGCGGCCAGCGTCGGGCTCCAGCCCGATGGATCTAGGCCTGTATGCACCAGATCTGGGCCATTTGTAGCTTTTTTGTGTTTCTTTTCGTGGATCTTTCTAACTCCTAGGGCTTACAATTTTTTTGCATGGATCTTTGTAGATGAATATAGGGTTTCTTATGAATTTTTACAGGGATCTCATGTCGTTTGTATATGGATCTTTTGAAATTTCATCTGTGTTACTTATGAAAAAATGTGAAAAACTTTATAGTGCGAACCAAAAAAATTAAGGAAATAAATTTGCATGGATCTTTATAATTTGGATACATGTTACTTTTGGATAAACCGGAAGAACTTTTTGGTACAAAGACTGTCTACTGAAAAATCATATAAAAACATAGAACTTTGTATGCACAACATCGGATCTGTATACAAAAGTTCGAAGAACTTTATAAGTTCGTTGTACTTTGAAACAAGAATTGATCTGACATCAGAGAATTTTTTGAAAAAAGTGGCACCAATCAGGAACGACCAACGTATCGGTAGGGCGCGCTATGGGTAGGCGGAAATCCGGGTTGTGTAATAGTAAAGTACTATCTTTTCCTGCTTACATTTAAGTTTGACCAATTCTACACCCATGGCTGCTCGTTGATGTCTCACAGGATCAGTTGGGAAACCCTAAGAGGAAGGTATGATGAGCACAACAGTAAGTTTTCCCTCAGTTATGATACCAAGGTTTAATCGACTAGTAGGAGAAAGAAATCACTTCCGAAGATTGTTGCTAGCTGACTTTGGCAACGGCGCTAGAGAAGGTCTGGTGCGTGGCTTCGGCGCCAGCAGCAACATGGAACCTGCACACAACACAACCAAAATACTTTACGCCAACTTATAGTGAGGTTGTCAATCTCACTGGTTTGCTGATAACAAAGGATTAAACGTATGGGGTGGAAAAAGATATTTGTTTGCGATAAAGTAAATAATGCTTGCGGAAATTAAATAGTGCTTGCAGTAGATGATAATATAAATGTAAAAGAATGGACCAGGGTCCACAGTTCACTAGAGGTGTCTCTCCATAAAGATAAATAACATGCTGGGTAAACAAATTACAGTTGGGCAATTGACAAAATAAAGAATGCATAACAATGCATGTACATGTCATGGAAGATCACTATGAGATTCACTTGGGCATTACAACATAATACATAGACCGTAATCTAACTGCATCTATGACTAATAATCCACCTATAGGATATCATCCGAACAACCCTTGGGTATTAAGTTGCAAGCAACAGATTATCACCTTAAGCAAAGTGTGTAATGCAAACAATATAAATGTCCTTGAACAAAAGATTTTTGTTTTCTTCCTAGTAGCAACAGCACATCTATAACCTTAGAAGTTATTGTCACTCTCCCAGATTACTAGAGGCATGAACCCACTATCGAGCATGAATACTCCCTCTTGGAGTCACTAGCATCTACTCGGCAAAGATATCTACTAGCAACGGAGAGCATGCAAGATCATAAATAACATAGACATGATAAATTAATAATCAACTTAGCATAGTACTCAATATTCATAGGATCCCAACAAACATAACATGTAGAATTACACAAAGATGATCTTGATCATGATAGGCAGCTCACAAGATCTACACATGAGGCGCATGGAGGAGAAGACAACCATCTAGCTACTGCTATGGATCCATGGTCCAGTGGTGGACTACTCACGCATCACTTTGGAGGCTGGCATGGTGATGAAGAAGGCCTCCGGTGATGATTCCCCTCTCCGGCAGGGTGCCGGGAAGAGCTTCTGGACCCTCCCGATCTCGGGACAGCGGCAGCTTCCAGTATGTTTCATGGAAAAGTGTTTTATCCTTTAGGGTTTTCTCAACGAAGGGAATTTATAAGCGGAAGGGCGATGTCAGGAGGTAGACCAGGGGCGCGGCCAGGGGGTGGCCCGCGCCACCCTATTGTGCGGCTGCCTCCTGGCCCCTCTCCGTCTCTCCTTTGGACTCTGTCTTCGTGTCAGGTAAATAGGAAATTTGGCTTTCGTTTCGTCCAATTCCTAGAATATTTCCTGTGTAACTTTTCTGAAACACAAAAACAGCAGAAAACGGGAACTGGCACTGTGGCATCTCGTTAATAGGTTAGTTCCAGAAAATGCATAAAAATGCCACGAAGTGTAAACAAAACACAAAGCAATTGGTGTAAAACAAGCATGGAGAATCAAAAATTATAGATACGTTTGCAACGTATCAAGCATTCCCAAGCTTAACTCCTGCTCGTCCTCGAGTAGGTAAGTGATAACAAAATAATAATTTTTGAGGTGACATGCACCCAACACAATCTTGATCAAGTCTATGTAAAGCATTGCTAGCTGAGATCAAAGTACTCTAAACATGGGCATAAAAGATATAATTCTAACCATAGAACTTAGCAACCATGTTACAACATGAAAAGTAACACAAATAAAAGATCATAAGTAATAATGCATTGAAAGTCAATTGTTTGTTTCAAGCATAGAGAAAACATAACAAAGTGGTATTCAGCTTGTCCCTCATGGAATAGCAAAACATAAATGCATAGGACACATTCAAAGTTCAAAAGGGTGACTAGATACAAATAATTTGAGAACAAGCAATACCATAATCATGAATCAATCAATAATAAATTTTGGGACCATGCACATTATACTCAGAATGACAACTATGCTCTCTTAATCGGTGCACAAAGATAGAAGATGAAGACTCAACATAAAAGTAAAAGAAAGGCCCTTCGCAGAGGGAAGTAGTGATTGCAAGTTTTCTAAACCTTCCAAAAATTATGGTACTTATTAGCTTTGAGCTCCATTGCCCCTATCATTGGCATCTTGAGTGGTTAAGGTTAATGTGAGTGCAAATATGAGATATATGCTTGACAAGTCATAAGTTGAAAATCTCATGTCCCTTGAATACGAGTACTTAAACCATGCTAATCGACTTAGGTCCCAAGTAAGCTCTTGTCATTGTAAGCATACATGTATCATTGAGAACGCCAACGGGGTACCTCCTGCCCGATGATATGGAAACTGTCCCACATCAAAATGACAAGACAAACAAACAATGAACACCTCAGCATCTCTTTTATTTACCATTGGGTATAGCTTTTTATTTTGAGATGCGTCGTCGAATGTCCACTATGGGAATGCTGTAAATTTCCACCATGAATGATGCATGGTTTAGATTAGCAGCCCAGGCATTTCTCTAGCACATATACAAACTCCATGAGCTTACAAGTTTCCAAATCCTTTCACACAGATAAGCATCCATAAACAAAAGATCATGATATCAACTAAATAGGAATAAGTGCAATGTTGAATGCGTGCCCCATGACAGCATGGCTGAGCCAACTCCCAACTTACAACTTGCAAGCATATAATCGTCATAAGAGAGCCACAATGGTCAAGTTTATTAAGTGCAAGAAAGTAAATGTGCCATCAAGTTCGTGAGAGCTTTACTAACTAATTTTCTCATAACAAAAATTTAATTTGGAAGATAGATAAAAGCATGATGAATATACTTGGAATAGCAAATTGCTAATAGGTAGATATGGTGGACACATTGCAAACTTTTGGTTTATGGAGTTGGATGCACGAGTACATCTCATACTCAGTACAGATGAAGGCTAGCAAAAGACTGGGAGCGACCAACTAAGAGAGCAATAAAGGTCATAATCATGCATAGCGACAAAACATTATTAACCAAAGCATAAAGTGATATCACAAGTCAAAAACCAAATGATCATATAGGCTTGAGGTGACTGGTTTAAAGTCAAAACATGGTGTAAGCATGCGCCAAGTCAACCCAAATAAAGCATCAAAGGAGAATACCACAATATTATGCTTCTATATGATAAAAACAACGCATGATTCTTTCAAAGGCACATTAAGCACTCTCAGTCATTTGAGACAAGTCATGCTAAAACAATAACTACTAAGCATATAATCAAAATAATATCTAGCATGACATGCTAAAGACTAAGCAAGAGTCTAAACAAGCTCCCTTTTGCATCACTATAAGCATGAAACATTTTACTCTTTTCCAACACCTATCAACCTATTTGAAACAACTCTCAAGGATGAAAAGCAACAAAGACCAGAGGTCTAAACACACCTAGCTACAAAGAACTAACAAGTTCTGAACAAAAATAAAGGCAAAAAATAAAAGCTAAATGCAGTACTAGAAAAAGAGAACACTCGTTGAACGATAAGAGTGAAAACTAGAGTGTTCTAGGCAATGAAAACAGAGTGTGTCTTCTCCAAGAGAAATATGTTGGGGTCCAACCATTTATTGCAGCAAACAAAACAAAAGAAAACTGAAAGAAAAAATAAAGACGCTCCAAGAAAAACACATAGCATATGAAGCAACAAAAATATAGTGTCTTGAAAGATGACCTGATATTTTTATTGATAAAGAAGAGGGTGCCTTGGGGCATCCCCAAGCTTTGACGCTTGTACTTCTTGGATATTTCTTGGGGTGACATGGGCATCCCCAAGCTTGAGCTTTTGTCCATACTTCATCTCATCTCATCATTCTCCTTTCCCTACACTTGAAAACTTCCTTCATACAAAACTTCACACAATTCTCATTAGCAACATTAGTGTATGCAAGATAGTAGATCCACCTTTGGTTCAGTTTCAACTCAAGTAAAACACTTATTAACACATAATCTACTGTAGCAACTTCTCTCAAAAGTTCCGTGATTAAAAGAACTCAAAAAGAAAGAGATCAAGAGGCAAATGCAAATAGTGGCAGAAATCTATCAAAACAGAACAGCTGGTAAATTTCAATTTTTTCGAAAATCTTCTGTTGATCAAATCGAAAAGTGCAAAACTAATGAAAGTTAAATAATAACTTGGGGCATGTGCATAAGAAATCACAGATCAAAACAACGTTCTGGGAATTTTCATGAATTTTTACACCAAAGCGCAGAAATCTATTTCGGGACAACAACTTCCCCAAATCTTACCTTCTTCCAATTAGAGGCTATTCTTGGCACAAAAACAAAATAAAAATGTTAAGGAGAGGTCATTACAGTAGTAACAATTTCCAAGACTCAACAAAAAGAAAAATTACTGAAAAATAAAATATTGGGTTATCTCCCAAGAGTGCTTTTCTTTAATGCCTTTCAGCTAGGCTCAGTAATTTGAGAAGATGCTCACATAAGAAATGCGAATTAAAGCAAAAGAGAGCATCAAGGAGCAAATATGAAACACATTTAAGTCTTACCCACTTCCTATGCATAGAAATCTTGGAAGAAAATCAATCAAAGAAGCACATAGTAATAAGCATGGGTAGATAAAACAAGAGCAACTTCGGAACTTTCAATATAAAGAGAGGTGTTTTAGTAACATGAAAATTCCTACAACCATATTTTCCTCTCTCATAATAATTTCAGTAGCATCCTGAACAAACTCAACAATATAAATATCACACAAAGCATGTTTTTCATGATCTGCAAGCACACAATCCATATCAAGCTCCAAAATAGTGGGATCATCACAATTATCAATATAACACTCATCCTCCTTTGGTAAGCATGGAGGGTGATCAAATAAGGTATTAGTTAAATAATTACTCTTATTGGGAGGTAGACATGGGTAGCTCCATTCTTCCTCCTCTTGATCATCCAATGAGCTTCCAGTTTCATCAATTTCTTCTTCCATAGGCTCCTTCAAGGCATTAGTCTCTTCCGTTGGTGCAGAGCATCTATTAAGATATTTAAGAATATAGCCATTTTGTTCCTTGTAATTATCAAAGAAAAATTTAAGTATATCATAAACCTCATATTTATAAGGTGCATCGTCAGTACTTTCAAGCAAATAAGCAAGTTTGAATGCACCCTTCCAAACAATAAATTCTTCAATTTGTTCCACGTCATAAAAGTCATAACTTCCCTTAACATAAGAAGATATGGTAACATTATCATTATACTCACATTGAAAAGGGAGGTGTTTATACCTCCTACAACAATAAGATTTATCAAAGCAATAAGTAAATTATAAGTAGAGCACACGTTTCTAGCAATGATATACAAAGTATTAATTTGTTCCCATAAGTGTTTTCCTTTTCGTGACAAGCGGTGTTCCTTATAATAATCTTGTTGTTCTTTTGTGAATCCACCTTGCCAATAAGATCTAGTTTCAAAGAAATCAACCATTGATAGAAAGCATGATAAAGCAAGACAATAACACACCAACAAAAATAACAACTATAGTAGGAACTAATTTCTTTGTATTTTTAATAAACAAGAAGCAAACAAAATAAAATAAAGAAACTAAGCAAAACAATAACAAAGTAAACAGATTGGAAGTGAGAGACTCCCCTTGCAGAAATCCTCTTTCTCCCCGGCAACGGCGCTAGAAAAAGTCTTGATGTCTCACAGGACTAGTTGGGAAACCCCAAGAGGAAGGTATGATTAGCACAGCAGTAAGTTTTCCCTCAGTTATGATACCAAGGTTTAATCAACCAGTAGGAGAAAGAAATCACTTTCGAAGGTTGTTGCTAGCTGACTTTGGCAACGGCGTGATACGTCCATTTTGCATCACTATTTTATATCATAATTTACTGGTATTCATTGCTATATTTCATATTTAGAGATGATACTTATGTTGTTTCCTCTGTTTTCACATGTTTGATGATTATTGGAGAGCTCACTGCCGGAGTCAGGATTCTGCTGGAAAAAGGACAGTCAAGAAACCATATTTCTGAAGACCAGCAATTCTAGGAAAATACCTAGAAATTCATATTTCACCGGAAGACGAAAGTAGCCAGAAGGAGAGGGCGAGGTGAGCCACCAGGGGCCCACACCACCTGGTGGCGCGGGCGCCACCAGATGGTGTGGCTGCCCTGGCCCACCTCTGCCAGCTAGCGCCCCCTCGCGTATATGTCTCTCCAAAAACCTAAGACCCAGGGGGGATCAGAGATAGACTCCGCCGTCTCTGTGGGGCGGAAAACACACACAGAGAGAAAGCTCTTCGGCAGGCAGAAATCTGCCGGGGAAATTCCTTCTCGGAGAAGGGAAATCGTCGCCATCGTCATCGTCATCGAGCTGGGCTTCATCGGGATCATCATCATCACCACCATCATCACCGGCACCTTCATCATCTTCATCACCACGCCATCCCGCTGTAACATCTTGGGGTGAATCTTGTCCAGTTCATAGGGGAAACTTTCCCGGTGTTGATTACTCTTGTAGTTCATGCCATTGAGTGAAACCGTTGGATTAAGGTTTATGTTCAGATTGTTATTTATCATTATTTCATCTCTGATCATGATCCGTATGATGTCTTGTGAGTAGTTCGTTTAGTTCTTGAGGACATGGGAGAAGTCAAGATGTTAGTAGTGGAACTATGTTGAGTAATATTTAATGGTTTGATATATTTATGTTGTGGTGCTATTTTACTAGTGGTGTCATGGGAATGTCGACTACATGATACTTCACCTTTATGGGCCTAGTAGAATGTGTTGTGTATTTGGCTACTAATTGTGGGGTTCCTGGAGCGACAGAAACCTAAACCCCCTCTAGGAAACCAGTGCACCAGGGAGTGTAGGATCTTAGAGTTTAAGGCTATGGTTAGATTTATCTTAATTACTTTCTTGTAGTTGCGGATGCTTACAAGGGGTATAATCACAATTGTGTATTAGTCCAAGTTGGGGTAGTGCATTAGCATAGGTTCACCCCCATGACACTTATCAAACCAATGAAGATTATTCAACTATATGAAGCGAAAGCGCTTGACAGAAACTCCCGTGTGTCCTCAGGAACGTTTGGTAATCAGAAGTAACACAACCAGGTTGTCCTTTGCTCTAGAAAGGATTGGGCCGCTGCTGCTGATGATGGCGAGTTGATGTGGGAGCAGACTGTCCTTGTGCGTGGTGAATAACCAGCCCGTTGGGAACCCCAAGAGGAAGGTATGATGAGTGTAGCGGCTAGTTTTCCCTCAGTTAAGAAACCAAGGTTTAATGTCGGTCAGGAGAGGAGAGACAATTACGACTGAAGGTGATGCGGAACCTGCACACACACAACCAAGTACTTTGTTCCCAACTTGCGATGAGGTTGTCAATCTCACCGGTTTGCTTAAAACAAAGATTATGAGCGTATCGAGTGGAAAACAATATAGTATGCGAGTAAAGTAAACAGTACGAGTAAAGTAAACATGTGATAGCAATATGATGTAAATAGGACCGGGGTCCACAGTTCACTAGTGGTGTCTCTCCATAGATAAAATAACACATGCTGGGTAAACAAATTACAGTTGGGCAATTGATAGAATAAAGATAACGTGATATGTCAAGAAGATCACTATGAGATTTACTCTGGGCATTACAACAAAATACATAGACCGCCATCCAACTGCATCTATGACTAATAATCCACTCCCGGGGATATCAATCCGAACACCCTAGAAGTATTAAGTTGCGAACAATAGATAATTGCATTAAGCAAAGTGTGTAATGTAAACAAAGCATATGCCCTTGAGCATATGAATGTTGTTTTCTCCCTAGTAGCAACAGCACATCTACCACCTTAGAGGTTTCTGTCACTCCCCCAGGTGAAATAGAGGCATGAACCCACTATCGAGCATAAATACCCCCTCTTGGAGTCACTAGCAACTACTCGGCCAAGATAGCTACTAACAACGGAGAGCATGCAAGATCATAAACAACATAGAGATAACAAAAGATATAATTCAGTACAGCAACTTAATCATAAACACCAATATTCATCGGATCCCAACAAACCAAACATGTAGAATTACATAACGGTGATCTCAATCATGTAGGGCAGCTCATGAGATCTAAACATGAAGCACATGGTGGAGAAGACAACCATCTAGCTACTGCTATGGACCCATAGTCCAAGGTAGACTACTCACTCATCGCTCCGGAGGCAAGCATGGCGATGAAGAAGACCTCCGGTGGCGATTCCCCTCTCCGGCAGGGTGCCGGGAAGAGCTTCTGGACCCTCCCGATCTTCGGGTCGACGGTGGCGGCGGATCGCGATGTGTTCTGGAAATCTGATCGGGTACTTAGGTTTTTTTCGTCGGGGGGTCTTTATAGGCGAAGGGTCGATGTCAGAGGAGGGGCCAGGCGCCCTCACACGGGGCCCGCGCGGCCAAGGGCCTGGCCGCGCCGCCCCTGTGTGTGGGGCCCTGGTGGCCCCCCTCCTACTTCTCTTCGGATCTCTGGAAGCTTCCGGGTAAAATAAGACTTCAGGAACTTGTTTCGTCCAATTCCGAGAATATTTCCTGTGTATCACTTCTGAAACACAAAAACAGCAGAAAACAGGAAACTGGCACTGTGGCACTTGTTAATAGGTTAGTTTCGGAAAATGCATAAAAGTGCCACTAAGTGTAACGAAACAATAGGCAAATGGTGTAAAAACAAGCATGGAGCATCAAAAATTATAGATACGTTGGAGACGTATCAAGCCTCCCCAAGCTTAACTCCTGCTCGTCCTCGAGTAGGTAAGTGATAACAAAAGAATAATTTTTTAGGTGACATGCACCTACACAATCTTGATCATATATGTAAGCATTGGTGAGCTGGGATCATAAGAACTTAAAACATGGGCATGAAGATATAATCATGACAATAAGAACTTAGCAACCATGTTGTAAACATGCAAATGAACACAAACAAAAGATCATGATAATGAAACAATGAAAGTCAAACGTGTGTTCAAATCATAAGGAAAAACATACAAATGGTTTTCAGCTTGTCCTTCAAAGAGAGCAAAACATAAATGCATAGGACACCTTCAAGTTTAAGAGGGAGACTAGATACAAATAATTTTAAGAACAAGTGAAACCAACAATATGAGTCAATCAATGAACTTTGGGACAATGCATATCACACTAAGAATGACAACTATGCTCTCTTAATGGTGCATAAAGAAAGAAGGTGGTGACTCAACATAAAAGTAAAAGAAAGGCCCTTCGCAGAGGGAAGCAGTGATTGCAAGTTTTATAACCTTCAAAAATTATGGTACTTACCGGCTTTGAGCTCTCATTGCCCCCATCATAAGCATCTTGAATGGTTAAAGTTAATGCGAGAACAATTATGATGCATATGCTTGACAAATCATAAGTTGAAAACCTCGTGCCCCATGAATATGAGTACCCAAACCTCATGCTACTTTACTTAGAGTCCCAAGCAAGGCTCTTGTCATTGTAAGTATATGCATATCATTGAGAACCGCCAATGGGGTACCTCCGTGCCCGATGACATGGAACAAGCCAACACCAAAATGACAGGACAAGCAGACAATGAACACCTCGGCATCTCTTTTATTTGCCTTTTGTTTAGCTTTTTATTGTGAGATGCGTCGTCGAATGTTCACCATGGGTATGCTGCAAATTTCCACCATGAATTATGCATGGCTTAGATTGGCGGCCCGGCGTTTCCCTAACACATATACAAACTCCATGATCCCCACAAGATTCCCAATTCATTTCACACCGCGGGCATCCATAAACAAAAGATCACGATATCAACTCAAATAATAAGTGCAATGTTGAAAGCTTGCCCCATGACAGCATGGATGGGCTAGAATCCAACTTACAACTTGCAAGCATAACAACTCAACATAAGAGACCACAATGTCAAAAAAATTAAGAACGGGAAAAAGTAAAGTGTGCCTTCCGGTTCGTGAGAGCTTTACTGACCGAATTTCGCATAACACTGGTAAGAGTTTAATTTGAAGAGAAAATAAAAGCAAGTCAAATTTACTTGGAATAGCAAATTGCTAGTAGGTATGTATGGTGGACACTTTGGCACACTTTGGCTTTTTAGGAGTTGGATGCACGAGTAGAGCTCATACTCAGTACAAGGCGAGGGCTAGCAAAAGACTGGGAGCGACCAACTAAGAGAGCAATAATGGCCATAATCATGCAAAGCGACAAAGCGACATTAAAAGAAGCATACGATGGCATCAAAAGTCAAAAACTAAATGATCATGAAGGCTATTGGCAACTTTGTAAGAGTCTAACATGTGTGAGCATGCGCCAAGTCAACCCAAATAAAGCATCAAGGAGAAAACCAAAATAATGCTTCCATACAATAAAAACAACGCATGATTTTTTCAAAGGCTCATTAAGCAATCTCAGTTATTTGAGACAAGTCATGCTACAGAAAAACCACTAAGCATACTATCAAAAAGACATCAAGCATGACATGAAAAAGCCTAAGCTGCAGTCTACACAAGCTCCTTCTTGTACCACTATTTTGCACAAAGCTTTTTCTCTTTTCCAACACGATTTGAAATTTTTATAAACACCTCTTTTTGATGAAAACCAATAAAGATCAGAGGCAAAAATACACCTTGATGAAAATATATACCAAGATCTAAACGCAAATCAAGGCGAAAACGAAAACTAAAAGCAGTAGCAGAAAAAGAAGAACGCTCGATGAACGATAAGAGTGAAAAACTGAGCGTTCTTTGCAAATGAAAATGAGTACATCTCCTCCAAAGGAAATTTGTTGGGGTCCAACCATTTATTGCAGAAAACAAACAAACTAAACCAACTAAGAAAACTAAAACAACTGACGCTCCAAGAAAAACACATAGTGCATGAAGCAATAAAAATATAGTGTTTTGAAAGGTGACCTGATTTTTGCCGATGAAGAAGGGGTGCCTCGGGGGCATCCCCAAGCTTTGACGCTTGTACTTCTTGGATATTTCTTGGGGTGATGCATGGGCATCCCCAAGCTTGAGCTTTTGTCCATTCTTCAACTCATCTCATCATTCTCCAATCCCTACACTTGAAAACTTCCTTCATACAAAACTAAACACAATTCTATTAGCAACATTAGTGCAAGCATAACATATAATCAATCCTCTATTTGCTTCAGGTTTCAACTCAAAACCACCACATATTTAGCAAATACTACTGTAGCAACCTCCCCAAAAGTTCCATGATCAAAAGAACTCAAAAGAAAGCGATAAAGTGGCAAACACAAATATTGGCAAAAATCTGTCAAAACTGAACAGCTGACAAAGGTCGAATTTTTTAGGGATTTTCTGTTGCTCAAATAAAAAAGTGTTCAACTAACAAAAGTTTGGATATAACCTGGGGCATATGCACAAGAAATCGCAGGTCCAAAAGATAAACAGAGAATTTTCAAGAATTTTTACGGTGCAGCACCGAAAACAGTTTCAGGACAGCAACATCCCCAAATCTTTACCTCACTCAAATTAGAGGCTTCTCTTGGCACAAAAACGAAATAAACAAGATAAGGAGAGGTCATTACAGTAGTAATGACTTCCAAGACTCAAATAAAATAAAAGGTACTGAAAAGAAAACATTGGGTTATCTCCCAAGAGTGCTTTTCTTTAACGCCTTTGAGCTAGGCGCAGAAAATTGCAAATCAAGTAATATCAAGTGATGAAGCATCAAGCTCATAATTTGCTCTAAGAATAGAGTCAAAAAGTAATTTCTTTATTTTCCTAGGGAAGTGTTCCATACCTTTCTTTAGTGGAAATTGATATTTTATGGTGCCTTCCCTCATATCAATGATGGCACCTACAGTTCGAAGAAAGGGTCTTCCCAAAATAATAGGACATGAAGCATGGCATTCAACGTCCATAACAAGAAAATCAACAGGAACAAGGTTATTGTTAACCACAATAAGAACATCATTAATCCTTCCCAAAGGTTTCTTCTTAGCGACATCAGCAATAGGAACATCAAAATAACATTTTTCAAGCAGTGGTAAATCAAGCATGTCATAAATCTTTCTAGGCATGATAGAAATACTAGCGCCTAGATCACATAAAGCATGGCAATCATAACCATTAACATGCATATCAATGATGGGTTCCCAACCATCTTCTAACTTCTTGGGAACAGAGGCTTTTTGCTTCAACTTTTCATCCCTAATCTTTATGAGAGCATTGGTAATATGCTTAGTAAAAGCAATATTAAAAGAACTAGCATTGGGAGTCAAAGCAAGATTTTGCAAGAACAAAATTACTTCAGATATATTGCAGCCATCAACATAAAAATCATTAAAGGAAATAGAGCTATCATCTCCCACACTCCGAAAAATTTCAGCACTCTTTTGAGAAAAAGTTTTGGCAGTTTTAGGCTTTTTAACACAAGGAGTGGGAGTTTTCTCTATACCAATCAAAGTAAGAGGATTGCTACCAGTAGGAGCAACATCATTAGAGGTAGTAATAGTACATACCTTCATCTCTCTAGCCATCTCATCTTCTCTTTCCCACCTGGCATGCAATTCCGCTAACAATCTAATATTTTCATCAATTCCAACTTGGATAGCATTAGCGGTAGCAACAACATTGCTCTCTTTCACATCATTAGGCAACACTTTTAATTTCAGAATTTCAACATCATGAGCAAGGCTATCAACTTTAGAAGCAAGAATATCAATTTTGCCTAACTTTTCCTCAATAGACTTGTTAAAAGCAGTTTGCTTACCGATGAAGTCCTTGAGCATTACCTCAAGCTCGGAGGGCGCGGCCCTAGTGTTGTTGTAGGAATTACCATAAGAGTTACCATAACCATTACCATTGGTAGAAGGATATGGCCTATAATTGTTACTAGCAAAATTGTTCCTATAAGCATTGTTGTTAAAATTATTGTTTCTAATGAAATTCACATCAACTTGCTCTTCTTGAGCAACCAGAGAGGCCAAAGGAACCTTATTAGGATCAACATGAGTCCTATCATTAGCAAGCATAGCCATAATGGTATCAATCTTATCGTTCAAGGAATAGGTTTCCTCAACAGAATTTACCTTCTTACCTTGTGGAGC
Source organism: Dactylis glomerata (assembly GCA_007115705.1). NCBI lineage: Eukaryota > Viridiplantae > Streptophyta > Magnoliopsida > Poales > Poaceae > Dactylis > Dactylis glomerata. Next base: position 2,236,857 of record QXEO01000309.1, on the reverse strand, counting down.
TCTCTCGGTGTGCCATTCAGAATAATTTACCATCATGTTGTCAAGTAGCTTTGATGCGGCGCCCAAGGTAAGGGACATAAAAGAGCCTCCAGCAGCTGAATCAAGTAGGTTCCTTGAAGAAAAATGCAGTCCTGCATAAATTTTTTGGATAATCATCCAAGTAGTCAGTCCATGAGTGGGGCAATTCTTTATCATAGATTTCATTCTTTCCCAAGCTTGAGCAACATGTTCATTATCAAACTGAGTAAACTTCATAATATTGCTACGCAGAGATATAATCTTAGCAGGAGGATAGTATCTACCAATAAAAGCATCCTTACACTTAGCCCAGGAATCAATACTATTCTTAGTCAAAGACAGCAACCAATCTTTAGCTTTTCCTCTCAAAGAAAAAGGAAACAACTTGAGCTTAATAATATCACTTTCTACATCCTTATATTTCTGCATCTCACATAGCTCAACAAAATTGTTGAGATGAGCTGCAGCATCTTCAGTACTAGCACCGAAAAATTGCTCTTTCATAACAAGGTTCAATAAAGCAGGCTTAATCTCATAAAAGTTTGCAGCAGGAACAGGAGGCTTAATAGGGGTGCAGATAAAATCACTATTGTTCGTGCTAGTAAAGTCACACAACTTGGTGTTTTCAGGATTGCCCATTTCAGCAAAACAAAAGTAAACAAGTAAAAACAACTACCAAGGATTCTAATTTTTTTGGGTTTTTGATATAAAAACGATGCAGGTAAAATAAAGTAAAGCAAAGCAATAAACAAAGTAAAGGATGTGTGTGCGAAAAACTCCCCTCGCAGAAGTCTTCTCTTCCTCCCCGGCAACGGCGCCAGAAAATAGCTGCTGCTGATGATGGCGAGTTGATGTGGGAGCAGACTGTCCTTGTGCGTGGTGAATAACCAGCCCGTTGGGAATCCCAAGAGGAAGGTATGATGAGTGTAGCGGCTAGTTTTCCCTCAGTTAAGAAACCAAGGTTTAATGTCGGTCAGGAGAGGAGAGACAATGACGACTGAAGGTGATGCGGAACCTGCACACACACAACCAAGTACTTTGTTCCCAACTTGCGATGAGGTTGTCAATCTCACCGGTTTGCTTAAAACAAAGATTATGAGCGTATCGAGTGGAAAACAATATAGTATGCGAGTAAAGTAAACAGTACGAGTAAAGTAAACATGTGATAGCAATATGATGTAAATAGGACCGGGGTCCACAGTTCACTAGTGGTGTCTCTCCATAGATAAAATAACACATGCTGGGTAAACAAATTACAGTTGGGCAATTGATAGAATAAAGATAACGTGATATGTCAAGAAGATCACTATGAGATTTACTCTGGGCATTACAACAAAATACATAGACCGCCATCCAACTGCATCTATGACTAATAATCCACTCCCGGGGATATCAATCCGAACACCCTAGAAGTATTAAGTTGCGAACAACAGATAATTGCATTAAGCAAAGTGTGTAATGTAAACAAAGCATATGCCCTTGAGCATATGAATGTTGTTTTCTCCCTAGTATCAATAGCACATCTACCACCTTAGAGGTTTCTGTCACTCCCCCAGGTGAAATAGAGGCATGAACCCACTATCGAGCATAAATACCCCCTCTTGGAGTCACTAGCAACTACTCGGCCAAGATAGCTACTAACAACGGAGAGCATGCAAGATCATAAACAACATAGAGATAACAAAATATATAATTCAGTACAGCAACTTAATCATAAACACCAATATTCATCGGATCCCAACAAACCAAACATGTAGAATTACATAACGGTGATCTCAATCATGTAGGGCAGCTCATGAGATCTAAACATGAAGCACATGGTGGAGAAGACAACCATCTAGCTACTGCTATGGACCCATAGTCCAAGGTAGACTACTCACTCATCGCTCCGGAGGCAAGCATGGCGATGAAGAAGACCTCCGGTGGCGATTCCCCTCTCCGGCAGGGTGCCGGGAAGAGCTTCTGGACCCTCCCGATCTTCGGGTCGACGGCGGCGGCGGATCGCGGTGTGTTCTGGAAATCTGATTGGGTACTTAGGTTTTTTCCGTCGGGGGGTCTTTATAGGCGAAGGGTCGATGTCAGAGGAGGGGCCAGGCGCCCTCACACGGGGCCCGCGCGGCCAAGGGCCCGGCCGCACCGCCCCTGTGTGTGGGGCCCTGGTGGCCCCCCTCCTACTTCTCTTCGGATCTCTGGAAGCTTCCGGGTAAAATAAGACTTCAGGAACTTGTTTCGTCCAATTCCGAGAATATTTCCTGTGTATCACTTCTGAAACACAAAAACAGCAGAAAACAGGAAACTGGCACTGTGGCACTTGTTAATAGGTTAGTTCCGGAAAATGCATAAAAGTGCCACTAAGTGTAACGAAACAATAGGCAAATGGTGTAAAAACAAGCATGGAGCATCAAAAATTATAGATACGTTGGAGACGTATCAGCCGCTCGCAGCAATTATTATTATTGTCTTTCATTTACTCGTACTTTATTTACGTGCATTATCAAATACCCCTAAAAACCCGTTTGCTAGTATTTACAGTGAATCCTTGATCAAAATTGCATGTCAACACGTTCTGCTCCTCGTTGGGTTCGACACTCTTATTTATCGAAAGTACTATGATACCCCCCTATACTTGTGGGTCATCAAGACTATTTTCTGGCGCCGTTGCCGAGGAGTGAAGCGCTATTGAAGAATGGAATTGATAAAGGTAACTTTTGCTGTGAGTATTGTTTTTTATTTTTGTCTTTTATTTTATTTTATTATGGAGAAGTCTCCATTTGGTTCCCTATTTGGGAATACTACTGCCACTGTTACGGTAGTAGAGGAACCACCGCATGCTCAATTAGATCCTTTTAAAATACCTATGAAAATTGTTGAACGTGTTATGAATAACTGCTATTCAGGAGATGGAACTGTCCATCCTGGTGATCATTTGCTTTTTATACATGAATTATGCGAGTTGTTCAAGTGTGCAGGTATTTCAACAAGTGAAGTTAAGAGGAAGCTATTCTCTTTATCACTGAAGGGCAGAGCTGTGGAATGGTATAGGCTGCTAAAGGATGGCCGATCTATTGGTTGGGAGGAAACTGTACCTCTCTTTTATTTCAATTTCTATCCTCCATGTGAGATTCATAAAGATCAGAACCGAATATATAATTTTTGGCCTCATGATGGAGAGAGTATTGCCCAAGCGTGGGGGATATTGAAGTCACTAATGCTCAAATGGCCCATTCATGAGCTCCCCAGTAATATTGTTATTAATAACTTCTATGCAAGACTTTCTCTTCACGACAAGGATTTATTGGATGCTTCTTGCTCTGGATCATTTACACGTATGAAAGAAGAAGCTAAATGGGATCTTCTTGACCGTATTCAAGAAAATACTGAAGGATGGGAGAACAACAAAGGTAGAAAGTCGGGTATAAATTATGATTATGAATGCATTAAATCTTTTATGGGAACCGATGACTTTCATAATGTTAGTGCTGTTTATGGTCTTGATTCTCAAATACTTGTCAACGGTTTTAAGGCTTTTGCCTCTCATCTTGATGTTCCAAAAAAGGATTGGAACAAGTACCATGCGCCTTATAAAGATACTATTAGTTGTGTTCCTGCTAGAAATGTTGAAGTTTGTACTATTGATCATATTTTGCCCGAGCCTTATTTTGAGAAAACACCTTTCCCTGCTAAGGTAAAGGAGCATTCTATGTTAACTAGTGTGCTTAATAAAAGTTCACAGAAAGCTTTAGAACCTGATGAGCAAATAATTGTTAAACCTGCAGTAGCTATAGTGAAGGATCTTGTTACTAAAAATGTAGAAGATGGACATATTGTTTTTTGTGAAGATGCTTCCAATATTGTTTCACATCCTAATAGATCTAGGAAAACAAGTGTTCCTGTGCTTTCTGTTAGGATTGGTGATCATTGCTATTATGGTTTATGCGACATTGGTGCAAGTTCAAGTGTTATTCCTTATGAGCTTTACAGAGAAATCATGCATGAAATTGGTTCTTGTGAACTGGAAGATATTTGTGTGGTTATTCAGCTTGCTAACAGAGAAACTATCTCTTTAATTGGTATTATAAGAGAAGTGGAAGTTTTATGTGGTAAGACTAAATACCCTGCTGATTTTTTAGTACTTGGTTTAGCTGCTAGTAAAACTTGTCCTATCATTTTTGGAAGACCTTTCTTGAATACTTGTGGCGCCATTATAGATTGTAAAAAGGAGAAAATTTTAACCAAGTTTGATGGAGAATCTTATGAGTTTAATTTTTCTAAGTTTACCAAAGCTCCATATGAAACTGAATTGCCTAATGAGGATTTTAGGGTTGAACAGCTTGCCTCTATTGCTCTTGCTCCTAACGATGCTTTGCAGCAATATATGGAGGACCACGAAAGTGAGATCTTTAGGGAAGAAAGAAATGAGATTGACGAGATTCTTCTTCGTCAACTAGAGATGCTTAAACACAATTTACCCGTGGAGGATTTGGGTACCACTTTGCCACCAAAGGAAGATCCTGTTTTTGATTTAAAACCTTTACCTGATGATCTTAAATATGCTTATATTGATGATAAGAAAATATATCCTATTATTATTAGTGCTAAACTTTCAGGAAAGGAAGAAGAAAGGTTATTGGAAATATTGAGGAAACACTGAGGAGCTATGGGATGTACTCTTGATGATTTAAAAGGGATTTCCCCGACTATATGTCAGCATGCTATTAATATGGAGCCTGATGCAAATCCAGTCATTGAACATCAATGCTGTTTAATTCCTAAGATGAAGGAAGGTAAGAAATGAGGTATTGAAACTTCTTGATGCTGGTATTATTTATCCTATTGCTGATAGTAGATGGGTTAGTCATTCTCATTGTGTTCCTAAGAAAGGAGGAATTACTGTTGTGCCTAATGAGAATAATGAGCTTATTCCTCAAAGAGTAGTAGTTGGATATAGGATGTGCATCGATTTTAGAAAGGTCAATAAAGTTACTAAGAAAGATCATTATCCTTTACCGTTTATAAATCAAATGTTAGAGAGGTTATCTAAGAAAATTCATTTTTGTTTTCTTGATGGTTATTCTGGTTTCTCTCAAATTGTTGTTAAAAGGCAAGATCAAGACAAAACCACTTTTACTTGTCCTTATGGAACTTATGCTTATAGACATATGCCTTTTGGTTTGTGCAATGCTCTTGCTACGTTTCAAAGATGCATGTCTCTATTTTTCATGGATTTTGTGAAGAAATTGTGGAGGTATTCATGGACAATTTCTCTGTCTATGGAACTTCTTTTGATAATTATTTGCACAATCTTGATAAAGTTTTGCAGAGATGTGGAGAAACTAATCTTGTTCTTAATTGGGAGAAATGCCACCTTATGGTGAATGAAGGAATTGTTCTTGGACATAAAATTTCTGAAAGAGGTATTGAAGTTGACAGAGCAAAAGTTGAAGCAATTGAGAAAATGCCCTGTCCTAGGGATGTTAAAGGTATTCGTAGTATTCTTGGTCATGCTGGTTTTTATAGGAGGTTCATTAAAGATTTCTCTAAGATTTCAAAGCCTCTTACTAATCTTCTTCAAAAAGATGTACCTTTTGTTTTTGATGATGATTGTAAGGAAGCTTTCGAAACTCTTAAGAAGGCTTTAACTACTGCTCCTATTGTCCAACCACCTGATTGGAATTTACCCTTTGAAATTATGTGTGATGCTAGCGATTTTGCTATAGGTGTTGTTCTTGGACAGCGCATAAATAAGAAGTTGAATGTTATTCATTATGCTAGTAAGACTCTTGATGCTGCTCAAAAGAATTATGCTACTACTGAAAAACAGTTTCTTGCTGTTGTCTTTGCTTGTGATAAGTTTAGACCATATATTGTTGATTCAAAAGTTACTATTCATACTGATCATGCTGCTATTAGGTATCTTATGGGAAAGAAGGATGCTAAGCCTAGGCTTATTAGATGGGTGTTGCTTTTGCAAGAGTTTGATTTGCATATTGTAGATAGGAAAGGAGCTGATAATCATGTTGCTGATAATTTGTCTAGATTGGAAAACATTTCTTTTGATCATATTCCTGTTAATGATAGTTTTTCAAATGAACAGTTGGCTGCAATAAAGGTAACCTCACGAGAGAGTCCTTGGTATGCCGATTATGCTAACTTTATTGTTTCCAAGTATTTGCCTCCAACCTTTACAGCTCGGCAAAAGAAGGAAATTCTTTTATGACTTGAGGCATTATTTTTGGGATGACCCACGCATTTATATAAAGAAGGAGTGGATGGTATTATGCGAAGACGTGTTCCAGAATATGAACAACAAGAGATATTGAGGAAATGTCATGGTAGTTCTTATGGAGGACATCATGCTGGAGATAGAACTGCACAAAAAGTTCTACAGTCAGGTTTTTATTGGCCTACCCTTTTTAAAGATGCAAGAAAATTTATTTTATCTTGTGATGAATGTCAAAGAGTTGGTAATATTTCTAGACACAATGAAATGCCTATGAGTTATTCTCTTGTTATTGAACCATTTGATTGTTGGGGATTTGACTTTATGAGTCCTTTTCCCCCTTCAGAAGGTTGTACTCATATACTTGTTGCTGTTGATTATGTTACTAAGTGGGTAGAAGCTATACCTACGAAGAGTGCTGATGGTGAGACCTTGTTAAAGATGCTTAAGGATGTTATTTTTCCTAGGTTTGGTGTGCCTAGATATCTTATGACTGATGGAGGTTCTCATTTTATTCATGGCGGTTTTAGGAAGACTCTTGCTAGATATGACGTTAATCATAGAATTGCTTCTGCTTATCATCCCCAAACTAATGGGCAAGTAGAGATATCGAATAGAGAGATCAAGTCTATCTTGCAGAAGACTGTTAATAGATCTAGGAAAAACTGGGCTAGCAAGTTAAACGATGCTTTATGGGCTTATAGAACTGCTTATAAGAACCCCATGGGCATGTCTCCTTACAAAATGGTTTATGGAAAAGCGTGTCACTTGCCTTTAGAATTAGAACACAAAGCTTTTTGGGCAGTGAAAGAGCTTAATAGAGATTTTAAACTTGCTGGTAAGAAAAGGTTGCTTGATTTGAGTTCTTTAGATGAATGGAGATGTGAAGCTTATGAAAATGCCAGACTTTTTAAAGAGAAAGTCAAGCAGTGGCATGATAGGAGAATTCTTAAGAGAGAATTTCATGTTGGTGAGAAAGTTCTATTGTATAGGTCTCGTCTCAGATTTTTTGCAGGAAAATTACTCTCGAAATGGGAAGGACCCTTTATTATTGAAGAGGTGTATCGTTCAGGTGCGATAAAGATTGCTTCGCTTAAAGATAACACTACGCAAGTATTGAATGGGCAAAGACTCAAGCATTATATTTCTAGAGATCTTTACTATTAAAGCGAAAAGCGGTGTCCGGTGTCACACTTTTAGATTCCGATTTTGCCCTCAGATAGGACACCAAATTACCCACCAATGCCATTAATAAGTCATAAGGTGTTCTGTTTTCACCTCCACATCCATTCCGCCGGTCTTTTTTTGTCAATACTTATTGAACCAATTTTCTTTCATCGTTCTCTCCACCCCAATTTTTCTCTGGTTTTTTCTCCTTGGTCGAACGCCCCAGAGCCCAGAAACAGGAAACACTTCGCTCGCTCTCTTCCTTCCCGTCTCCTCTCTTTCGCGATTGCCGCCGCCACCAGTACCGGCCGCCTTCACCGTAGATTGACACCGCCAGCCAGTACTGTCCGCCTCCCCCGTCTCCTCCCTCTCTCTCTCTGTCGCTGACGCCCGGTATCGTCGCCTCGATGTCCTCCATCCATAGCCAGGCTTTGGGCGGCGATCGATGGGAGCACCGTGAGGGAAGCGCATTGGAGATATGACTCCGCATATCCCGCCTCCGCATCACGCTGGACAATGTCTCCGGCGTGGTCCTCCTCCCTAACGCCGTCGTGGATCTCGCGCTCGCCGCGATCTTGCCGCGTACGTCCCCAGATCTTGCTCGGATCTCCCGCGGTCTATCTCCCCATGCTTCTCTCGAGGAATCAAGGGCGACCTGACCCATCTTCTGCATCTTTGGATCAGGGGGTTGATCGACATGACAATTTGATGTCCTATAACTGTGCCTATTTCCTTATTCCGGTTATTCATTTTTCACATGTTATATATTGTTTGCTGCAGTTCTCTATACTGTTGAGTCCAGAGATGAGGGCGGCCACATGCTCATATATCTTCACTTGGCCGAAATTAGACACGGATCGTCAGGTTTTGATAACATAGGCTGGTCACATGTATCTTGCTGCATGTTGGTTCCCTTTATTAGACGTGCCCTCACTGTTGCATGGAAATAATTTTGCTTTATTACTGAAATATTGAAGGTGCTCATGCTGCTTGGTTTGTACTAGATTTCAAGATAATAAGGACAGATGATTTCGCCCTGAAGCCAATGAATAATGCGTATGCTATATAATGTTCTAATTCCATGGTAGTTTTTTTGCGAATATGCATAGATCATACCGATAGGGATTTCAATCCTGAAAGGTTAATTTTGAAATGCTATATGTTGATTGTCTTGACCATGTGTAAGAATATCTCATTTGCTGCTTTGATCTTCCAGGATAATACTCCATGATGAAATGTGTGAGAAATGGTTGCAACCATTCTTATTAAATCTTACAAACACTGGTCGTGTTCATGGTCACGCAACATGTTGGCACAGGAAGTCCCAATACTTTCATTTATACAGAGAAGACCCAGGGCATAGAGAAAGAGAGACAACGAGTTGGCGAATACCACGGTCGTTCATTTCTTCTGAGTGTGGAGCAGGGTCGCCGTTGTTGCTATCGATGATGTCATGGGCAAAATCCGTATGGAGAACAACACAACCTACCGCCTTAACTACGATAGAGGCTCCATGTTTGCCGATGCTACTTACCTGAATCGTCCTCCACTAACGGGCTGGTAAACATTTCTGTTTTCATCTTTGTAGTTGCAGTTATTCCCTTTGTCAGTATTATAAACTGAATTGTGCCATCAAAGCTTATGTGGTACTGGCGAAGTGACTCTTACCACCACCACCATCATTATTTTCTTTTGCAAATGTTGGCAGAAACAAACAATGCTCCTTGAGACATAAATGGCTATCGAGAGACAACTTTATTGCATGCAAAAAGCTATGATTCTTACCCAAAACTTCGGAGTTCAGACATAGCATGCACGCAAGCATGTGGGGAGTTATTTACCCTACGTATGAATCTGGAGCTAGACCTCAGTTTGAACTAGGTGCTTTCATAAATTAGGGATATATCTTAACCATCTTTTATAACATGAGTTTTTTTTGCACTTAGAGAGGAATATTTGTGAGGTGATTTTCTTTGTTCCCACGCTGAATAATCAAGTACACCTTATGTGCATTCAGATTTATCTGCCTCACCTAGAAAACATGCAGAATCCTCACGTGAGTTCGTTGTTTTACATTACATCGGTTCATAGATTTTTTTTAGAAGGTAAATATTATTCCAAGCTACCATATTCTCAGCGAGGATACTCTTTCATTTTATTTTGGAATAAATAATTTGAAATCAATGTTCCAAGAAGTCTCTTGTCATTACAAATAGTGTGATCGATTTCAATCGTGATGCTTACTATCTTTCATCCATTATGTCATCACGTTCCCTTGACTGCTTTGATGGCTAATGAAATAAATAAAAAATAGTACCAGATTTTGTAAGAAAAAGGGTAACACTGGGACAAAATATCCTTTAGAAACTGAGGCGCTACTGGCAAAGGTCACCACAATTAGATAAGATGAGATTATATTTGCATATGTTTTAGCTCAGTATTATGTAAACTTTGTCTTGTTTGGAAGTTCAGTTTGGAAATTTTAATATGCCTTTGGTGTGTAAAGTAATTATTTTATCTAGGCTTCCTTAAATTTCCATTTTGAGAAGACAAAAGACTGTTAAAAGAATGTGAGATGCCATGTAAAAAAAGGTTTGCCAATTTCAATTTGTTTGGCGCAATGTTTTTTGAGATTTTTTATATATTGAATGTACGAGTAAATAAATATTTCATCCATATATGCATTATTTCCATTCAGAGGGACGTCCATCAGTTTGCCCACACAAAAATGGCTACTGAGTGCTGACAAAGATAGCTAACAAAGATCTGCTCCCCGCATATTCTTGGAGCACACATCCATAAGTTGCTCCATGTGGCCCATCAGTGTGTCATCTAAGTTGGTAATTCAAGCACCTGAATGTCTGTCTTATGCATACTAATTCAGTTTGTCTTCTATTTTCGTTCAGATTATATTTCTTTTTTTATGAACACTGAGCACTGCTCATTATATTAGAAAGACGGACATATTTGTTTGCAAAAGGATTCCAGTTTTTATCAATATTTGGGCGGGTGTTTCTTTGTCAGGTAAGACAAGGGGGAAGGCGGAGGCTTGGTGAGGAAGAAGACGGGCAATGCAATGCTCGGGCTCCGGGATTAAAGGAGGAGGAGCGTCGGGAGACAAGGAAGAGGCAAGTGGCGCAGGGGAGAGGTGAAGTTCGTGCGTTGGTTGAGAATTTGACCTCTCTCCTCTGAGCGTCAACCAAAGCTCGTCCCGCCTTTTGCCTTGAGTTCGCCACGTCCGTGAGCCTCGCCTAACGGCCAGCATGGAGGCACGGACGCGCTGGATCGGCAGCAGAGAAAGAGAAGGGGCAGAGCATAGAGCGTGCCGAGGACGCTAGGATGCAGCGGTCTTCCTTGGAGCAGCAGGCTGATGCGCAGGGACCGAGCCTACCATCCGTGGCCATCTACACACCTTAGGCCTCGTTTGGCAGCCCGGTTTCGAAGTGTATACGCGTGTATTTTACCAGTCCAGCCCGTTACACTAAAATACTCCCTAAAGCCCATTTGGCGGCCCGGTTAGCAGTAGTGTAAGCAGGGGGAAATCATTAGAAACACGTCGGCCCGCCGAGTATTCCAGACGCTAGGTGGGTCTCGCGTTTTTTACACTCGTCGGGTACAAAGGGATTGGGTGATGGAAATTTATTCACCCAAAACACGTTGGATTTTCCGCTAAAAAACACTACAATCCACCGTTACCAAACCAGGCCTTATGGGAAGAATAGCTGAGGATGTAGGAGGGGTCAGTAGGGGAGGGATGGGTGTGTGGGGGAGGGCAGGCGGAGGCCAGACGGGAGCGACGAGATTGGTAGTTGAAGTCGTCTCCTCTGCCTCGCCACACCGCCCTTCCCAATCTTCTCCACCACCGGTCCGCCGCCGCCCTCGGCCTTCCCTCGAAGGTCCGCCGCCACCTATTCCTCTCCGCTGTCGGCCGCACCCCGCAACCCCACCCCTAAGTTTTATAGCTCGCTCCGCCTCGCTCTAGACTCGGCAACGCCTTCTCCACTGTGGCCAGCCACGGTGTCGCCAGTGCCGGGGAGGGTGGTGGGTGGTATCCGAGGGAAGTGTTCAGATTCCCTCATCCATGGCGTCTGTTCTATTTCGAAGGAGAACGAGAAACGGAGAAAGGGGGACGAAGGAAGAAGGAAGCGGAGAAAGGGATAAGGAAGAGGGGGTCCGGGTGGATCCCACCCTGATGGACGCGGTCAGAGATTGATCGTGGCAACGATCACCCGGTTAATAGCCCGTTCGCTCTATCAGTTCTCTTATAACATGTTGGCTCTTATAATAACCGCTATTTTAAATTTTTGGCTGAAAAAATAGACCCGATCATACAGAATTACAAAACGCAACCTGTTGGCGTATGGCTCGGCGGCGAGCTGGCGACCCTGTTGGAGAAGGATTCCACGAACTAGCGCTGAAGGCGTCTTGGAGTTCGGCGATGAGAAGCCGCTGCCGGTGCTCGGTCAGTGGTTCTTCTGAGAGTCGTTGAGCTGGTTAGCAACATCAGAACATCTCCGTCCATCTCTATTTATTTCCTTCTGGCTCTTCTTATCGTGTACACAATACATAATTTCCAGGCAAACTGTGGTGTGATACCAACATGTTCTTTGTTTTAATGAAGCTTTCTTGGGCGTAGTTGGAGGTGAATTGGCATCCTGTGGTTGACTTAACTGGTGGTTCGACCTGCGCCTGAGATGGGAGAAGGGGCAGCTGCAACCCCAGCAAGAAATGTGAGCTGATGGCCACAGGTCACGTCGGCTTTGGCGTCGCTGGACGAGGTGCCACAGGACGCTCCTGAAGAGGCCATAGACTCCGCGGCAGGGGAGTTGGGGCGGACGGTGCAGCTGTACATTTTGTTCTACTTGATGTACGGGCATGTGGAGGCGCTGGCGCATTAAGGATCGCAGAGATGCTCTCACCAGAGGTGATGGAGAAGATGCAGGCGCCGTCCAAAGAACTTATCGGCCTGGCCGAGCTCGAGGGAGCCAACAAGGTGCTGGTCGGGAAAGGTACGTCGCCATGGCCATGCTCTCATTGTGAAAGTAGTGGAGCAACTCACTATCTGCATCTTCCTATAAATGCATTCTGACCCCCTCCCCAACACACACACCTCATCAATAAAATAACAAGAGATCACTATTATCCGAGCATATGCAGATATATAGGTCACATCTTCCTGAATAATGATGAGATTTTAGATATTTATTGGTGACATAAAAAGATGGTAAGGTTTCTGATCCTAGCAAACTATTTTTTTAACATGCCAGCAAATCACTTTATTTAACAAGTCAAAGATCAATCCACCAATTCAAAATCAATTCTTATTTAACAAGTTAAAGATCAATCCACCAAATCAAACTTTTACTCAGTATTACCTCATAGTCTTGATTAGCCTGGCACGGATTGTATTTGGGCAGAACCAATTCTAGCAGGTTATCTGAATCATGGTGTTAATGGACAAATTTATCATTCGATGATGCGTGAAAAATTAATCAGCAATGCGTACAGTTTTGGCACCAGTTTATCAACAATCTCATGATATGACTCATCGGCTAGCCATAATTTGGAGGATAAATTGTTGCAGCGGCAAATCCAATAACAGAACCAAATGCAGAGAGAGTTGCGGGAACGGGTTGATTTGATGCTTATGGGTCGAGCAGGATGACATTGGCGTGGTTTTAGAGGGAGATGGACGCCTTCTTTGACTCCACAGGCTCCCTCTAGGAAAGCAAAGGCTTGCTGGAAAGCCCAGAGGCTTCTTCATCAGCGCTGGCACCCAGGGCGGCGACCAGTAGACCAACACGTAAACTTATAATCACTCTCTTCTACACAGATGAATGAATGAATTAATCTATTAATCATTTCATCTTTATGGTAACGATTGTCATTATGCACTGGGAATTTTTATTCATATGATTCTTTTAGGTTGACAACATTAGATGACTTCTCCCAATTGCCGGTCATTAAATTTTCTAATTGCTGAGGAGGAACAACATATCTGTGTTGAACTGAACCTTGAGGATACATAAACATAATCTTGATCAGTACAGTGAGGAACTTCTGATTCTGGTGATCTTTTTCACTGCATCGTTCGTTGCCGATACAGCCACATATGCAGTTTAGATGCATCATGCATGAACGAGTATGTTTAGAAATATATCATATGCTCTTCTTTGTTCTCAAGACTAACCTGTAAATCATTCTAATGCCCAAATTTTTCAGCAGGACACATAACGTAGATAATTTGCTTTTGCACTCCATCTATCGACATGGTTTGCGTGTTCACCACTTGGCACTAAAAAGAGGGATTCCAATATAAGTAGTGTCCAGCCAAATGCAGCACGATGTCTTGACAAATTTTATGGTTATGTGCCGTGGTTAGGTCGTGTATTAGCAGAGCACAAATAACAATGATGATAGTGCCTTTTTCCAGTGAGTTTAGAAAAATAATGCATCCTTTTTTGGTGCCAATACAGAACAATGGTTGCCCTTCACGTTTCGGTACTGTTCGTTTCTTGTGACCCTACAATGTGCCTGTTCTATCATGTATACTAAGTTGCTGAACACCATGATGAAGGTATGTTGCTGATACCACAATTTCGGGTGGTGGATGGTAATCAGGGTGATGAAGATGGTCCTGCTCTCCTGGACCTTTGCAGGACAACACTTTGCTAAGTATGGCTGCCGCACCACGAGTGAATGACTAGGAATTGAGTGGAGGATAATTCGGATGTTTTTCTTGATTTAAAATGAACCAGGGTTAGGCATTATCACATTGTTGACATAAATCATTAAGTGGAGGCCCCAACTAACTAAACATACCTATAAATAGCTGTGTCTTGGAATCAAGTCTTTCTCTAAGAGATGTAATCTTGCCTAACTTCAAAATAATGGGGGTATCTATCTCTTGATTGCAGCCACCTGTAGTTGCAAGGATGGTTTGCTTAGTGTTGTTTGCACAAATTTTGGACACTTCTATTGCCTGCTATTCATTTCTAAGGTAAATAAACCATTTGTAGTATTGGATATAAGGATTTTAGCAAGAAACAACAAACTGTTTGAAATTCCAATGAAAAAATCTATTCCGAAAATGCCGGTGTGACTTCAGTTTTAAGGACTTTTGTGTGCATTTGAGAGTTCTTTACTTCTTTTTGGATCTCTCTCGAGGTGCTCATTTCCTGGCATGGTGCTAACAGGTTCGAAGCATGTTGACAGAATCAAGAAAGGTGAACTCTGATCTTTATAATGTATATTGGCCAACGATACCAAGAAAACTGTTGAAGCTCTACATTCAGATGTCAAAAAAGTATCTACTTCTGAATATCTCGGTTATGATAATCTTTACTTGGCAGTCACAAGTCGTTTCACTTCTTTAACTATGCATTTCTGCCCATGTTTTATTAGAATTTTATCTTGCAGTATATTTTGAAATTTGGATATATTTTTCTGTTAAAAATAACCAATACTCCCTCTGATCGGAAATAACTGTCGACAATTTTGTACTAGCTTAGTACAAAGTTTATACTAAGTGTCCGACAGTTATTTCCGATCGGAGGGAGTAGTATGTGTCAAACAATAGTACATCAGAATGTTCAGACCATTGTGATATCTTATTTACTGAAGTTCAAACCGTTTGACAATATCGTAGTGAATGCTCCAATCCCCAACATCATGTTTTATTTTTAAAATTTATCATGATGATTCGATGATGTGAAAAGAAACATAATGCAGTCTCTGCTATCCTATCGTAAAAGTTTGAGGTTTTACAAAGTCCTCATATGGAAGTGTCCAAAGTTGAACAACATCAAGCAATGCTATTGGTTTAGCTTCGTGGTAGTACCAGTTTTAGCACATGTTCCTAAGTTGCATTAATCCTGGGAACGTGTTTGGGTGGATACGTCTTAGGTTTTTTTTCGAGAACCCGCAGGAGATCTGCGCGTTTTTCTATTAATAAACTCGAAAAAGATTATTGTTCTACAGACCACGAAGGCCACTCCACCCCGTCGCCGGGCAAGACACACCCTGCCCAGCACCAAGCACTATGATACGTCTTAGGTTTGATCCTTGGATTTAATTATTTGGATAGTTTGTGAGTTTTATAGTTGTAAAAGATTTAAATTGCTGATGACTAAATGCTTTGTTTTCTCTACAGCTAAAACTTTACATGCCATTCATTTTAACTCTATGCCGACTTTATGATCTCAGCAGAAAAATAGTGCTACTGATACTACCTTTCAGTTCACGAAATACAACAGCATCTTCACATAAAGAGAACTTCACTATGATACCACCTTACAGTTTCTTTTCAACCATTTCCTCTTTTTTCTATACAACCTAAACAACCATATATTTTTACCGGTACATTTATTGTTTTATTAGGTAGCAATGGTCACCTAACTTGAGAATTAGATAATTATCTAGGTTGTTTGTTTGTATGCATAATGTCGAAACATACTTTACTACTGTACCTTATTAGATTTTGAACAAAGTAAAACTGTATTTTTATGGAATATTATGTTGCTATCTTTTTCCATACGCATGAACTTTTATGTGTACTGTATTTACACAGAATTATTATTTGGCGTTCTGCAGGAACAGCCACTCCCCGTCCGACGACCTGAACATTGCGCCGAGCTCGCTGCCAACGGCTGCTTCTTCGCCCATCACCGCTGATAAACAAACTCGGCCCCTCGCACGCGCTGCTGCTCAGCTGCCTTCATCATGCCCATCACGGATCGGCTCGCGCATCCGCTGCTCGCTACCGATGTTTGCGAGCCTCATCGCCCTCCACACCAGGGTCGTCGAGCGGAGAATATGCGCAAAGGAGATCTCCACTGTGTTGCCGAACACCGCGAAGGAAGCCTCATGCTGCCATTGACCTCCCCCGCCTCGAGCTCGAGTCTCGACGACGCTGCAGGTGTTGTCGAAGGTGGAGCGCTTCAGCACGTCCAGCAGGTCAACAGCCTCGCTGGAGCCTATGGAGGCCTCAAGGATGGGCAGCAGGCGGTGGCCGTGGAGGACACAGCGTGAAAAAGGTCCGAGCCAGCAGGAGGAGTAGGAGGTGAGCTTGCGCCGGAGGCTTCAGAGGCGGCCGTTGGCGAGGAACCTTCCGCGGCCGAGTAGGTTGGTGATGGGGACGGCGACGACCTCCGGGCTAACGGTGCTGACTCTATTGCCAAGGCTGAGCGCGCTACGAACCTCGATGGTCGATGCCAGGGACGCAGGTGGTATGTGGCCCAGTCGAGGCAGCAGAGCGGCATGGCGTGGCCGAGCACGTGGTTTGGGTGCGGGCAGTGGTTTGCGCGGAGGCTGGGCCATGGCGCCATCGGAGGTAGACGGCAAGGATGGGGAGCAGCAGCAGCGTGATGTTCCCGTCCATGAGCACCAATTAATGCTTTAATTTGGTTGTTGGAAAATGGTTGTTAGTAGGACTAATCAGTAGTCTGTACTACTACGTATGTACTTGGCTGGTTAATGATAATTGACAAACGCGGACTTTTCTCGTGGACAGTTTCGAGCATTGAGCTTGTGCTCCATCCACGGCCAAAATGGATGTCAGACGCGAAGCGGCGATTCCTACGGGACGTCTTGGTGACTGTTCACTAGCAGAAAACACAAAATAGCGAATAAAGCAACATGTGGCAGGCGAGCGCGCCGGCCCCTCTATGTCAATCAAAGTTCAGAGTGCTTGAGGCCAGTGGCGCTCATTAAAAGTAGAAATACCAAAATTAACATTGGCTGGCTGAAGCACGGAAGCCATGGGTGTCAACCATATTTAGGGGCTAACCATATTTATATCAGTCCTAGACGACCTGAAACTCCTGTGCAAAGTTGATGCATGGAGTAGCAAAGGGCAGACTGCTGTTTTATGTGTTTTTGTTCTTACACAAAAACCTTAGTGGTACAGATGTTTTTTTCCTTTTAAAACAAAATTACTCCTTTTTTTCCTATGCTAAAGGCTATTGAGTCATATTGTGTAGTTTGAGATAATTTGTTGCCATTGGCAGATTATTATCTTGCTTACCCAATTAATTTATGGGTGGTCAGTTCAAAAAATTAATGATGTCACGGGAAATTTTATTTATTTGTTGATCTTGACTTCAGTCTATTTTATCTTCGAGTAGCTATAGTCTCAAGCTTTACTTCTCGATTATGTCAGGGCATGGTTTTAAAGGCGCCGCCTAAGCGACGCTGAGCGTCCGAGCACTCTGAGAGTGCAAGGCGTCGTCGTCGCCTTTGACTTCTGATTAAGGCGTCCAAAGTCGTCGCTGAGGCGTCCCAAGTTGTTGCCTAGGCATGAAAATCGTTGCCTTCCTCGCTTTTGGACGCCTGGGTCAGGTTGCGCGGGAAACTGTGCGATGGCGGGAGGGAAAACTAAAATTGGCGGGTCTAGGAGGTCTTGCTGATTGAGCTCAGTGTGTTCTTTATGGTTAATTGTTCTCTCTACCTTACGGCAAGCACAGTGTGTGTATGCATACTCATGGAGCCTATGTGATTCTGAGATTTTTCTTTGGTGTTTTCAAGAAATGAGAGAACTAAGAATTGGATTTTTTTTTTCTGCAGCCTATATGTTGCTAAATTGTGTCCGCATTCATTCTTATTGGCTCTTGATGCCGCGTTGTATTTGACTGGTGCTATGTTTATTCTGCTTCCTAGAATAAAATCTACCAAAAAAGGTTTACCAGCTATAACCTATGTAGATGTAATTATGTCATCGTGCTGTTTGAGCTAAAAAAGGGTTGCCATAATTACCTTTTTTAGCTGAAGATGTTGTCTAATCTTGTGATGTCATCATTTTCGAGTAGGAGGTTATATGAGAGAGCCCCGCTGGTGTATGTTTCAGGTTGGGGTAGGTGTTTGAAAAATCTTCAGGCCCATATGGAGTCCACAGCCCCAGGGACAGCACCTCCAACAGCTCCTTGCACAGGCAAGCCGTGCACAGGAACATTGTGCTCGATGCTGATAGCTTCGACATTGCGGTAAGACCGAGAGTGCGCGCTGCCACCACTACCAGCGACGTTACCTTCGGCCACACCGCCAGGCTGACCCACGGACAGCACCTCGCCTTCCCCGAGGTCAGCACCAATGCCTCCATGCGCAGCACTGCCTACGCCGGCTGTTGCGCGGCGCAGAAGACCATTCTGAACATGCATCATCTTCTTCAGGCCAAAATGGACACACTGGCGCGCTAGAGCAATGAGAAAGAACACATGAAGAGGAGAATGCAAAGAACAACGCACGTCTTCCATCAGAGCTCGCATGCCGCCTGCGCTGCATGCATAGCTACCACACCGCACTACCCGCACCGACCAGCTTAATTACACAGCGTAAACCCAGCTAATACACGAAACATAACGCTAAAACAGGTTAAAGAAGGGTTAGCAGGACGCATCGAAAGACATGGTGCAAAAACGGGCAGCAGACGGGCGCGGCAAAGCGCGCCGGCCCGTCTAGTTCCGGCTAAATACAAGCGGCAGGGAAACCATATTGCGAAGGGAGCCACTTTCTCGGGCACCCTCCCGCAATATCTACTACTTCCTCTACGCCGGATTACAGGGTAATTATATATTTTGATACAAACTTTAACCTTTAATTTTAGTAAAAAAAAAGATATATTATATAAAAATTATACCATTGAATTCATATTAAAAAGAACTTTCAAATACTATAATTTTTATGTCAAATATTTTATATTTTCTTAACTAAAATTAATGGTTAAAGTTTATTTTAAAATACATAGTTGCTCAATAATCCGGTATGGAGGAAGTAGTACATAGCAACGCTAAGGAGAACCTAAATAGAAACAACAGCATTACGAGCCACAGTTAAACACGTTTATGTGATGCTGAAGAGGCCTGTGAGAAATGGTCCGTAGTTGGGTTGTAAATATCGGTGACGGTGAAGCTCAAACCTCCGTTGCTCAATAAATTGGAGACGGATATGCACGCCCGTTTCAGAATCTATGGTCTATGGCAACGATTTTTCAGTGAACATGTTTACAATATTCAAATCTTAGGAAATTTGAAGCGAGCCTGTTAAATGTGGTTGTATTTATGAGGAATTGGAACCGCCCAGTACTTCAAGTAAACTCACTTCTCTCTCGCTCTCTGTTATCTCAACTAGATTTAGGGGTGCGCCTTGGCGCACGATCCCGTTAAATTTAATCCAATTTAGCGGTTATAAATGAATAAAAATATTAAAATATTTTTTAGTTTTTACCAAATGGAAGTGATGGATATTTACATAGGCTTAGCATCAAGGCTCAAATTTGTAGGATTTTTTTTTTTTGAACTATTGGTACCGTTTTATTAAGCAGCTATCACAGTTACATCGTTCCGAAGCATTGGTACAAGAAAATCAGGAGCATGATCTAGCCAAACTTGAGGCTGAGACCCTCTAGCTACCCTGGCCAGTTCATGTGCCACAGAATTGGCCTCCCGAAACGAGTGTTCAAACTGAACTCTCGAAAACTCTGAGCTTAGGTAATAGCAATCATCAAATATAGCTGCCGCTACACCACTCGAATTGCCTCCTTCTTGCATTATCTTTACGGCATCCCTGCTGTCTGAGGATATGATGATACGATTACATCCCACCATCTGTGCAAGTAATAGGCCTTGCTTCATTGCATGCGCTTCTGCCGACAGCACATCTTGTGCAAACTCCATCTTGGTATTATTTGCTGCAATGAAATTACCATTACAGTCTCGAATTACTGCGCCAGTAGTACCCATTAGCTGATCGGCATCAAAAGATGCGTCGACATTGATCTTGACGTAGTCCTTCAAAGGTTTTAGCCAACCTTCTCTTTTCGGTTTTGCCTTGGGCATGTTTGCTGCATAGAAATTTGAATATATAGCATCAATCGCCCTAGCTGTATTCTCCGGATCCTATACCTTTTCACCTCTCGTTGCCTTACACCTTTCCCACCATAGATACCATGACGTTACAGCCACAAGCTCTGGGACACTTGCCTGACCGAACACTGGCATAACATGTTGCTCATTGCATAGCAAATATTCAAGAACAGCTTGTCCCGCTCGATCTATACCGCATGCAAAGGAAATGATCTGTCCCAGTCCCAACTGATGCCAGACTTGACTGGCCCTTGGGCACTCAAAAAGAAGGTGTTTGATGTCCTCAGCACCGGTAAGACATAAAGGATATTGGGGACTAACTCGCAGGTGCCGATTGGCCAAAACCACCCGACACGGCAGTGTCTCCTGCATTATTCGCCATATACAAATTTTCACCTTGCTAGGAACTCTCAGCTTCCAAATAGTGGCCCACATCGGGTGCTCCTTCATAGGGCCATCATGAGATCGATTGACCCTATGACCAAACTGGCTTTCCCATTCAACGAAATAAGCTGACCTGACCGAGAAAACACCGGTCTTTGTGTAATGCCAGGAAACAAAATCCTCCATATGTGATGATAACGGGATAGTCAAAATTCTCCTTGCGTCTACAGGCCAGAAGGTCTGATTCACCAACTCTACATCCCAAGAATTCGTGATTGGGTCAATGAGATCCTGAACTCTTGTAAGTATATTCCGCCCTTTAGGAGTAATCACCTTACGTGAGTGGCTGCTAGGAACCCACTCATCCTCCCAGATATCAATCGATGTACCCTGACCAACTCTCCATATATGTCCCTTTTTAAAGGTTTGTAACCCTGCCCATATACTTTGCCAAGTAAAGGAGCTTCCTTTCTTCAACTCCGCATTCAGAAGATCCCCCGAAGGATAATACTTTGCCCTAAGAACCTTGGCGCATAAGGATTCTGGTTCCTCTATAAGTCTCCACGCTTGCTTCGCTAAGAGGGCCAAGTTAAAGCAATGGATGTCGCGAAAACCCATACCTCCTTGCGATTTTGGAACACACATCTTCCACCATGCTAGCCAGTGCATCTTCTTTTGAATAGCACCATCTCCCCACCAGAACTTTGACATCGCTGCAATGATTCCTTTACAATTTTTTTGTGGAATCTTAAAGACCGACATCGCGTATGATGGTATAGCTTGTGCTATTGCTTTGAGCAGCACCTCTTTTCCTCCTGCTGATAATAACTTCTCTTTCCAGCCAATTATCCTTTTACAAATACGATCAACCAAGAACTGAGCTCCCACAATGGCTGGGAGACCCAGATATTTGTCTGTCAGAGCCTCAGTCATAATATCCAGAATAGTACATATGCTCGCTCTCTCCTCGACCCGTGTATTTGGACTGAAGAAAATACTTGACTTTTCCACACTGATTAGTTGGCCTGACGCGCCACAGTATTCATCAAGAATTCTTTTTAGACAGCCCGCATTACCCACATCAGCTTGCATCAGAATAAGAGAGTCGTCTGCAAATAGGAGATTAGATATTGAAGGTGCCTCCCGACAAACCTTCACTCCTACAAGCTCCTCCTCTATTTCAGCCTTTGAGAGCAAGGCAGTGAGTCCCTCTGCACACAACAGAAACAGATATGGTGATAAGGGATCGCCCTGGCGCAATCCCCTTGACGGTGAAAATATTTCACTTTCATCCGAATTAATTCGGACTCTGTACCGTACCGTAGTGACACACTTCATAATGAGTTTCACTCACCGTCGGTCAAAACCCATCTTCAACATGATCTTCTCTAGAAAACCCCACTCAACGCGGTCGTAAGCCTTATGCATATCCAGCTTAACCGCGCAGGTTCCTTTCTTCCCTTGTCTCCTCTTCTTGATCGAATGGAAACATTCATACGCCACCAGCACGTTGTCTGTGATCAAGCGCCCAGGAACAAAGGCACTTTGTGTCGGCCCAATTATTTCAGATAGAAGACCTCTCAATCTTGCTGCCAACATCTTCGAAATCACCTTATACACAACGTTACATAAACTGATAGGTCTGAATTGTGTGACCTTCTCTGGATTTTTAACCTTTGGTATCATCACAATGGTAGTATCATTCCAACCAGCTGGGATCTCACAACTGTTCACCGCTGCAAGCACCTCGTGCACCAAATCATCCCCTAGGAGATGCCAAAACCTTTTATAAAAAATTGCATGTAGGCCATCCGGACCTGGTGCTTTCAAATCTCCAATACTGAATAGAGCTTTCTTCACTTCCTCGGCCGTGTATGGAGCTAGGAGCGTTTCGTTCATTACAGAAGTAACACGTGAATGTACCGCCTCCAAAACCCCTGCATTATTACCTGTATCCTCCGATGTAAACAGATTAGTGAAATAATCAACAACATGATTATTAAGTTGGGTACCTTCTTTCCACACCCCTGTATCATCCAGTAACCGGCGAATTAAGTTCCTTTTCTTGCGCGCCGCTGCTGCATTATGAAAATAGGATGTGTTCCTATCACCGTGCATAAGCCAATTTGCACGTCCCCGTTGAAGCCAATAAATCTCCGCATGTTCTAGCAAATTCTCAATAAGAACTTGCACTTCCTTCTGTCTTCCTATTGATTCTGGCATGACTGCACCACGCCGCAGGTGTTCCAGCTCCTTCTTGAGCTTAGCAATCCGTTTTTTTGGACCCTTAAGTGTCATGCGGTCCCAATCGTGCAGGCTCTGGTGAACTGTGCTTGTACGTGTGGCCAAGGATGGAGCTATGCCCAGCAGCTTCGCCTTCTCCCACGCCGTCTTCACAATCTCATTCACCGATTCCTCCGCTAACCAACGAGCTTCAAACTTCTTCCCTCCACTTCTTCTCCGAATCAAACTCTCATCATGAAACTCAGTATTCACTACCACCGGGCGATGGTCCGACCGGTGATGTTGTGCATTGGTTACTCCAGCCATAGGAAACATCTATCGCCATTCCGCATTACAGACTGCACGATCCAGACGTTCCTTCACTTCAGCTCGGCTCCAGGTGAATTTATCCCCTACGTAGCCCATGTCATGTAGCTCGCAGTCCATCAAGCAGTCCCGAAATTCCTGCATCATACGAGCTGGTCTTGGGTTCCCTCCTTCCTTTTCATCAGAAAAAAGAATCTCATTAAAATCTCCAAGTACTAGCCAAGGAAGCAATGGTCTAGAACTGAGGTCCCAAAAACTACTCCAAGACTGATGCATGTCTTCCCAAGCAGGCTCACCATAGAAGCCTGTTAGCCGCCATCTACTACCACACAGAGTTTCAAACACCACATCGATAAAATTAGGTGAAACATACTCTGAAATCATTTTATTCTCTTCCTTCCAAAATAGGACAAGGCCTCTAGAACGGCCATCACTCTCATCCACACACATAAAATCAAAAGCTAACTTACGACGCAACGTCTCCGCATTCTCCTTACTCAAATAAGACTCGGACAAGAAGAGTATGTCCGGTCTTTCATGCTCCTGGAGATCCAAGAGCGATCGAACTGCCGAGGGTGAGTTTGCCGCCCGACAGTTCCAGCCACAGATAATCATTGCTCCCGGCGGTACCCTTCGAGAGGGCCCACCGATCCATCAAAATTGTTTGTAAGCTCTTCCTCACCAGCTTTCTTCTGCCTCTTTTTGTCTTGAATTTTAATTGGTGACTCTTTCGTTTCGTTCACCGGTTCTCCCATCTCCTCATCATCTATCTCCTTTTCCCCTTCCTTTACCAATAGCGCCAACCCCAAGGCCCCCTCCTCAGGCGTAGGTTCTGGTGTTTTACCATCACCCAGTTCCAGCCTCTTCCGAGCTGATCTACCTGGCTCCTGCTCAATTTCCTCTTCGACATCAGCCGCATATGCAAAGTTTGGATTCCAAGCATCCCGCTGGCCTCGGCCACGCCCGAACCCTGAACGTCCTGGTCCTCTAGCTCCTCGAGTACCAAAGCCACCACGCCCACGGCCTCTATCGCGTCTCGGCTGATCAGCAATCATCCACTCACCAAACACATGGTCCTCCTCCTTGTGGAAGCCGTTTCCACACTCCATGAATTCATGACCCATATGGCCACAAACCTCACAAAATTTAGGAACTTTCTCATATTTTACCAGGAAAACATCTCTTTTTCCTTTCCGAATCACCGAAGTGAATCTTTCCAGTGGTTTGTTAACATCCAGCTCCACCCGCACTCGAACAAAATTTCCTTCCCCAACGCCTTCCGTGTCTCTTGACACAAACTTGCCCACACGTCCAGCCACAGGCCTCAAATAAGCTTCGGGCACATCATGAATTTGAATCCATATTGGCAGCTTGTCAAGAACGATTGAAGATGGCTTGGTGTATCCGTCATAGCCTTTAATCACAATTCCCCAACTACGGAACAGCCACGGACCTTCTTCCACTACCTTCGTCCAATCCCCCAAACACTTGAATTGTAGGATGAACGTATAATTTAATAGTAATATAAACAAATTTAAAAAGATATGTTGGTAGTAAGGAGGTTTATTTTTAGGAGCCTAGGAACTGAATTTACCAATGAACAAGACCATGAAATGGTTAAGGTGAATGTTGCGGTTTTGTTTAGCTAAACAAATTTAAACTTCTTAAGAACTAAAATGACATCATATCTAAATTGATCAGAATGTAAAAGGACAATTAAAGGGAATTGATCTATCATCATGCTGAATATTGTTCCATTACAAAAATCAGAAGCAAGGTAAGAAACAACAAAAACAACATCTACATAAGCTGCCAATGAGCATTCTCGCAACATAGTCATCCGAGGAAACGGCACGGTCCTACACAACCAAAAGCCGACACGCTGCAAATGAAAAGATGGATTAACCAACGGTTAATGTGAGGAAACTTAGAGAAACGGTAAAGAGAAGAATGCTAACTCATGTTCAATATTATAAAAAGCTCGTCACCGTATTTTATTATTGCATATCATTAGAAATTATATGCACTATGCAATGTCAGATTTTATTTTCCCTTCAAACCAACATGTGCTAAATACCTCAGCTTGGGATTCCATTGTCACACATAAAATCACTTTGCAAGAATTAAGTGTCCTCATTATCTCTCATGGGATATCAGTGATGAAGACATGTAGCATGCAAGAGTGGGTGACACTTCCTAACCTGTAGCGAGGAGATAAAAAAGCAAATGTAGCTCAACTTTCTTCAATCTTAGCAAGTTTCTGTATACATGATAACAGAGATTGCTCATTAATTTCCTACAAAAGTTGCACCTGAAATTACACGATATCAAACCTTAATAGAATATTAGAGACTGTTAGTCCCAAATGGTCTAGAAAGATTGCCCTACCGCTTATTAACTATGACAAACTGCTACAAAATTAATCCTCCATTTATGACAAATTTAGTTTCAAAAGTGGGAGAACAAACCTTGAAATGGTTATTGACCAGGGTGTCAGTGGGCAACCACCAAAGCGAAGGCATAATTATACACGGCTGTTCTTCAGTGTCCTAGTCTCCATTGACCGTGTGTGCCTGTGCAACAAGCATGCAATTTTTCCTTAAAAGAGAGCTGACTTAATACTGTATGTATAAAGTGAAAAACAAAAACTCGAAGATAATCCTAGAATACAATTCATTAATCCTTTTAATTATGCAGGGGGAAGCAAAACCCATTGAACACTGCACTCATTTAGTTTATAGGCATAAAATGTATATTATGTTGTAGGAAAATGGAGCTATTTACGGCAGATCCCTAAATATGGCTCTTAAGCAGCTATCTGTAGTATAAAGATCTGAACTCACCAGACCATGATCACTTGAAAGAAGACCTTAGAGGTCAACAAACCAATATTTTTACCTAAAAAAATAACCAATATCATCTTATTTGCTTCATACTCGATTACTTTCTAGAATAGGAGATTGTAAAGCAAAACAAAGCGAAGGCAATATTCTGAAGCAACGGCGGCATTATTCAGAAAGAGCTCTCGTACATTGTTTCAGGTGCCAAACATTATAATTGACTGAAGCCATAAATGTACAAGCCATACCACCGTAATTTCTTTAGTTCATCAATAGCGGATGGCACGCATGAAAAAGTTAGCGGACATAAGTCATTTATGTACAACTGTTTACATTTAAATGTACTGAATTATAAAATGAGACAGTGTATGGTACATCATTTTTCCTTGTCCTCAACATAGACTTCTTTCTCCAACTGCTAATCACAAGTTAGTTCCTTAAAATGCTAGGAAATCAATTTCCATACCACAGATTGTTCAATACACAATTGTGCAGACTGACATGTTCAAATAATGCAATGTACTATTCAAAATTTATGTGATAGGACAATAAGGAAGGATATCATACTGCATACAGTTTGTTAGGCTAATTCCTTCTTTGAGCTGATTTGTTGATCATGTGGTCATAAGAAAGGATATCAAAAAGCAGTAAATATTACACCCTTGCCACTAAAACTAAAGTTGGACAATTAGTTCATTTAATTGATTTGGACGAAATAATTACTTAATAGAGACGGAGATCAAAATTATTTGTGTGAAGAAAGTTCAAAGGAGAGTTTCGTTGAAAGCCTCTTATTCCTCTTCCCTTGTCGTGGTCGTGACTACTAGCCATGGAGGCAAATACAAAGCATAGAACTTGTAGATAGATAAAAGCTAATGAGAGCAGACTGGCAGCAGGTTGTAAGCATGGTCAGGGGTAGGCAGAGTTTCAGCTGACAACGAAGAAGAATCTAGTACTGTCTAAAATCTTGAGGTAGGCACTAAACTGGGAGCATATTCAGTGATAAATTAGCCTAAGCATGTAGGACAAAACATATTGTAAATTTCTATTGAATGAGCTAAAATATATCAAATTGTAGCAAAACTGTAAGCTAAGGAATCAGGTGTGCACATGTAAAATTATTATGGGAGCCAAAATAATTAACAACTTTGCAAAAAATAAAAACGTTGAGGTCAAGACCTTTTTGTTGTTGTACGATTAGACGAACCATACCATCTTATGAGACCTGCAAGGCATTAACAATTATAATCCAGGTAATACTGAGTTACCTTGCGGACACAACACATGTAGATGCATACTGTCTAAAGAACATGCCAATAAACAGAACACATAATCTGGGCAGGAAATACTGAAAGCATGATATGAAAGAGTGGAGTGCAAAAAAAAAACAGATTATATGTGCAGAAATGCAAACAAAAGAAAGTAACAAATCTTTGAGCATACCGAAGTTCATGGAGAAATCAGAATAAATAGCAAATCCTTGTAGCTTTGTCTTACACTTTTTCTCTGTTTCCAATCAGATATTACCATAGGATACTCATTTCGAACAAGTCTGCCTAGCTACCTCTCCTTTTTACGAAACCAAATAGAGATCAGAATAACAGTAAGCAATGATGACTGCTGAGAACCCGCAACATGATGCATATCGAGGCAGTACCTGACCCTATACTATATTTATTGTATGCCACCTTAGTGCTACTAAAAACCAAATCAGAACTGAAATGGTAAGCAACTATGTAATAGGCTACTGATGTGAAGAATCTAGAAAACAAGTGAAATGAAAGAAATGACACAAGAACATGGGCAAAGACCAAGAGAAATTACCTGCAGGCTGGATCATCATTGCTACTGATTACTCAAAATTACCACTTGTGGCTCAAAGAAGGACAACATGGATAAAGAGAAAGGGACATGACACCAGATCCACCAGCAACGACGTCTCCACCACTCGATGGTTAGTCCTAAATTCTCCTCTGCTGCTCCAAGTTCATCACCGGTAATATGCAAGACCAAGAATACCAAACAGGCAATACACTGAAAGTTGCATAATGCTAACAAGGCCATTGCATTAACTTCCAAGGGTGTGGCTTTACCAAAGGCAGAGCAGGGACACTGGTAGATAAATCTCTTGTAAAACCTAATGGTCATACAAAGAACCCATGCCTTGGTACAATGCAGCCCTAATGGTCGTAGTTTCAATAAAGAGGAAGATAATGGACTGGAGGAGATATATTACTATGATGGTTGTGGGATTAGTCGCTAGACAGTGCTTTCTAGGCAAATGCATCTCCCTCGGAACACAGAGAATTCACTACTCAGAGCCCAGTGCATAAAATCATCCATACCACAAGATGATAAACCAAACAAAAGCAAACAATATTTGAGCAAGAGCAGAGTATAACAACGATTGAATCAGTAGTCCTCAGGGATTCTGCTTATGATTTTCATCAAGGAAGAAAATTCTAAGGTCTCAAAGATGTGCCATCATTGGACTTACTGATCAGGTCCGATTAAGAAGAAACAATACAAATAAACCGCAAGAAACAAGATGAATAATAGGGGCGATTTTGGAGAATGTTATTCGCTGCACCTTCACCATTGCATTATTTCCAATGTACAGATAAGAAAATAAAATCACAATACAAATAGTAACTTTCAGTTAACGACTAAATCCAAGTGCTTCTAGTTTTAGAAACATATCAAAGGATACACCTACAGATGGCAATATCTAAATGAGTGTTTTTTGTTTTTATAAACGAAGTAGCCCATGGCTGGGCCTGAACCTCAAACTCATATCTGCAGAATGGAACACATGCAAAACGACGAAAACAAATAAAGATACACCTTTCATAAGGCTCAGCCGGCCTTCTCCTATCTTCCACCTCAAAGCTGAGGCAAAGGATCTCCTGTCTTCCACCTCCTCAAAGCTGAGGCAAAGGAAGATGATATAATTAAGTAGAACCCAGGACAAGTACAACTGATTCAGTTTAATTTTAATCTAGTAGCCTATGCATCATAATATAAGAAGTTGTACTTTATGAACTCATGAATAAAAAGATACAGAAAATACGGGAGTGAGCGAGCCGTACTTCCTGAACTTATGAATTAAGATGCAGAAACCTTCGCATCGATCAGAAAGAATTTGCCAAAGAAACTTGCCTCACCTGATATGCATGCTAAAATTGTAATATTTTTTCTTTGATAGATAAAATAGATGATTCATCTTATTTCTTCAGTACAGAACCCTAGACCCTGAAACATCCAAAAAATACAGGTATAGTTCAGCTTCGAAGACCTAAGAAATGTATAGCTCAAAGAGAAGATGTCAAGACCATAAGACTGTTTAACTTACCATAGATTGAAGTGCTTCTAGAACAACCGAGCCATTCTTCCCCATTCAAATCAGTCGTGCTCTCCTTTCCTGCGTCTCCTCTAGGATCTCTTCGCTTCTTTGCCGACAGTCTGTGGCGCATTTGCACTTCTCAAATCCCCAACCTGCAGGAAACAACCATTCATCCTAGTTCCGTCATTATGATCAGTTATCTGATCTCAGGCAACAAAACCGATCTACCTATGTCATTCCATCTCAACAATGCTACAGAATGACAACAAAACCCAATAAAGGTGTGAAGTAATCAGAACCTGCAGACCAAAACAAACCCTAAAATTTTCAACTAAACAAAATGTCACCAACCCTATATGCAAACCAATACCACAAAATAAAAATAGAGAAGAAAGAACTCAAGAACAGAGAAAACTGCAAAGAATTTCACCTGTATCAAAAGGAATGAACCGAGATGCCGGTGAAGCCGAGATGACTTGATTTCAACCAATTTCAACAAAACATGATTACAGTTGTAACAACAAAAATATGATGACTCACAAAACTGCATGAACATGCGCTTATGTAGAGAGTGCCTTGGAACAAGCAAGGTGTTCCATGTAGAGCTTGCGCTGGAGGAACCAAGGAGCACAAAATGGCCAAGGTCTGAAGATATAGTCTGTACAAAACATGAAATGGATTAACTAATTGGGCTTGACTAATTGGGCTTTTCGTTTTGTGGACAACTATGTTTTTGTTTAAATATAGCTAGAGAATACTCATGCTAAAGAAGCTACAGAATATTGCGTAGCTTTTAGTATGAAGTAAAACATGCACAAGATAGGGAAGAGAAATCTGAAACTATGAGTTGATAGATAGAAGCAAGAAAAAATAGGGTCTGCACAACAAACTCAACTTGAAACAACTGTTATTTAGCTATAACTATACTGCTCCATCTAACCTGTAAACATTGCAGTAGAAGTACCTCAAGGAACATGCGAAAATTAATAGTATGTTCTGAAAATAATAGCCTAACCTACACTTGACATCCAGTCAGAGGAACAAATCAAAAAAAGTTAAGCTTTACCAATCAACCATAGCACATATTAAACACATTTTGGCAGGGAGCTGACGAAGAAAATGCCTGAACCAACATGCAAGAAATAAAAACCACATCCTTGTATCTTATAAAGTAATTTTTTTGCAATTTAATACAGCTAATTATGGCAACTTGGTATACTATAACCAGACTTTAAATGTACTATTCCTTTCATCTATCATCTTTCATCTCATACCTTCTGCAACCTGAAAACATATATATTCTAAATAGGTAGGCAAACATCATGTAATCTTGAAGCAGCTTAGACAAAAGAGTGAATCAGAATATGGTGATGACACCTAAGCACGATAAATCAAATACGCCAGAAATGGATGTATGATTTAAAAACAATACTGAAAACATTAGAAATAATGATATGAGCAGCAATCCGCAAACAAAATATATGGAGCCATATTGTGCAGACCCATGTACAGCGGCTGGAAGATTTGCCGCTCCATCACGACGTACCGTAGGGATGAATCCGGCGACCAGGATGAAAAAGCGTTTACGCTTGCTCAGCGACGTCCTCCCTAACAGCGTGCAACGGCGGTTCGAGCCACGGGTTCAAACCCATGCTTTCGGATTTCATCTCCAACATATCGGATCCAGGAGAGCTTTTCAGCCCATGCTGTTCCTAAAATGCACCTACAGATATTAATTAAGCCTTATCCAAATTTTCAGCATGAGATCAATCAACCAAGCAGATTTAACATGTGTTCAGACTTAACATGGTCTGATTTTAACTCTTTATTTACTACACAGTTAATTCAATCAGAAATGTAAGAAAGAATGGCATTCATAGAGCAATTGAATATTGTTCTATTTTTATGCTATCACAAGTAGGAGCCTGATTTGGCAAATGACCTAATCTGAACAAATGCAACTACACTACATCCATTTATTTATCAGAGTTCACATGTATGCCTAAATTATAATTATGGTCTTTAAGATCATTATCGTTCTGTTTGATTCTAATCTATGAATCAAAATCAACTAACTACTCAATTATGACAGCTATTTACAGAGCTACATGGCAACAGTTCTAACACTCAGAATAGGTACTTGCTGTACTTTTCAGAGATCGTCATGCATCTTGTTAGAATCAGCAAATACACAATGAAAAGTAGTTAAATATATACAAAAGTTCCTGTAGTATCCAATCAGTTTTGTTAAAGGAACATGGTGAGCCTTGTAAAAACCTAAACTGGTAACATTAACAGATGCTACGAAAATACCCTTAGAAGTAGAAAGCCATTGTATTTTCAAAGTGAACTGGTGCTATTTTTTAAAGAAAGTAGTAAGCTACAGCCTCTTCTCTCTCCTCTTGCGTTTTTCTAAAGGAGCATGATAAGCTTTCGGTACAAACATGATGCATTTGGTAACACTTTTACATGAATTACAGGTCCAATGGCCTGAATAATATGTACTTGCAACTCAAAAAATTCATTCTAGAATTGAAATTATTTCTCTTCCAAGATGCAATGCTCAAGTATCTGATTCAATTTGTGGTTCACCATGAGCAACAGACCTCAAATATAACTTTTGACATCATTTATATAGCCTACTATGAAAATATAAGCATATGTTACCAATTGATATGAATAATAAAAAACTTCTCAATGCCATATCACAGGGTAAACCAGATCTGGTGGAATGTATCAAGATTCTATACCTTATTAGTGCAGATCAGTGTTCATCCAGATCTCCTCACCCAATCAGAGCTAGACTAAAAAGCAACACCACAAAGAATGATTGATTTCTAGGAGATCTGAGCATATGTTAACAAATTATATGAACAAAAAACAGCTCTCTGATACACAGACACACACAGAGAGAGAGAGAAAGCGAGAGATGACCTACAAATGGATTTGCAGTGGTGCTCGCTGCTTGCCCTCCTGGCTGCTCCATGGGGACTTCCTGGACGCCGCCACTGCTGCTCGCGTGCGCCACATTTGCCTCCTTGCTGCTGGCTGCTTAGAGACAGAGAGAGTGTGAGCCAGAGAGAGGGGGAGGGGGTGAGACGGGAGAGGGAGAGGGAGAGGAGAGCCGCCAGGCCCGCGTACACCACCTTTGCCTCCTTGCTGCTGGCTTGGAGGGGGAGGGGCTTGGAAAAGGAGACGAGGCAGGAGGGGATTGGAGAGGACGGGGCCGCCGCCGCTGCTGCCTTGCCGTCCCCGCGCGCGGCCGCCATCCTCGGGCCGCCGCCGTGCTCGCCGCCGCCGCCTCATCGCGTTGTCCCCGCGTCGTGGGCCGTCGCCGCCTTATCACGCCTGCGCCGCCGCCGCTCCGCACAGCCCCGGGCCGAGCCGTCCCCGCGCCGGGAACCGCCGCCCCGCGCTGGGGCCCGCCGTCGCCACCTCGCCTGTCCCCGCGCCGGGAGCCACCGCGCCGTCGCCTCCTCCTCACGCCTTCGCTGCGCCAGGAGCCGCCGCCGCCTCCTCGCGTCGTTCCCGCGCCGGGGACCGCCGCCGCCGCGCCGGGCCGAGCCGTCCCGGCGCCGGGAGCCGCCGCCGCCGCCTTGCCTGTGGCCGCCCGCCCGCGTCGTTCCCTCTCGCAGGATTGCCTAGGGTTTGGGGGGCACGGGATTGGGGACATGTTTTTGTCTCACAGGAGAGCTTTTTTGGATTTTTTTACGGAGAAAAGGCAGTGGACGCAAGTGGCCAAGTGGGCTGCTGCAAGTGGGCGTCGGTGTCGCACTCTGACAACTGGGCCCCTGAGCATGCAGCCCACCCGTCATGGACTTACTGGTTAAAATTTCCGGTGTAAAAAAGAAACACTATAGCGCCCAGAAAAAAAAACAGAGCACGAATGGACGGCCGAGATGCTTCGTGGAGGCGATCCGATGGTCCAGAATGCCTAATCGCTGTGGAGGCGAGTTGCATAGGCACGAATTATACCTTTAGATTAGCCGTAGTCGCTTCACCTATCGATCATTCTCGCTCGTTTTATGTTCTATGGATTATCCAAGATGCCTCTAAGCTGGGTATCCTAGAAGCTCACTACGTCGCCGCCCGACAGTCCATCCTACATCGAAAGATCTGCATATGGACCATACGCGTCTAGCTCCGATGATCCTGAATTCATCGAGTTTATGGAAAATTCCAAGGAGAAGCCGAAACGTGACTTTGGTGAGGAGTGGACCGAGCATGAGGAGAACACGCCGGAGGAGTAGGACGATCCAACGGAGGATCGGTCGTCCCCAGACAATGACGAGGCCGCTAAAGACGAGGGCAAGAACAACAACGAGGCAAAGCCGCTGGCAGGCAAACCACGCCGTGCGGAGGACGAGGATGGCACGATAGAAGGGTGGAAGAAGATCAAGTAGTAGTATTTTTATCTAATTCTGTTGAACATTGTTACTTCAATCATTATAAATTTATTTAAAGAGATTCATCCTTCGTACTAGGTCTCATTTGTCAAAGGGATGTTCACAAATGAAACGGTGATCAATAATATATGTTTCTGATGTGGTGTATCATGCTATAGATTCTCCTGAAACGATAACCCTAACATCTCAATTTCACTCTCGCCTAAATCTGGAGATTGCTTGGCAACCATTGCGCGTCTCCAACAACCGGCGTGGCCGAGTTGCGCCTCTCACCCATGTTTTGCGGCCAAAACTACCGCGACCGCATATGGCCCTAAATTACGTGGATACTAATTCCTTGGGAATCCAAGCGTAGGGTGATGTAATAAGGAAGTTTTTTTCCCACAAGGGTGACTCGAGGGTTTATATCAAACTCTCAAGAAATTAGTAAAACTCAGTCACCCTTCCTCTTCTAGCAACCTAAAAAGCAAAGATGTGTTGCCTTGTGTTCCCAACTTCACCAAGTGGTTTTCAAGCACAAGGTTTCGGATTAGAATTGAAAACCAATAACTAAATATAATAACAAACGTAAATATGCTGCTAGCTGCTAGCATAGTAAACCAAATGTGATGCAATATAGTAGTGTAGTGGTGTTGTTAGTAATTCATGGTGCGGTGTTGGCCGCCCAGTTGGGAACCCCAAGAGGAAGGTATGATGAGCACAACAGCAAGTTTCCCTCAGTATAAAACTAAGGTTTATCGAACCAGTAGGAGAAAGAACCAACTTCCGAAGATTGATGCTAGCTGGCTTGGCGACAGCTCCAGACAATTTATATGTGGAGCCTTATCTGGGCTTTGCTTTGCACCAGCAGCAACATGGAACCTGCACACAATACAACCAAAGTACTTTGCCCCAACTAGCAGTGAGGTTGTCAATCTCACTGGTTTGCTGTAAACAAATGATTAAACGTATCGTGTGGTAAAAGATAATTGTTTGCGAGAAATTAAATAATGCTTGTAAAAGTAAACGGTAATATGAATATAAAAGAATGGACCGGGGTCCACAGTTCACTAGAGGTGTCTCTCCATAAGATAAATAACATGCTGGGTAAACAAATTACAGTTAGGCAATTGACAGAATAAAGAATGCAAACAATGCATGTACATGCCATGAGTATCACTATGAGATTCACTTGGGCATTACAACATAATACATAGACCGTAATCCAACTGCATCTATGACTAATAATCCACCCGCCGGATATCATCTGAACAACCGTTGGGTATTAAGTTGCAAGCAACAGATTATCGCCTTAAGCAAAGTGTGTAATATAAACAATACAAATGTCCTTGAACACAAGATTGTTGTTTTCTCCCTAGTAGCAACAGCACATCTACAATCTTTGAGGTTGTTGTCACTCCCCCAGATTATCAGAGGCATGAACCCACTATCGAGCATAAATACCCCCTCTTGGAGTCACTAGCATCTACCCGGCCAAGATATCTACTAGCAATGGAGAGCATGCAAGATCATAAACAACATAGAGATGATAAATCACAAATCAACTTGACATAGTACTCAATATTCATCGGATCCCAGCAAACACAACATGTAGAATTACATAACAATGATATTGAACATGATAGGCGGCTCACAAGATCTAAACATGAAGCACATGGAGGAGAAGACATCTATCTAGCTACTGCTATGGACCCGTAGTCCAAGGTAGACTACTCACACATCACTCCAGAGGCAGGCATGGTGATGAAGAAGGCCTTGATGGCGTGTAGATGACCGCGCAGTTGGGAACCCCAAGAGGAAGGTATGATGAGCACAGCAGCAAGTCTTTCCTCATTATGAAACCAAGGTTTATCGAACCATTAGGAGAAAGAACCAACTTCCAAAGGTTGATGCTCGCTAGCTTTGCGACAGCTCCAGACAATTTATATATGGCACCTTATCTGGGGCGTAGCGTTGCACCAGCAGCAACGTGGAACCTGCACACAACACAACCAAGTACTTTGCCCCAACTTACAGTGAGGTTGTCAATCTCACCGGTTTGCTGTAAACAAAGGATTAAACGTATCGTGTGTTAAAAGATAGTAGTTTGCGAGAATGTAAATAAAGCGAGTAAATAGTAAACAGTAATAAGAATGTAAAAGAATGGACCGGGGTCCACAGTTCACTAGAGGTGTCTCTCCATAAGATAAATAATATGCTGGGTAAACAAATTACAGTTGGGCAATTGATAGAATAAAGAAAGCATAGAAATGTCATGAGGATCACTATGAGATTCACTTGGGCATTACAACATAATACATAGACCGTAATCCAACTGCATCTATGACTAATAATCCACCCTCCGGATGTCATCCG
Organism: Dactylis glomerata; assembly: GCA_007115705.1. Taxonomy (NCBI): domain Eukaryota; kingdom Viridiplantae; phylum Streptophyta; class Magnoliopsida; order Poales; family Poaceae; genus Dactylis; species Dactylis glomerata. The sequence goes on along the minus strand of QXEO01000309.1, from coordinate 2,200,717 downwards.
AGCAACCGTTGGGTATTAAGTTGCAAGCAACAGATTATCGCCTTAAGCAAAGTGTGTAATGTAAATAATACAAATGTCCTTGAACACAAGATTGTTGTTTTCTCCCTAGTAGCAATAGCACATCTACAACCTTAGAGGTTTCTGTCACTCCCCCAGATTACTAGAGGCATGAACCCACTATCGAGCATAAATACTCCCTCTTGGAGTCACTAGCATCTACTCGGCCAAGATATCTACTAGCAACGGAGAGCATTCAAGATCATAAACAACATAGAAATGATAAATCAGTAAATCAACTTGACAAAGTATCAATATTCATCGGATCCCAACAAACACAACATGTAGAATTACACAACAATGATCTTGATCATGATAGGCAGCTCATAAGATCTAAACATGAAGCACATGGAGGAGAGGACAACCATCTAGCTACTGCTATGGACCTGTAGTCCAAGGTAGACTACTCACACATCACTCTAGAGGAAGGCATGGTGATGAAGAAGGCCTCTGGTGGTGATTCCCCTCTCCGGCAGGGTGCTGGGAAGAGCTTCTGGACCCTCCCGATCTCGCGTCGATGACGACAGTGGCTTGCAGTATGTTTCATGGAAGGTTGATCGGGTGCTTAGGGTTTTCCCGTCGAGGAGAATATATAGGCGGAAGGGCGGTGTCAGAAGGTGGGCTAGGTGGCCCCATCACTTGGTGGCACGGGCTAGGGGCTGGTCGCGCCACCCTATGGTGTGGCTGGCCCCTGGCTCCCCTCCGTCTCTGCTTTGGACTCCGTCTCGTGTCGGGAAAAATAGGAACTTCGGCTTTTGTTTCGTCCAATTCCGAGAATATTTTCTGTGTAGCTTTTTTGAAACACAAAAATAGCAAAAAACAGGGAACTATCACTGTGGCATCTCGTTAATAGGTTAGTTCCAGAAAATGCATAAAAACGCCACGAAGTGTAACAAAACACAAAGAAAATGGTGCATAAACAAGCATGGAGCATCAAAAATTATAGATACGTTTGAGACATATCAAGCATCGCCAAGCTTAACTTCTGCTCATCCTCGAGTAGGTAAGTGATAACAAAACAATAATTTTTTAGGTGACATGCACCAACACAATCTTGATGAAACGATATAAAGCATTGAGTGTTGAGATCAAAGTACTCTAAACATGGGCATAAAAGACATAATCTTGACAATAAAACTTAGCAACCATGTTATAACATGAAAAGTAACGCAAACAAAAGATCATGAGTAATAATGCATTGAAAGTCAAGTGTGTGTTTCGAGCATATAGAAAAACATAGCAAAGTGGTTTTCAGCTTGTCCTTCATGCAATAGCAAAATATAAATGCATAGGACACCTTCGAGTTTAAGAGGGCGACTAGATACAAATAATTTAAGAAGAAGCAAAACCATAATCATGAATCAATCAATAATAAATTTTAGGACTATGCATTACTCAGAATGACAACTATGCTCTCTTAGATGGTGCATAAAGGTAGAAGGTGGAGACTCAACATCAAAGTAAAAGAAGGGCACTTCGCAGAGGGAAGCAGTGATTAAACATGTGCTAGAGCTTTTCAGTTATAAAACAGAGATAAAAATTTGTTTTGAGAGGTGGTTGTTCTTGTCAACGACTGGCAATGGGGTTCTTACTATCTTCCGTACTAAGCAAGTTTTTGAGAGAGAGATTGGCACTTTTGTGCTCTTTTATAAAGCTTGGCACTCCTCCCCAATTTTCCTTTCACAAACCATGGCTAACCGATTCCATTGGGTGCCCACCAACTTTCACATACCATGGAGGAGTGTCCCTTTTTTCTTTTCTAGAATAAAACAATATGGAAGATAGCAAATCCGACCACTATGTCCCCATGAGCTAAAAACAGTGTCACAAAATGAGAAGTATTTTGAAGGTTTTTTTGAAAGGCAACACATGAAAATTTACTTGGAATGGCTTGAAAATACCATGCATAGGAATTTATAGTGGACTCTTTGGAATAAACTTGGTTTTTGGTAGTTGGATGCACGAGAAGTATTCCCTCTCAGTACAAAATGAAGGCTAGCAAAAGACTGGGAGCGACCAACTAAGAGAGCAATAACGGCCATAATCATGCATAGCGACAAAACATCATTAACCGAAGCATAAAGTGGTATCACAAGTCAAAAACCAAATGATCATAGAGACTTATGGCGACTTTTTAAAGTCAAACATGTTATAAGCATGCGCCAAGTCAACCCAAATAAAGCATCAAAGGAGAAAACATCAATAATATGCTCCCATATAATAAAAACAACGCATGATTCTTTCAAAGGCACATTAAGCAATCTCAGTCATTTGAGACAAGTCATGCTACAGTAAAAACTACTAAGCATACTATCAAAATAACATCAAGCATGACATGCAAAAGTCTAAGCCACAGTCTAAACAAGCTCCCATTTGTACCACTATAGGCATGAAACTTTTTTCTCTTTTCCAACACCATTCAACCTTTTTGAATCAACTCTTAAAGATGAAAACCAACATAGAATGGAGGTCTAAATACACCTTGATACAAAGATATAACAAGATCTGAACAAAAATCAAGGCGAAAAACGAAAGCTAAACGTAGTACTAGAAAAAGAGAACACTCGTTGAACGATAAGAGTGAAAACTAGAGTGTTCTTTGCAATGAAAAATGGAGTGCATCTTCTCCAAAAGAATTATGTTGGGGTCCAACCATTTATTGCAGCAAACAAAACAAAAACTGAAAGCAAAAGTAAAGATGCTCCAAGAAAAACACATAGTATACGAAGCAATAAAAATATAGTTCCTTGAAAGGTGACCTGATTTTTGTAGATGAAGAAGGCGTGACTCGGGGCATCCCCAAGCTTTGAATCTTATACCTCTAGGATATTTCTTGGGGTGACATGGGCATCCCCAAACTTGAGCTTCTGTCCATACTTCATCTCATCTCATCACTCTCTTTTCCCTACACTTGAAAACTTCCTTCATACAAAACTTCACACAAATCTATTAGCAACATTAGTGTAAGCATGATAGTAAATCTACTCTGTTGGTTCAGTTTTAAACTCAAGTATAACACCCATTAAAGCATAAGCTACTGTAGCAACTTACTCAAAAGTTCCGTGATAAAAAAACAAAAAAAAAAGCGATCGAGAGGCAAACACAAATAGTGGCAGAAATCTGTCAAAACAGAACAGCTGACAAAGATCGATTTTTCTGAGGACCTTCTGTTGCTCAAATCGAAAAGTGCAAAACTAATAAAAGTTTGGAAATAACCTGGGGCATGTGCACAAGAAATCTTAGATAAAAAAGATATTCTGATAATTTTCACGAATTTTTACGGTGCAGCGCAGAAATTTGTTTCAGGATAGCAACTTCCCCAAATCTTACCTTCCTCCAATTAGAGGTTCTTCTTGGCACAAAAAAGAAATAAAAATGATAAGGAGAGGTCATTACAGTAGTAATAACTTACAAGAATCAACAAAAATAAAAAGTAATGAAAAGAAAACATTGGGTTATCTCCCAAGAGTGCTTTTCTTTAACGCCTTTGAGCTAGGCGCAAAAAGTGGAAATCAAGTATTTTCAAATGAAGCATTAAGATCAATTGCTTCCTCAAAAGCACCACTTACCTCACTAGGCTCTTTAGAAGCCCCCGAAGATGATTCAACCTGCAAATCACTCTTAGTTGAACTAAAAGTTTTACCAATCATAAAAACATGTTGCGGTTTTGGCACAGACACCTTGGGAACATACATAAATTTTTGCTCTTTTTCAACAAAAGCTTTCTCCTTCTTAAATTTAAGTGGAGAGAAAATTGAACTTAAAGTTTCCATAGACTCCTCTAGTTTACCAATCCTAAGGTTTTGACTATCATGGATAGTACTAGCCTCTAATACAGTGATTCTTTTACAGATACTTTCTATCTATTCATTAACCCGGCTAGCGTTATCAAGGATATTTGACAAACTTTTCTCTAGAGAACCCAGCTTTTCTATCACTTCTTCCAAAGTGATCTCAATTTTAACAACATTAATAGGTGGTACTCCCACTAAACTTTCAATTAAAGTGCATGCTTCCAAAGCAGGAGTACCCAGAAAATTACCTCCTGCTACAGTATCGAGAACGTACCTATTCCAACTAGATATACCAACACAAAAATTCCTAAGGATGATCATGGTAGAATGCTTCTTTGTACACCTATGATGAGCATTACTAATTTGGTACCAAGCATCTTTCAAACTCTCTCCCCCTTGTTGCTTAAAAGTATGAACCTCAACTTCAGGATTACTCATTCTAGCAAAACTAAAAGCAGACAAGCAAACATAACAACTATAAGGGAACTAATTTTTTTGTATTTTTGATAAAAAAATGCAAGTAAAAATAAAATAAAGCAAAATAATAACAAAGTAAAAGATTGGAAGCGAGAGACTCCCTTTGCATAAATCCTCTTTCTCCCCGGCAACGGCGCCAGAAAAATTGCTTGATGGCGTGTAGATGACCGCCCAGTTGGGAACCCCAAGAGGAAGCTATGATGATCACAGCAGCAAGTCTTCCCTCAGTATGAAACCAAGGTTTATCGAACCAGTAGGAGAAAGAACCAACTTCTGAAGGTTGATGCTCGCTAGCTTCATGACAGCTCCAGACAATTTATATATGGCACCTTATCTGGGGCGTAGCTTTGCACCAGCAGCAACGTGGAACCTGCACACAACACAACCAATTACTTTGCCCCAACTTACAGTGAGGTTATCAATCTCACTGGTTTGCTGTAAATAAAGGATTAAACGTATCGTGTGGTAAAAGATAGTAGTTTGCGAGAATGTAAATAAAGCGAGTAAATAGTAAACGGTAAGAAGAATGTAAAAGAATGGACCGGGGTCCACAGTTCACTAGAGGTGTCTCTCCATAAGATAAATAACATGTTGGGTAAACAAATTACAGTTGGGCAATTGAAAGAATAAAGAAAGCATACAAATATCATGAGGATCACTATGAAATTTACTTGGGAATTATAACATAATACATAGACCATAATCCAATTGCATCTATGACTAACAACACATCTACAACCTTAGAGGTTCTGTCACTCCCCCAGATTACTAAAGGCATGAACCCACTATCGAGCATAAATACTCCCTCTTGGAGTCACTAGCATCTACTCGGCCAAGATATCTACTAGGAACGGAGAGCATGCAAGATCATAAACAACATAGATATGATAAATCAATAGATCAACTTGACAGAGTATCAATATTCATCGGATCCCAACAAACACAACATGTAGAATTACACAACGATGATCTTGATCATGATAGGCAGCTCACAAGATCTAAACATGAAGCACATGGAGGAGAGGACAACCATCTAGCTACTGCTATGGACCCATAGTCTAAGGTAGACTACTCACACATCACTCCGGAGGTAGGCATGGTGATGAAGAAGGCCTCCGGTGGTGATTCCCCTCTCCGGCAGGGTGCCGGAAAGAGCTTTTGGACCCTCCCGATCTCGCATCGACGACGGCAGCGGCTTGCAGTATGTTTCGTGGAAAATTGCTCGGGTGCTTAGGGTTTCCCGTCGAGGAGAATATATAGGCGAAAGGGCAGTGTCAGGAGGCAGGCTCACCACCTAGTGGCGCGGGCTAGGGGCTGATCGCGCAACCCTATGGTGTGGCTGGCCCTTGGTTCCCTCCGTCTCTGCTTTGGACTCCGTCTCGTGTTGGGAAAAATAGGAACTTCGGCTTTTGTTTCGTCCAATTCTGAGAATATTTCCTATGTAGCTTTTCTGAAACACAAAAATAGCAGAAAACGGGGAACTGGCACTATGGCATCTCGTTAATAGGTTAGTTCCGTAAAATGCATAAAAACGCCACGAAGTGTAACAAAACACAAAGCAAATGGTGCATAAACAAGCATGGAGCATAAAAAATTATAGATACGCTCGGGACGTATCAGGCCTCCGGTGGTGATTCCCCTCTCCGGCAGGGTGCCGGGAAGAGCTTCTGGACCCTCCCGATCTTGCGTCGATGACGGCAACGACTTGCAGTATGTTTTCTAGGAAAGAGTTCGGGCCCTTAGGGTTTGATGACCCACAAGTATAGGGGATCGCAACAGTCTTCAAGGGAAGTAAAACCCAAATTTATTGATTCAACACAAGGGGAGCCAAAGAATATTTATATGCCTTAACAGATGAGTTGTCAATTCAGCTGCACCTGGAAATAGACTTGCTCGCAGCGGTTTATCAGTAGCAACAGTTTTATAGTGGTGATAGTAGTAAAATAGTAGCAACAATAGTAAAGTAAAGACAGTAATAGTAGCAATAGTAAACAGTAGGATTAAATACTGTAGGCATAGGGATAGATGTACGGGCGTTGCATGGATAAGATAATTCATGAAATCAGTGAGACATGGGCAATTGTAGATAAATAATGATAAAGCATCCTAGTACTAAACAACCATAGGCATGTGTTCCGTATATAGTCGTATGTGCTCGCAATGAGAAACTTGCACGACATCTTTTGTCCTACCAACCTGTTTGCAGCAGGGCCTCAAGGGAAACTACTAGTAATTAAGGTACTCCTTTTAATAAAGTACCAGAGCAAAGCATTAACACTCGGTGAACACATGTGATCCTCACATCATAGCCATCCCCTCCGGTTATCCCAATTGCTGTCACTTTGGGGCCTCGGGTTCCGGACAACGATATGTGTATACAACTTGCAGGTAAGATCTTAAACAACAAGTATCATCATAAAACAATAACAAGTTCAGATCTGAGATCATGGCACTCGGGCCCAAAGTGACAAGCATTAAGCACAACAAGTTGCAACAATGTCCTAAGCACTAACAATAGATACTAGGCACCATGCCCTAACAATCTCATAGCAAATTACATGAATGATCTCATCCAATCCCTACCATCCCCTTCGCCTACAGCGGGAATTACTCACACATGGATGGGGCAGTCATGGATGGTTGATGGAGAGACGTCGATGATGATGATGAAGATCTCCTCCAAATCCCTGTCCCGAGAGGGTGCCAGAACGGAGTTTCTGGTTCCGAATCGCGGTTTCTGATGGTGGCGGCGCAGCGGAAGTCTATCTGGGAAAAACGCCGAAACCCCCGATAGTTTCAGGTCTAAAGATATATGTAGGCGAAATGAGGGGCTCGAGGAGGCGGCTGGGGTGACCTCACCACCCGCTGGCGTGGCCAGGCCTGGGCTGCGCCACCAGGTGGTGAGCCTGCCTCCCTGCCCCTCTCCGTCTCGTCTTCTGGCTCCATGGGTCTTCTGGTAAAATAGGAATTTTGCAGTATTTTTCGGGATTTTTCCTGAAAGTTGGATTTCTGCACAAAAACAAGACACCAGGGCAATTCTGCTAAAAACAGCGTTAGTCCGTGTTAGTTGTATTCAAAACACACAAATTAGAGGAGAAACAATAGCAAAAGTGTTCGGGAAAGTAGATACGTTTTAGACGTATCAACTCCCCCCAAGCTTAGCTATTTGCTTTTCCTCAAGCAATTCAGTTAACAACTGAGAGCGATAAAAGAAACTTTTACGAACACATTTGCTTCATAAGATGTATATATTCTCACTATATGATCAAGTGCTCAGGCAATTCATAATAAGAAATATGCAACTAATGTTATCTTATAGTCAAGCAAGCTATGAAAGAGTGCCAATGCACTAATAAAAAGCAACATGAACATAAGAAGCTACAAGATTGTAATGTTCATAATAAGATATGGAAGAGTGGTATCCCGCTTGCCTTTATTTGTGGAGCAAAACATAAATGATGAGGCACCTCTGAAGTTCAAGGGAAGACTAGAAGTAAAAATATCAAAGATACAAGCATCAAAGTTATACCACAATTAACCGTGTTCTGGGACAAGCACATTACATTAAGAATAACAGCTATGCTCTCAAGAAAGTGCTTAAAGTTAGAAGATGAAGACTCAACATAAAAGTAAAAGAAAGGCCCTTCACAAAGGGAAGCAGTGATTTAACACGTGCTAGAGCTTTTCATTTGTAAAACAGAGATAAAAATTTATTTTGAGAGGTGGTTGTTTTATGTCAACGACTGGCAATGTGTACTTGCTATCTTCCATACTAAACAAGTGAGAGCGGTTCTGAGTTCTTTGAAAATTTGGCACATTGGTGCTCTTTTATAAAGCTTTGGCACTCCTCCCCACCTTTTCCTTTCTCAAACCATGGCTAACCGATTGCCCACCAACTTTCACATACCATGGAGGAGTGCCTTTTTCTTTTCTTTTTATTTAGATTACAATGGTCTGACCAGCTCCCTTGTAAAATTAATGACGAGCAGATGAAGCATGCAAGTCGAGGGGTACTTAATTTAATATGGAAGATAGCAATTCCGACCACTATGTCCTCATGAGCTAAAAACAGTGGCACAAAATGAGAAGTATTTGAAAGTTTTGAAAGGTAACACATGAAAATTTACTTGGAATGGCTTTGAAATACCATGCATAGGAATTTATAGTGGACTCTTTGGAGTTACTTGGTTTTTAGGAGTTGGATGCAGGAGAAGTATTCCCTCTCAGTACAAGTGAAAGCTAGCAAAAGACTGGGAAGCGACAATCAAGAGAGCAATAACTGTCATAATCATGCTTGCGACAAAACAAAAATTAATATAGGCATAAAAATGATACAAGAACTCTGAGGCAAAGTAAATCATTGAGGCTTAACTGACTTTTTGTTCAGTCATATGCATGCTTGAGCATGTGCCAAGTCGATTCAAATGAATTTTTCAGAGGAGGATACCACAATGTCATACCATATTATGAATAAAACAATGCAAGCAAGCATCTACATGACATGCTACAAACTATTAGTAAATTGGAACTAATCATATGAGAGCAAGAACTACAAAGCATCCATTAGATAACATATACCTTACATGAACAGGCTAAGCACGTCCACATAGATGAGTATATGTACAAAAATGAAAACAAATAGAGTTCATACTAGCCTCTTACCACATCTCGAATTGTCGTATATCATCATTATTGCCTTTCACTTATGTGGCTTGAATAATATGAAGGGAATACCAAGCTCCAATGGAGTCACGGACAACTGAACTCTGCAACAAACTTTACAAAACCGAAGAAGAACAACAAATATTTTTGGGTTTTCAAATTTTGAAACAAGAACAGAAGGAAACAGCAAACAAAGCAAAATATTTTTGGATTTTTCAAATACCAAACCGAAAATGGAGAACAAAGCAAACCAAAGCTGGAAAACTAAAAGGCAAACAAAGAGAAACTGTCACATCCCAAAATTTTGGAATGTGAAAATAAATAAAATAGGAACCTTGTATGTTTGTATTGATTGAAATTTCACAAGGAATTAAAACTTTTTGCTTTATTCAAAAGCCTTATTATAAAAACCATTTCAAACTTTCTATTATTCCTTGATGAACTCATTTGAGAAAATAAGATTTCAAAATACCATTTTGTATTTATTCAAATACTATGCAAGCACATTTGCAAAGGAAAACATTTTACAAAATGATTTATATCAAATATAGTTGCAGTGCCAGAAGCATGTTTGAATTAAATTTCAAATACTATTTTTAATAAAGTTTAAGCCTTGATTTCAAAAGGATTATTTCTCAAACCATTTTCTTTTATGCAAGTAAACCCTTGGCCAATTTATAAAGTTTTCATTGGAAATATGTTTTAATTATGAAAACATGTTTCATACTGTCTTAGAATGTTAATTTGAATTTTGGAAAAATTTACAAATTGGTTTGAATCAATTTGGACCAATTCTGAAAAAGAAATGAAAGAAATAGAAAACAGAAAAAGAAAAAGAAGAAAAGAGGAAAAAAATATAGAAAAGGGCCACGGGGGCAAAAACTGGCCCAGTACCGCAAGCAGCCCGTGGCCCAACATTGAATCCCAAACCGGTACAGCCTTTTTCCTCTCTCTCTGACAGTGGACCCCACCTGTCGGGCCACGTCATCGTCTTCAACCTCCATCTGAATAACTCGCCAAAGACTGCGTGATTTCCTCGCATCAATTTGCCTGATTTCTGTCCTAATCCGACTTCCCGTCCACGCCTATTTAAGCGCCTCCATCCCCTCTCCGTTTTCCCCCTCTTTTCCCTAACCCTAGAGCCGCCAGGCTACCCGAACCAGACCACGTCGCGCCGCCACTGCTGTCAACGTCCATCGGCAATTCTGGTAAGCTCCGACTTCCCCCTCGCTTCCTCGTCTGCACCACAACCTCTCCTTCACCAGTGCGCACCTCCCAGACATGACCAATCTTCTGCTTGTGCCCCAGAACAACAAATCTTCCCTCACCGAGATCTTGCTGTCCGCGACCTCGACTCCGGCGAACAATCACCAGACAACCAGAGCACCTCGAGATCCCCTGCTTTGCCACCGTGCCCGCCTCGGTGCCCCCTTTCTCCTGGTAAGGTCATCGTTCCCTATGTCTTCTTGTAGACGTGGCGCAAGCCTGCGCCCACGACCTCACCGATGGGTCCCTAACCTCCAGCAGCTCATCCTCTCCGCAGCAGGAAGAGATCGACGACGTCGACCTTGCTCTCGTCCTCGCCGCATTGATCTGCACCCCGTTAACACCTCCATCGTCATCGGGAAGCCACAGAACATCGCCGGCAACCTTCTCCAGTGCGCAAGCTCGCCGCCAATGACAAGAAGTCTAACCCTAGGTGAGAACCCCTCCCAGATCTATCTGTGGCCGTTGGATCAAGATCCAGAGGTGTAGGTTAGGTCACTTACGCGAAGGGGTAAGATGAGATCTGGTCCACCCGTTATCACTTAGATTTAACGGCTGTAATCTATTCCCTGAACGAAATGGTACCAGCGAATAGGAGGCTGCCACATCGCCGCCACGATAGGATTTAGATTTCTGTTTGTTTAAAATAGGCAGAAAAGAACTAAAACTTTGAAAAATCATATTTTTGATCTGTCAATCCAAAAATTACAAATAAGATATCCCTGAACTCCTAAAAATGTGTAAAACACTATTCTGTAATAAAATTTGTCTTTTGAACTAATTGAAAACATTCAAATTTAAATATGTGAGCTTGAGTGATTCTAATATAGTTCAAATTCTATAAATCCTATTTAGATGATTCTTTTTGCAAATGGATCATATTGTTATCCTCTATCCAGTAGAACCTCTGCACAAATTAATTGGGCCAATTTTCATCAAGTATTCAAATTCAAATGGGGATTTGAGTATTTTTTCCTCCTAGATTTAATTCTATAATTATTTTAGGCATAATTCCTTTTGCAAAATTGAATATCTTGATATTATAAAACCACCAGAACACCGCACACACCTTTTTCTACTCATTCAAAGTCAAACTCCACTAGTTCACCCTATTTTGCAAACTATAGTTGTGTTTGAGCACCTTGCAAAATATCAAGTCTCAAATTCCTGTTGGGCACTTTGTGCTATTTGACTCTTGATCCACTTTACAACTAGTGTGAAGTATCCTAAGTCCTAATGGCCATTCAATTCTACAACGGCTTAGTGGAAAATCTATTCTCAAATCCTTGCCCAAGTGCAAAACTAACAATCCCATCACATCCAAAATTCTCCTAAGTGTTTGACTACCCCATCCAACACTTTGGCATAGAAATCTTCCCATACCAAGACCATGGAGAAGAAGTTGAAGAGAAGACAAGGAGTTGAAGGGAAAACAAGAAGTGGAAAGAGAAGACCAGGAGTTAAAGTCAAAAGAAGAAGATCAAGAGAAGATATCCCAAGTCAAGAAGATGAAAGTGGCAAACCTCATGACTTAGAAATTATTCATCCAACTCCTCAAACCAAGCCTGAGCTATTTTACTAAGTGTTTAACACTCCCTAAAACAATCTAGAAAACCTCCATCAATCTTTTGAAGTCTTTGACTTAGCCATTCTCTCCATCCATATCAAGTCAATTTCATGGCACAATCTTTTGTCCAATTATCACTAAGACAAATCAAGACTAAGCTAAAACAAATAAACACTTTTGTTGTCTTGTTTGATTATGATGTCTTGAATGGTGTGTTTATAATTGTGTTACTTTCCATCTTATAGTTGTACGGAGAGCTACGTGTGTTGATTAAGAGAAGTACAAATCTTCAGAAATTTCTAAGGCAAGTGTCACTCTTGTTCATAAAATTCCCAATGTTTTACTATGCATATAGTGTTTCTCTTCTTTTAATAATATGCATGTGTAAATTGGTATGCTTGCTATCTCCTATTTAGGATATCCCTGATTACCTGTTAGAAGAAAACACCGTAAGTGTAGATTGCTTAGTTGTGCTATAGAATTCATGGTTGGGATTCCACATGTTCTTTTATTAAGTTTGAAAACTATGTTTCGCAAAAACTAAGAAAACAACTAAGTTAATGAAACACCTGGGTGGAAATTGGTAAGATGGATTTATGTTGAGTGGTTACACCGGAGCCATCTCTATGGCGGTCGTGTGTATCTCACTTGTGGGTGGCCACCCAGGAACAAAGAGATTGGAGACATTCAACTCGTGAAGCTTCCAGTGCAACCACGAGTCATATGGGCTCTGTCTTGACTAACTAAGTTGTGAGAACTTAGCCAGACGGACAGAGGGTGGTAGTGATTTGTAGGATGGAACGCGTCCGGGTTGGTCTGAGGGATTGCTTCTGAAAGGTCTCGTCTTAGTCTTCACTTGGCCATTTGACCAAAATGAGCATCATGGCAAATGAGGTTGACTGAGTCTTGTGGGAAAAGTGGACCACCTCTGTAGAGTGTTACAACTAAGTACTTAGCCGTGTCCCCGGTTATGGACAATTTTGAGCGACATAATATTGAAGCTGTTCAAGGATCTCCTCATCCCAACTTCTTTAAATTAAAACTTAAAGGGACAACAAGGGATTTCTTGTGTGATCATATTTATGTGCACCTGGTGGATTCCTGTGTGTGCATAATTAACTAGGAGCACCTGGTGGATTCCAGTGTGTCTAATAGTGCTTTAAAAGAAAATGAGATCTTTTGAAAAGTAGGATAAACAATTGCTTTTTTGCAAGCTTAGCCTGAAGATCCACTTAGCCAAATATATTCATGTAAGTGTTAGGATTCCATTTGAGTCCACCAAAAAGTGATATCTTGCCAATACAATTCAAGTGTATTGACCCTTTGTGGCTGCAACGTTTCATGTTGCAGGTTTTGATGATAAGAAAGGTACGACAGGGTTACGAGTCTATCCGCAGCATGTTCGCCTGTGGCACATGAAGAAGAAGGACTCCATGCTATTTATGTTTTTGTTGTAAATTTTGATAGCTCTATGCTATGAGCATTGTAAAGTTTCTTTATGTAATTGCCGGATCATATGATGTAATAAAATGACCCTTGTTTCTTGATATTACATCTTAAACTGTGTGTGCTAGCATTGATCCAGGGACTAGCACTGAAAAGCACAGGGATCATCATCTTTAAAAAGGTGAGATCACTACAGAAACAACGTAAATATTTTTGGTCTTTTTGTGTTTTGGAAAGTAGTAATAAGAACAAGAACAACAAAGAAAAGAAAGCGAAACATGGGTATACAAAGTACCGACAAAATATGATATATAGATGAGTGTATCATCGGCGTACCTCCCCCCAAGATTAGGCTTTTGGCCTAAGTGGAGATCAATCCTAGCTCCGGTAATTGCCCCAAGCTGGTGGGTCATCATTGCTAAGGTCATAATCTGGCTCTCGTGAAGATGAAGCAGATGGTGCATAATCATAATAAGGCAGCTGGTATGGAAATTCCGCAATGTTGGAGGGCTGGCCCGACTCCTCGGTCGCCTCTCCATCATACACGGGCGGAGGGTGCTCCTCTATGTACGCGTTGAGCTCATCCTCTGTGAGTGACCATCCATTCCTGCGATCAAGGTTAAACAAAAGAGGTGCAGGCAAATGGACTGATCGATCAGCCTTCAATACCTTCCAAGTTGATTTCTTGAAAAAGGTTATCTCAAACGACAAGTTATCCAAACAAGAATGAGGAGAAACAAACTTATGATGTAGCATAGAATTAAAATCAAGCCTCTCTATGGGGAACTAAAGGTCTAAAACATGAGGCTCTACACCATTCAAAGCTAATAAGCGTGAAGCAATAAGACCTCCACAGACTCCCCCTTTCTCACGGTTAGCATCAAGACGGAAAGCTATTAAAGCACCCAAATTGTAAGTCCTATCACGTCTCAAAGCAGCAGCAATAAAAGCTAGATCATAGGAGGATAACTTATTTGCAACTTTCCTAGCAAGAACACATTTGGTAATAAAGTAGGCAAAATATCGAATGGATCGGAAATGAATATTCCGAATTTTACCACTCTCTCCTGAGAAGCTTCTTCCTTGACACATCTCCTCATATAAGTCCATCAATGGCCTGGGCCGCTCCCTCATCTTTTCACGCGATCCCCATTGTGGCACTCTAATTGCTGCATAGAAAACATCAAAGGGCAAGTCCACAGATTTATTGTAAATTTTATAATGAACCATGGGGTTAGATGTGGACCAACTGAATCTAAAATCCTGCACCACATACATTGTTAGTTTAGCATATCGGGGAGGTTCACCATCAATAAAATGTTCCAATCCTGCATTAGAGATTAGAGTTTGGAAGTTCTGCAGGATCCCGGCAGCATTCATGAACTCTGAGCATGGGTAGATTGAGGGAAAGACGCCCTCTTCACGGTGAACTCTCATCACCTCATGCACCTCTAGTTCATGTTGAAAGAGTTGGTATGCATTCTCCTCCATTTCTGATTTTTTTTACAAACCTCATAAAAATGATTTTGAGACAAACAAATGTAGGAAACTACTATAGGGAGTTACAAGAGGGCTAACATGCATCAAAATAACACTTCTAAGCAATAGAACAAGCATGCAAACTCATTTCACCTGTCACCTATTGAGCTAAAATACTCAAGAAATACTCCACTAAACAAAATTCTAATTGGACAATCGAAGGAGTCACATACCGGAAAACAAATGCTCCAAATCTCAGCAGCAAAGATGGGCTGAGCAAGGAGATCGAAAAATCGCATGGAAGAAAAGCAAGAACATGGGTTTGAGCTGAGGTGTGGAGAGATTTCAGGAGAGAGAATGAAGTGAGGGTGGAGAGGTAAGTGGAGGGCCAGGGGGGCCCCCTCACCATGCCACGGCGCGGCCAGGCTTGGGCCACGCCACCATGTGGTGAGGTGGCATGGTGGGTCCCCCTGAGGTCTCCTAGGTGCCTCTCTGCCCCATTTTTGATATAAAAATTTAAAAAGAATTTTCTGGAATTTTTTGAGAAACTTTATTTTCGAGGATTTTTGAGAAATTGATAAAAGAATAAAACTCTGGAAAACGAAGATGGAACGATAGAAAGCAAATCAAAACCAAGCTTACAACAGCTCTAAGATATTCTAATATTAAACTAAACAGCGGGAACAAAAATGAACAAGGTGGAAACAAAAGTAAATGCGGTGAAAACATAGTTTTGTTCATTTGAAAACTGCTTTGTTAACAAGATTGATCAAGTCTTGTTACCAAACCACTTTTCTATGAAGCAAAACTTTGCATTTCACTAAATGATTATGTTACCTCGACCTTGATAGGCATAGTCCCCACCATAACAATTTGATATTCTTCTTTGGGCTTTGGCCTTGAACAAATAATTTGACCAACTCTGATGGTCTCAATATTCTTGATTGAGTTTAGAGACTATTTTCTATCAATCTTCTTGGGAAAATAGAACGTGTGCTCTTTATCATTGACATTAAAAGTTACTTTCCCTTGGTTGCAATCAATAACAGCACCTGCAGTGTTTAGAAAAGGTCTCCCAAGAATAATAGACATATTGTCATCTTCAGGCATTTCCAACACAACAAAGTCAGTTAATATCAAACAATTATTTGCAACTTGAACAGGAACATTCTCACATATACCAATAGGAATAGTAGTAGACTTATCAGCCATTTGCAAAGATATATCAGTGGATATCAACTTCTCTAGATCAAGTCTCTTATAGACAGAAAAAGTCATCACACTAACTCCAGCTCCAAAATCACATAACGCAGTTCTAACATAGTTATTTTTAATAGAGCAAGGAATAGTTGGTATACCTGGATCTTCAAGCTTCTCCAGAACTTTACCATCAAAAGAGTAATTAGCAAGTAAAGTGGAAATTTCCTCACTAGGAATCTTACTTTTGTTAGTAACAATATCTTTCATATACTTTGAATAAGCAGGCATTTTAATAGCATCAGTCAAAGGAATTTGCAAAAATAAAGGTCTCATCCATTCACAAAACCTGTTGTAGTGTTCTTCTTCCTTAGATTTATGTTTCTTACCAGGAAAAGGCATTGGTTTCTGCACCCAAGGTTCTCTCTCATTACCATGCTTGTTGGCAATGAAGTCCTCCTTAGTGTACTTTGCATTCTTAGCAAGCTTTTCTGGTTCCTCTTCAACTTCTTCTTTATCAGAAGCATTACCACTTTCGGTTTCAACATCAAAAATATAAACACTATTAGGATCCTTACCTGTTTCAGAAGATTCCGCAACTGTTTTGTGCTTCTTCTTCTTCTTCTTGGAAGGATCACCATCACTTGTAGCACGTTGAGAATCTTGCTCGATCCTCTTAGGATGCCCTTCAGGATATAAGGGATCTTGAGTAGTAGCACCACCTCTAGTGCGTATTTCACACGCTTGTTTTTCTCTTGCAGCATTAACTAGCAAGTCTTTTTGCACCTTGATAAGCTGATCAATTTGAGTTTGAACCATTTGAAAATGTTTAACAAGCATCTTCACATCATTCGAGGTTCTCTCCACAATATCCTGCAACTTGTTAATAGCTCTAGAATTTTCAAACAAATGATTCTGCACTCTCTTATTAAAATTATCTTGCTTAACAATGAAATTATCAAACTCATCTAAGCATTGATCAGGAGGTTTAGAGTAAGGAATATCTCTATTATCAAAGCGTTGGAGAGCGTGTACCTCAATAGTAGATGAGCGAGGGATTGTGTTACATAGTTCTTCTATAGGTGGTAGGTTCTTCACGTCTTTGGATTTAATACCCTTCTCCTTAAGAGATTTCTTGACTTCTCTCATTACTTCATCATTTAATTCAATCATCCCTCTCTTCTTTGGTGTCGGCGCTGGTGTTGGTGTTGGTGCTGGCGCTGGTGTTGACTCAGCCATAGTCCAATCATCATAATTCCAGCTTATTTTAGCCATTAATTCTTCAGCTTCAGCTGGAGTCTTTTTCCTGAAAACACCACCAGCACAACTATCCAAGTATGTCTTAGATTCAATAATTAGTCCATTATAAAATATATCAAGGAGTTCATTTTTAGGCAGTGGCTCTCCAGGCAGTACTCTAATTAAAGAGCAAAATCTTCCCCATGATTCCGGTAGTTTGTCTCCTTTTACCTGCTCAAAGTCAAAGATTTTCTGCAAAGCAGCATGTTGAGCACTAGCAGGAAAATATTTTTTGAAAGAAAGTGTTATCCAAAGCAATACGACTATCAATAGATCCAGGAGACAAATTATTAAACCAAGCTTTAGCTGCACCTTTCAATGAAAAAGGGAAAATCTTAGCAACAAAGTACATACGCAGCTTAGTATCATCAGAAAACAAATTACTCAAAGAAGAAAGCTCATTCATGTGCTCCATAGCACTCTTACTTTCAGTACCACAAAAAGGTTCTTTCTCAACAATAGATATGTGAGATGAATCTGGCTGTGACATCATTTGCCTGCAAGAAACAAAAAGAGAATTCTTTGACTTAGATTATATCAAGAAAAATTGCCCAAAGAAATTCAACAAATTTGAATATTTTCCTTCGGTGGGATCTTCTGGTGGAATTATTGTAATTTGGAATGGAAGGCTATTCTCTGGGGAAATTGCATTCCAAAATGAATTCTCTCTGTCAATAAATTTTAAGAGCTTGCTTTCCAATGAATCTTGGATTTTGACAAATGTATATGGGACTTGCCAGTCTGAGAGAAAGGCACTATTTTTGGATTGGTTCTCAAATATTGACATGCCTGATAATTTGGACTGGATTGTTCTTGGTGATTTTAACTTCACCAGAAAACCCTCAGATAGGAATAAGCCAGGTGGTGACATCAATGATATGTTGTTATTTAATGATGCAATAAATTCCCTAGGTCTTGTGGAACTACCACTCAAAGGAAGACAGTACACCTGGAGCAATATGCAACATGACCCTTTGCTTGAAAGATTGGACTGGTTCTTTACCTCAAGTTCATGGACACTTTCATATCCATCAACTATAGTGTACCCTCTATCAAAGCCAACTTCAGACCATGTACCATGTGTTATATCAATTGGTACAAAGATCCCTAAAGCTCAAGTGTTCAGGTTTGAAAATTACTGGCTGCAACATAGTGATTTCAACGAAATAGTTCAGAATATTTGGAATATCCCAGTTGGTTTTACTGATAGTGCTAAAAAGAAAGATGCAAAATTGAAAAACCTGAGAAGAGGGCTCAAGCATTGGTCTAAAAACTTGCCTTGTCTAAAGCAGCAGATTGAGAAGGTAAATAAAGTCATTGAGCTCCTGGACCAAATTGAGGAAATGAGAACACTTACACTACAGGAATGGAATCTAAGAGATCTTCTCAAAGACCTTGTCATTACCCTCTTCAGAATCAAAAATCTTATTGGAAACAAAGAGGGAAAATTATATGGGTCAAATTGGGAGATGAAAACACTAGATTCTTTCACACCAGGGCAACAATCAATTATAGGCACAATCACATTTCTATGCTAGGAAATCAAGACTTGGCTGAAATCTCTGATCATGATGGAAAAGCCTCCATTTTATGGAATGCTTTTAAAGACAGAATGGGAACTTCTGATAAAACAGATATGCATATTAACTTGTCTGAATTATTTGGTGAAAGAATGGATGAAGATACTAAGAATGAACTTGAAATTCCATTCTCTGAAAAGGAAATTGAAGATGTTGTCAAGGAGTTGCCAAATGAAAAGTCTCCTGGACCAGATGGATTCAATAATGAATTCATAAAGAACTGCTGGAGCATTATTGGAAAAGATGTAAAGGATTTGATTAAATATTTCTATAATGGCACTGTTTCACTTGAAAGTATAAACTCCTCTTTCATCACCCTGATTCCTAAAATGGATAGCCCCTCCACTCCAAATGATTTCAGGCCTATATCATTCCTGAATAGTGTTCTAAAAATTATTACAAAGCTCTTGGCAAATAGACTGCAGGGAATTATTCTAAAGTTAGTGCACAAAAATCAGTATGGTTTCCTCAAAAGCAGGTCAATTCAAGATTGCCTTGGATGGGCACTTGAATATCTATATCAGTGTCACAAGTCAAAAGAGGAGATTCTGGTTTTGAAGCTAGATTTTGAGAAGGCCTTTGACAAAATTGAGCATTGTACTATAATTGAAATCTTAAAGGCAAGAGGATTTGGAGAGAAGTGGATCAACTAGATCAGTATGATTTTAAGAACAGGGACTTCTGCTGTCTTATTAAATGGTGTGCCTAGGAAAAAATTTACTGCAGAAGAGGTGTGAGGCAAGGAGACCCTTTGTCACCACTCCTTTTTGTCCTTGCAGTAGATCTTCTCCAATCAATCATGAACAAAGCAATGGCACAAGGATTAGTTGCCCCACCAATCCCTAGTCATGCATGTCCAGACTTTCCAATAATTTAGTATGCTGATGACACTTTGGTGATTATGAAGGCTGATGAAAATCAACTCCTCTGTTTAAAATCTCTGCTCCATACTTTTGCTCAATCAACTGGTCTAAAAGTTAATTATAGCAAATCTTGTATGACTCCAATTAAAATGGATGCTTCAAGGATTTCTCATTTTGCGAATATAGTTAACTATCAAAAAGGAAGCTTTCCTTTCACATATCTAGGTTTGCCCCTAGGAATTACAAAGCCCACTCTTGAATATTTCATTCCTCTAGTTGTTAGAGTGGAAAAAAGGCTTTGTGGCATTGCAGATTTCCTCAATTATGGTGGGAAGCTCCAGATGGTAAAATCAGTTTTGGCATCACTGCCCATTTCTTACATGAGCTGCTTTGATGTCCCAGTCAGTATCAAAGAGCAAGTGATCAAATTTATGAGACACTGTCTCTGGAGAAAGAAGACAACAGATGTTCAAGCTAAAGGATCAGCTCTAGTGGCATGGAGCAAAATTTGCAAACCGAAAGAGCAAGGTGGTTTGGGAGTATTAAACTTAACTATTCAAAATAAAGCTTTACTATTGAAAAATCTCCACAAATTCTATAACAAGCATGACATTCCTTGGGTAAACCTCATATGGAACACTTATTATAGTGATGGTTCAGTTCCTGAACAATTGATTGGATCATTCTGGTGGAAATCTCATATTAAACTCATTGATTATTACAAAGGAATGGCAAGGTGCAATTTGGGTGATGGCAATTCAGTCAATTTTTGGTCAGATCTTTGGAGTGATCAGTGCCTGCATCATAGGCTTCCTCACCTTCTGTCTTTTGCAAAAAGTACAAGAGCAACAATTCGAGATGTAGCAAATGCAGAATTTCTTGAAGATCTTTTTCACTTGCCCCTCTCTCAGGAGGCCCATTCTGAATTTGCTGTTTTCGAAGAGATTTGCAACTCTGTTGTCATGACAATTGCTCAAGGAAATGTGGATTCATGGAGCTATATTTGGGGCAGTGGAACCTTTCATTGTAATAAAGCATACAAAGTTCTGAGTGGACATCAACCTGCCCCACCTCATTTTGCTTGGACATGGAAATCCTCCTGTCAATCACACCATAAGTTCTTCTTTTGGTTGCTCCTTCTTGACAGACTAAACACAAGAAATTTGCTGGGCAGAAAGAATTTTCATATTCCTTCCTACCCATGTGAACTATGTCAGCAGAGAAATGAAGAAACTTTGGTACATCTGTTCTGGAATTGCTCTTTCTCTCAGGAATGATGGGATTTTATATGCCCAACAAGAGATAGAAATCTGTCAGTTCTAGAAGCTTTTGCTGATGCAAGAATAAAACTAAATGTTCCTTTCACCTCAGAAATAATTATTCTAGCAGCCTGGAGCATTTGGATGATAAGGAATAACAAGATATTCAATAACCAAGCTCCAACTTTCAGAAATTGGAAGGGTCTCTTTATTCAAGAATTGAGAATGGTTGCTCATAGAATGAAAAAGAAGCATATTCAAAGCTTCAAGGAATGGCTTCAGTCTCAAGTGTAGTTCTGTTGTATGGCAGCTTTGTTTCTTTTTTGTTTTCTGCTTTTGCTGCCTTATAGTTAGCTCTTTTTAAGTCCTTACTTGTACATCCTCTTGTAAACTCATAATCTTATAAAAATTGCAGTGGGCTCCCCACACTATTTTCACCTTTCAAAAATAATAATCCTTATCACTAATATGTATGGGAGAAGCAGCAAACTTAGCATCGGGAGATAGCTTGTATCTAACAGCACGTCTTGCAAGAATATTTCTAATAGCATCAACATCACTAGTAGTATGAGATTCATAAATAAAATTGTCATCTAACTCAATATAAGCATCATCAAGATCGTCACTAGGGCATTCCCTAGACTCAGGTGAACTAGCAGGCGTAACAGTAGTGTTCCCCAATTGCTTAGTTCTAGCAATTGTAGCATCTAAAAAGGAACCTAACGAACCACTCTCATCAAGCACAGTAGAAGCATCATCGAAACTATCGGTAGCATTTTCAAACTCAGTAGAAGAAGTAGCATGTGCATGCGGTGGTGTAAGCAATTTACTCATAACAGATGGTGAATCAAGAGCAACAGAGGTGTTCAGAGTCGTACCTCTTCTTGTAGTGGATGGCAATATAGGAACTTTTCCATCACGAGGTTTACCCATGATGAATGGATTGCAGCAAACAATATGAATCCCAAGTGAACTTACAAATAAAGCTATGCTCCCCGGCAACGGCGCCAGAAAATAGTCTTGATGACCCACAAGTATAGGGGATCGCAATAGCCTTTGAGGAAAGTAAAACCCAAATTTATTGATTTGACACAAGGGGAGCCAAAGAATATTTATAAGCCTTAACAGATGAGTTGTCAATTCAGCTGCACCTGGAAACAGACTTGCTCGCAGTGGTTTATTAGTAGCAACAGTTTTATAGTGGTGATAGTAGTAAAATAGTAGCAACAATAGTAAAGTAAAGACAGTAATAGTAGCAATAGTAGGATTAAATACGGTAGGCATAGGGATAGATGTACGTGCATTGCATGGATAAGATAATTCATGAAATCAGTGAGACATGGGCAATTGCAGATAAATTATGATAAAGCATCCTAGTACTAAGCAACCATAGGCATGTGTTCCGTATATAGTCGTACATGCTCGCAATGAGAAACTTGCATGACATCTTTTGTCCTACCAGCCTGTTTGTAGCAGGGCCTCAAGGGAAACTACTGGTAATTAAGGTACTCCTTTTAATAAAGTACCGGAGCAAAGCATTAACACTCGGTGAACACATGTGATCCTCACATCATAGCCATCCCCTCCGGTTATCCCAATTGCTGTCACTTTGGGGCCTCGGGTTCCGGACAATGATATGTGTATACAACTTGCAGGTAAGATCTTAAACAACAAGTATCATCATAAAACAATAACAAGTTCAGATCTGAGATTATGGCACTCGGGCCCAAAGTGACAAGCATTAAGCACAACAAGTTGCAACAATGTCATAAGCACTAACAATAGATACTAGGCACCATGCCCTAACAATCTCATAGCAAATTACATGAATGATCTCATCCAATCCCTACCATCCCCTTCGCCTACAGCGGGAATTACTCACACGTGGATGGGGGAGTCATGGATGGTTGATACGTCTCAAACGTATCTATAATTTTTGATGCTCCATGCTTGTTTTTACACCATTTGCCTACTGTTTCGTTACACTTCGTGGCATTTTTTATACGATTTCCGGAAGTAACCTATTGACAAGATGCCACAGTGCCAGTTCCCTGTTTTCTGCTGTTTTTGTGTTTCAGAAGTGATACACAGGAAATATTCTCGGAATTGGACGAAACCACATCCTGAAGTCTTATTTTACCCGGAAGCTTCCAGAGATCTGAAGAGGAGTAGGAGGTGGGCCACAGGGGCCCCACATGCAGGGGTGGCGCGGCCAGGCCCCTGGCCGCGCCAGCCATGCGTGAGGGCGCCTGGTCCCACTCCTGACATCGCCCCTTCGCCTATAAGAAGCCTCGGGACGGAAAACCCTAAAGGAGTCGGCAATTTTCCAGAAAGAGTTCCGCAGTTCCGCCGCCACCGTCGACGAATTTTGGGGGACAGAAGTCTCTGTTCCAGCACCCTGCCGGGACGGGGAAGTGCCCCCGGAGCCATCTCCATCGATCTCCATCGCCGTCTCCGCCATCTCCATCGACCTCACCGCCATCTCCATCAACCTTGCTGTCTCCTATGATGAGGAGGGAGTAGTTCATCCCCTGGGCTGAGGGCTCTACCGGTAGCTATGTGGTTCACCTCTCTCTCCCATGATGTGATCTTTATGTGATCGTGAGCTTTGTATCATGTTGAACAAGTAGATGTTATTATTCAGATGTTATGTGTACTCTAGTGGTGATTGTTAAAGTAATCTATTCCGCCTGCCTTGGTGTAACGGTGACAGTGCGTGCATCATGGTGGTACTTGGTTTAGGCTATGATTGTGATCTCTTGTGGATTATGAGAATAATTATTGTTATGATAGTTTGAGTGATCTATTCCTCCTTTCATGGTGTAATGGTGACAGTGTGTGCACCGTGTTAGTACTTGGTTTAAGTTGCAATGATATCTATCTTGAGTTGTGCTTTGATTTGGGTATCTCTATGAGTGGTGTTTGTCAAATACTTGATGAACTTTAAGGGGTGCTTCTGTAGCCACTACACAATGATTAGTGTTATTCAATAGGAGAGTAATTCAGAGTACCATAGCGGAGAGAAGTTGTTTATTTGTTCAATCATGTTATATTGTTGGGAGTGTGTCCACTAGTGAAAGTATGATCCCTAGGCCTTGTTTCCAAGCATTGCACACCGTTTACTTGCTGTTTTGTTACATGTTTGCTCACAGCGATTTTTATTCCAGATTGTATTTACTACTTATAATCATCTATACCGCTTGTATTTTACTATCTCTTCGCCGAACTAGTGCACCTATACATCTGACAAGTGTATTGGGTGTGTTGGGGACACAAGAGACTTTCTGTATCGTAATTGCAGGGTTGCTTGAGAGGGATAGCTTTGACCTCTAACCTCCCTGAGTTCGATAAACCTTGGGTGATCCACTTAAGGGAAACTTGCTGCTGTTCTACAAACCTCTGCACTTGGAGGCCCAACAAGTGTCTACAAGAATAGAAGTGCATAGACATCAAGCTCTTTTCTGGCGCCGTTGCCGGGGAGGTAAGGTAAAAGGTACTCACATCCTTTGGCTACTAAGTCTTTTAGTTGCTAGTGAGTGCTCGAAGTTATTTCCTTTAGATTCTGCAATTACATCTTTTTGTTTCTTGTTTTTATTTTCACTAGTTAGGCTTAATGGAAAACAAAGAGTTCTGTAGTCTTTTTCCTGAGTTTAGATATGAAGTGTTTGAAGAGAAAATTGAAAAACCTTTGGAGCTTAATTCGCATGCTAATAGTTTTGTTAGTATGAATGCTTTGAACACCGTTATTGCTAATGCTATAGAAAAGTCTAAGCTTGGGGAAGCTGGTTTTGTTAAGCATGATATTTTTAGTTCCCCAGCTTTAGTGGAGAAAGTTTGCTATGATGATATGTTTGATGAATATGCTTTGCGACATAGTAGTTCTCTAGCTTGTGATGATACTAAACCTCTAGTTTATGATGGTTATGATGATGAGTATAATATTTTCAGTTCACCTACTATTGAGGATAAAATTAGTTATGATTACAATATGCCTCCTATTTATGATGATTATGGTGATGAGAATAATTATTCTATTGAATTTTCTCCTACTACTATTGTTCCTGTGGTGAGTATTAATTCTTTTATGCATGTGGCTCATGATAGGGATGCTTTATGTGATAGTTATATTGTTAGTTCTATTCATGATGCTACTGAAAGTTATTATGAGAGAGGGAAACATGGTTTGATGGATCTCAACAATATTGAGTTTCCCCTCTTTATGTTGCAATTCTTGAAGTTGTACTTGTTTTGCCTTCCTATGCTTTTTTGCTTTGCGCTTTCATGACTTGTCTCTTTACAAGACTATTTTTTATAGGAAGTGGTTTAGATTTAAATGTGTTCCATAATTGCTTTTTGATGCTCTTTATTGCTTTAAGTTCCTATATGGCGCCTTTGCCTCAAGCTCTTATATGGCGCCCACATGAGCATCTTTGCAAATTACTGCGCCTAGCTCAAAGGCGTTAAAGAAAAGCACTCTTGGGAGATAACCCATTGTTTTACTTTCAGTACTTTTTCTTTTATTTGAGTCTTGGAAGTCATTACTACTGTAATGACCGCTCCTTATCTTGTTTATTTCGTTTTTGTGCCAAGAGAAGCCTCTAATTCGAGTGAGGTAAAGATTTGGGGATGTTGCTGTCCTGAAACTGTTTTCGGTGCTGCACCGTAAAAATTCGTATAAATTCTCTATATATCTTTTGGACCTGCGATTTCTTGTGAATTTGCCCCAGGTTATATCCAAACTTTCGTTAGTTGAACACTTTTTGATTTGAGCAACAGAAAACCCTCTAAAAATTTGACCTTTGTCAGCTGTTCTGTTTTGACAGATTTCTGCCAATATTTGTGTTTGCCGCTTTATCGCTTTCTTTTTGAGTTCTTTTGATCACGGAACTTTTGGGGAAGTTGCTACAGTAGTATATGCTTAATATGTGGTGGTTTTAGGTTGAAACCTGAAGCAAAAAGGGTTGATTCAATATTATGCTTACACTAATGTTGCTAATAGAATTGTGTTTAGTTTTGTATGAAGGAAGTTTTCAAGTGTAGGGATTGGAGAATGATGAGATGAGTTGAAGAATGGACAAAAGCTCAAGCTTGGGGATGCCCATGCATCACCCCAAGAAATATCCAAGAAGTACAAGCGTCAAAGCTTGGGGATGCCCCCGAGGCACCCCTTCTTCATCGGCAAAAATCAGGTCACCTTTCAAGACACTATATTTTTATTGCTTCATGCATTATGCGTTTTTCTTGGAGCGTCAGTTGTTTTAGTTTTTAGTTTTTTTTTCTTTGGTTGCTGCAATAAATGTTTGATCACATCATGTTTCTTTTGGAGGAGATGAACTCGCTTTTCATTTGCCAAGAACACTCTGTTTTTCACTCTTATCGTTTCAATGAGTGTTCTCTTTTTCTGCTACTGCTTTTGGTTTTCATTTTCGCCTTGATTTGCGTTCAGATCTTGTCATATCTTTTCATCAAGGTGTATTTTTGCCTCTGATCTTTATTGGTTTTCATCAAAAGAGGTGTTTATAAAAATTTCAAATGGTGTTGGAAAAGAGAAAAAGCTTTGTGCAAAATAGTGGTACAAGAAGGAGCTTGTGTAGCTGCGGCCTAGGCTTTTGCATGTCGTGCTTGATGTCTTTTTGATAGTATGCTTAGTGGTTTTGCTGTAGCATGACTTGTCTCAAATAACTGAGATTGCTTAATGAGCCTTTGAAAAAATCATGCGTTGTTTTTATTATTTGGAAGCATTATTTTGGTTTTCTCCTTGATGCTTTATTTGGGTTGACTTGGCGCATGCTCACACATGTTAGACTCATACAAAGTCACCATAAGCCTCTATGATCATTTAGTTTTTGACTTTTGATGCCATCTTATGCTTCTTTTAATGTTGCTTTGTCGCTTTGCATGATTATGGCCGTTATTGCTCTCTTAGTTGGTCGCTCCCAGTCTTTTGCTAGCCCTCATTTTGTACTGAGTATGAGCTCTACTCGTGCATCCAACTCCCAAAAACCAAGTTTGCCATTGTGTCCACTATAAATTCCTATGCATGGTATTTGCAAGCCATTCCAAAGTAAATTTTCATGTGCTACCTTTCAAAAACCTTCAAAACACTTCTCGTTTTGTGACACTGTTTTCAGCTCATGGGGACGTAGTGGTCGGATTTGCTATCTTCCATATTGCTTATTCCAAAAAGAAAAAAAAAGAAAAAAAGAAAGAAAAAAGGCACTCCTCCATGGAATGTGAATGTTGGTGGGCACCCGATGGAATCGGTTAGCCATGGTTTGTGAAAGGAAAAAAAGGTGGGGAGGAGTGCCAAGCTTTATAAAAGAGCACAAAAGTGCCAATCTCTCTCAAAAACTTGCTTCATTTTTGTATGGAAGATAGTAAGAACCCCATTGCCAGTCGTTGACAAAGACAACCACCTCTCAAAACCAATTTTTTATCTCTCTATTTTACAAATGAAAAGCTCTAGCACATGTTTAATCACTGCTTCCCTCTGCGAAGGGCCTTTCTTTTACTTTTATGTTGAGTCACCACCTTCTATCTTTATGCACCATTAAGAGAGCATAGCTGTCATTCTGAGTATAATGTGCATTGTCCCAAAGTTTTCATTGATTGATTCATGATCATGGTTTCACTTGTTCTTAAATTATTTGTATCTAGTCGCCCTCTTAAACTTGAAGGTGTCCTATGCATTTATGTTTTGCTCTCTTTGAAGGACAAGCTGAAAACCATTTGTATGTTTTTCCTTATGATTTGAACACACGTTTGACTTTCATCGTTTCATTTTCATGATCTTTTGTTTGTGTTCATTTGCATGTTTACAACATGGTTGCTAAGTTTCTTATTGTCAAGATTATATCTTCATGCCCATGTTTTAAGTTCTTATGATCCCAGCTCACAATGCTTACATATATGATCAAGATTGTGTAGGTGCATGTCACCTCAAAAATTATTTCTTTTGTTATCACTTACCTACTCGAGGATGAGTAGGAGTTAAGCTTGGGGATGCTGATACATCTCAAACGTATCTATAATTTTTGATGCTCCATGCTTGTTTTTACACCATTTGCCTACTGTTTCGTTACACTTCGTGGCATTTTTTATACGATTTCCGGAACTAACCTATTGACAAGATGCCACAGTGCCAGTTCCCTGTTTTCTGCTGTTTTTGTGTTTCAGAAGTGATACACAGGAAATATTCTCGGAATTGGACGAAACCACATCCTGAAGTCTTATTTTACCCGGAAGCTTCCAGAGATGCGAAGAGGAGTAGGAGGTGGGCCACAGGGGCCCCACATGCAGGGGTGGCGCGGCCAGGCCCCTGGCCGTGCCAGCCATGCGTGAGGGCGCCTGGTCCCACTCCTGACATTGCCCCTTCGCCTATAAGAAGCCTCGGGACGGAAAACCCTAAAGGAGTCGGCAATTTTCCAGAAAGAGTTCCGCAGTTCCGCCGCCGTCGTCGACGAATTTCGGGGGACAGAAGTCTCTGTTCCGGCACCCTGCCGGGACGGGGAAGTGCCCCCGGAGCCATCTCCATCGATCTCCATCGCCGTCTCCGCCGTCTCCATCGACCTCACCGCCATCTCCATCAACCTTGCTGTCTCCTATGATGAGGAGGGAGTAGTTCATCCCCTGGGCTGAGGGCTCTACCGGTAGTTATGTGGTTCACCTCTCTCTCCCATGATGTGATCTTTATGTGATCGTGAGCTTTGTATCATGTTGAACAAGTAGATGTTATTATTCAGATGTTATGTGTACTCTAGTGGTGATTGTTAAAGTAATCTATTCCTCCTGCCTTGGTGTAACGGTGACAGTGCGTGCATCATGGTGGTACTTGGTTTAGGCTATGATTGTGATCTCTTGTGGATTATGAGAATAATTATTGCTATGATAGTTTGAGTGATCTATTCCTCCTTTCATGGTGTAATGGTGACAGTGTGTGCACCGTGTTAGTACTTGGTTTAAGTTGCAATGATATCTATCTTGACTTGTGCTTTGATTTGGGTATCTCTATGAGTGGTGTTTGTCAAGTACTTGATGAACTTTAAGGGGTGCTTCTGTAGCCACTACACAATGATTAGTGTTATTCAATAGGAGAGTAATTCAGAGTACCATAGCGGAGAGAAGTTGTTTATTTGTTCAATCATGTTATATTGTTGGGAGTGTGTCCACTAGTGAAAGTATGATCCCTAGGCCTTGTTTCCAAGCATTGCACACCGTTTACTTGCTGTTTTGTTACATGTTTGCTCGCAGCGATTTTTATTCCAGATTGTATTTACTACTTATAATCATCTATACCGCTTGTATTTTACTATCTCTTCGCCGAACTAGTACACCTATACATCTGACAAGTGTATTGGGTGTGTTGGGGACACAAGAGACTTTCTGTATCGTAATTGCAGGGTTGCTTGAGAGGGATAGCTTTGACCTCTAACCTCCCTGAGTTCGATAAACCTTGGGTGATCCACTTAAGGGAAACTTGCTGCTGTTCTACAAACCTCTGCACTTGGAGGCCCAACAAGTGTCTACAAGAATAGAAGTGCGTAGACATCAATGGTTGATGGAGAGACGTTGGTGATGATGGTGATGAAGATCTCCTCCAAATCCCTGTCCCGGCAGGGTGCCAGAATGTGGTGAGCCAGCATACCACTGCATGTTGTAGTATGCAAGTCATTGACATAACACTCGTGAAGTACCATTTCACAAATATTACATCCCTCCGAGTGGTAAAACAGAAACATAGCGGTCCTTTATTCAAGCACTTAATATTACAAGCCACAATCTTACAAAGGACTCCAGTTCCTCCTCGGTCCAAAGAGGAACACTAGTAGGTTCTACTTTGATGCTACAAACCTTAACTAGGACTGAAATAAGTAGGATAAACATGATAACTGACTCAAGTCACTTTATTCTATAAAGTTCGGTGCGACTCAAGCTACTATTCTAAACTACCAGTTGTCAGCCTCCTTCTCGGTTCCTTTGCTCTTCCCATAGGCGATGGTGTAATCCACGCCTTCGACTCCACCGGAAAGGTCCGGCTCTTCGTAGTAGACTTCCTCGTAGTCCTCCGATGCTCCTTCAGTTTCCTCGTTCTGGCCTTCCGAGTCTAAGCAAGGGTTAAGAGGGAATAGGGTGAGTAACGAGCGTTACCCAGCAAGTTCATTTAATAGTATAGAGGTGTTTGATGCACTATCTACGACCGTAGACTCGAAAGTCTTAGGTCAAATGCAGTTTTCATAATCATTTCTTCAAAGATTGCTTTTATTCAAAAGAACTATGTCCGTCAGTCTTCACAGGTTGATTAGAGCTTCGATGGGCTCCTTTCCTGCCGCGTTCATAGCTCCTTCCTGGAACATGGAGTATCTTGATACTTTTTGTACACTCCGCAGAGGTGGTCACTTGTACCCATGAGAGATCAACACTTTTCTGCACAACCGGGCGTACTTTCCCGTCCATACTTCTTTTGTATGGGGCCCAGTTGATGATACAAGCCAATCACCGTTCTTCTCCATGACCTCGCAGACCCACCCATTTGTAAGTACATCCTCCCCTATACCACATATGCAGACCGATTGGCGCACTGGTCCTCCCCTTTACACTATGGACGCTCCCATAGGTAGACCGTTCCGGACCCAAATGCCCGCTCCTATACAATATGGGTAGACCGATCTGGATGACTCTTACAATCCATCATAGATCAATTAGCTAGTCTGTCCCCCCTATACTATAGGCAGACCGGCAGGAAACGCATTTCCCCCCTTTACACTATAGTAGCCTGGACAAGACAACCCTCGCTACTGATCCGTTGGCATGCGAGAGGGAAAAGATACAGCTGACTTCTCCGTCCCATTCCAGATCTCATGGTTGACCATTATTTATGGCGCTAGAATCATGATATGTCTCAAACGTATCTATAATTTTTGATGCTCCATGCTTGTTTTTACACCATTTGCCTTGTGTTTTGTTACACTTCGTGGCGCTTTTATGCATTTTCCGGAACTAACCTATTAACAAGTTGCCACAGTGCCAGTTCCCTATTTTCTGCTGTTTTTGTGTTTCAGAAGTGATACACAGGAAATATTCTCGGAATTGGACGAAACAAGTTCCTAAAGTCTTATTTTACCCGGAAGCTTCCAGAGATCCGAAGGAGAGTAGGAGAGGGGCCACCAGGCCCCCTCACACGTTGCTCGCGCGGCCAGGGGCCTGGCCGCGCCACCATGGCGTGAGGGCCCCTGGCCCCACCCCTGACAACGCCCCTTCGCCTATATAAAGCCTCGGGACGGAAAACCCTAAGGGAGTCGGCGAAATTTCCAGAACAGTTCCGCAGCTCTGCCGCCGCCGTTGACGAATTTCGAGGGACAGAAGTCTCTGTTCCGGCACCTTGCCGGGATGGGGAAGTGCCCCCGGAGCCATCTCCATCGGTCTCCATCGCCGTCTCCGCCGTCTCCATCGACCTCACCGCCATCTCCATCAACCTGTTGTCTCCTATGATGAGGAGGGAGTAGTTCATCCCCGGGGCTAAGGGCTCTACCGGTAGCTATGTGGTTCACCTCTCTCTCCCATGATGTGATCTTTATGTGATTGTGAGCTTTGTATCATGTTGAACAAGTAGATGTTATTATTCAGATATTATGTGTACTCTAGTGGCATTATTAAAGTAATCTATTCCTCCTGCCATGGTGTAACGGTGACAGTGCGTGCATCATGGTGGTACTTGGTCTAGGCTACGATTATGATCTTTTATGGATTATGAGAATAATTATTACTATGATAGTATTGAAGTGATCTATTCCTCCTTTCATGGTGTAATGTTGACAGTGTGTGCACCGTGTTAGTACTTGGTCTAAGTTGCAATAATATCTATCTTGAATTGTGATTTGATTTGAATATCTCTATGAGTGGTGTTTGTCAAGTACTTGATGAACTTTGAGGAGTGCTTCGTAGCCCTACGCAATGATTAGTGTTATTCAATAGGAGAGTGATTCAGAGTACCATAGTGAAGAGAAGTTATCTATTTGTTCAGTTATGTTATATTGTTGGGAGTGTGTCCACTAGTGAAAGTATGATCTCTAGGCCTTGTTTCCAAGCATTGCACACCGTTTACTTCCTGTTTTGTTACATGTTTGCTCGCAGCAATTTTTATTCCAGATTGTATTTACTACTTGTAATCATCCATACCACTTGTATTTCACTATCTCTTCGCCGAACTAGTGCACCTATACATCTGACAAGTGTATTGGGTGTGTTGGGGACACAAGAGACTTTCTGTATCGTAATTGCAGGGTTGCTTGAGAGAGATAGCTTTGACCTCTTCCTCCCTGAGTTTGATAAACCTTGGGTGATCCACTTAAGGGAAACTTGCTGCTGTTCTACAAACCTCTGCACTTGGAGGCCCAACACTGTCTACAAGAACAGACGCGTGCGTAGACATCAAATCACTGGCGACATTTGTTATTAGTCCTAGGTGAACTTTCCAGTTGCAGTGGGACCTCCACCATACTCATACCATGGTCCCACTGCCCACCATCCTAGGGCAACAACCATTTCGGTCGAAACCACGACTTCATATTAATTATGAAGACAGAACCTTTTGCTTTTAAATGCAGTAATAATAATAATACCACAGGTATATTTGCAAGTAATTTGCTAAAATTAAACAAGAGGTATGAGCAAGAGTGAACTTGCCTGCAAACTGCAAGGTAGTGCAGTTGGATTTGTTGGAGTGACCCGGGACCTCGGGTTCTGGAAAACAGCATCATTGTCTGGTAAGGGCAATGGTTAAAGATTCAAAAATGCATGCTTTATGGTGTGTGTTTAATTTTTATCCCCCTGAAGTGATTTATTCATTTGCTGACTTTATATATTCCTTTTATGATTTTAAAGAATATATGTTAATGGTATTCTCATTCAAGAATATTCATCAAATATTCTTGAATGGAATTTATTTTAAAGGGTTAAGAATTTAACAGATTTTTCTTAGATATCTCATAAGTTTTAATATTTTCAGAAAAATCATTTAACTCCTTTTTCTTTTTGCACAAATAACTCATATAACTATTTTAAAATTCAAATATTTTCAAAAGTCCTAGAAAGACTAAAAATAGCTATTTTCCATTTTTAGTTATTTTTAGATATTTTTTTGGATTTGTTTTAATTAGATTAGGGTTTTTCCTAGAGTTTTAACTATTTTAAAAAAATAAGGCTGACAGCCCCGGCCCACTGGTCAGGTCAACCCTAACGGGCTAGACCGGACCAGCCCGGCCTAGTCGGCCGCCCCTCACTCTCTCTCACTCGCTCGACCTAACCCTAATTGTCTCCTCTCCGGCGATTGCAAATCGCCGGTGACTTCATCGCAAGATTCCGGCGAGCTCTGGCGAACTCCGCTGTCACCATGCAGGGCATTCGCTCCACCTCTTCAAGCTCTTCCATTTGACCATGGCGATTCGTCGGTTTCGCCGCCGTTCATTGCAATCACCTCTGAGCGTCGCCCAGTCGATC
Source organism: Dactylis glomerata (assembly GCA_007115705.1). Classification (NCBI taxonomy): domain Eukaryota; kingdom Viridiplantae; phylum Streptophyta; class Magnoliopsida; order Poales; family Poaceae; genus Dactylis; species Dactylis glomerata. The sequence continues at coordinate 2,167,276 of QXEO01000309.1, read as the reverse complement.
TAGCCCCCGCGGCTCGATCTGCTCTGGCTCGACCTCGCTAGGGTTTCTGCCCCCCTCCTTGGCGCTTGGCCGCTTGGCCGTGGGCACTGTGCTGCTCCACCATCACCGTGGCCCACAGAATGGTGGCGTCGTCGCCACAACCGTGGCTGCGCCGATGGTGTCGCCGCCATGCTCTTCTTCTAGCTCCTCTGCGAGCTTACCTGTGAGTCTTCCTCCTACCTTCTCTATCTCTGTGTTCATGACTAGGTGGTCTGGCCAGTGAGCCAGGCATGCTTGCCTACTGCTGCTATGCCGTGCTTGATCTTGTGTCTAGACTCTAAAATTCCTATGCTGGCCTCTATATGTTGCTGCTGTTAATCTTCAGAGCATGTTTCAGTTAAGAATTTCTTAACTGAAATGGATGGAATTCAGTTAGCTTGTTTCCTCTCTGATGGCTGTCTTGTTCATATACTGTATGCCTACTGCTATTATTAGTTTCAGTGAAATATTCAGTTAGGAATCTCTTAACTGAATATCCAAAGTTCAGTTAGCTTGCTATCCAGTATCTATGTGATGTTAGCTTGATAATCTATTGGTATGCTTGCTATTCAGTGATCATGTGATGTTTACTAAATTAAAAGGTTGCAGTGTTAACTGCTGTCAGTTAAATCATGATGTGGGTGTTTTGGTGGAGTATCTGTGGTGGTTTGCAGTCAGTGCTTGCCCACTGCTGCCAGTTCATGCTTATGCTGATGATTGATTTCATGATGGCATGGCATGCTTAGCTTGAGCTTGCTAGGACTTGTCCAATGATAATTTTCTGTTGATTTATATGAACTAAACTATGCTTCAGTGATGATTTGTTTGCATCAAGCAATCCATGCTTGAGTGCTTTGCCACTAGTGGCTTTGCTTTGCTTCCTATAGCATGTTATATAAATAACAGCAAGTAACTGCTATTTATTGAGTTTGATTGTGGTACCTCCCTGTGAGGTGCACAATTGTTTCTTGATAATTAGCTTGATGGCTGTTGTTTCTGTGCTGCTGGTGCATGCTTTGGTGGCTTCTCATCAGTGACTAAATCATTATGTTGGCCAAACTAAATTACTGATAAGAACAGATCTATATGATGATTTTAGTCTTAGCAAATGATGCATGGTCTGAGGCTCTATTCTTGGTGGTGCATAATTATTTGTGTTCCTTTAATTGAATCCTCGTATGATGATTATACAGAGCATTTCTCTGTAAGTCTGAGGAGATATACCCCCAAAACCTCCTAAGTACTACACTTGGTAGAAGGGTTTGGTGGTGTGTGGTTTTTTCTTGCTGTTGATCTTGTTTATGCAAGAATCTTGATTCTTGCCATGATTTGGTTCATGGTATGTAATTTCTAAAGTATACCTTGATCCTTTGCTGGCTTCTATGGGTAGCTGGTTGTGATGTTGGTGATGCTCTTGCTTGAGCTTGATCAAGTGCTCCTGGTACTTGCTCTGCTCCTCCCCAGGTTGCTTGCCCTGCACCTCCTTGGTGCTTGGCTCCCCTCCTTGCCTGCCCTGCACCTCCTTGGTGCTTGGCCTGCTTCTTGCTGCACTTGATCTTGTTTAAGTGACCATGATTACTAGCTTTGGCTGCTGGTTTTGGTTTGGTGGTGATAATTCCCCCCTGATGCTCAGCTCATGAGCAGGGTGGATTGTGTGTGCTGCTGGTTGTGCTTGCTCACAGTGATGTGTGTGATCTGTGCTGGTGGTGTTGCTGTGCTGGTGGTGGTGTTGTGCTGCTGGTGGTGCTATGCTAGTGGTGGTGCTGGTCGACTAGGGTTTCTTGGTCGACCAAATTCACACACAGTGACCCTTTTATAATATGTTCTGTTTATTGGTGTCTTGACACCTCCCTGCATGCATCTGGTGATTGAGCAGCTTGTTAGCTGGCTTGCTTGCCCAGCCAGATTGGTCCCTGGCTGATATTTTGCTGGTGACTCATGTTGATAAGCTTGACTATTAATGATTATCAATAGTGCTTCCTTTAAATTCTTACTGCCACTTGTATTACTGCCTTGGTGGCATTTCTCTTTGTGTTTTCTTTTGTTTGCAGGTAATCAAGAAGAATAGAGAAGAAAGGAAAGAAAGAAAGAAGAAACTTTGTAGTTTAGGATATCTTCATCTAGATTCATTCTTGTACTTTTTTTATTTCTTTTTATTTTTGGCTCATGGTTGTAACATTCTATCTATGCCATTCCACTTGTAATATTCTTTTATTCTCTGAATTTTGTAAAGACAATGTAAATTGTGTTGCTAATCAATAAAGTCTAAGGTTTTTCTTATTATAAATGTTTATCCTTTCTAAATGTGTCTTTTGAATTCAAATTCAATTTCATAATTCAAAATCAAGTTTTGAATTCATATTATATTCTTAGGTTTAGTTAATCAATTTAATTCCTTCCCCACAAGCAATTGATCAAAAGAGGTCATGTCGAATTCTTTCGCACTTCAAGAGTTCACCATTCCCCCTCAAAGAGAGACTCGACCCCCTTAGGTTTTAGTTATAAAAGCGCAAAAAAAATCCCGTAATTTTAGATGCTATGCACAAAAGCCCTCTATTCTACCCCGGAGTTGTCCTACGTGCTGGGATATCACACAGAACGGAGTTTCTGGTTCCGAATCGCGGTTTCTGATGGTGGCGGCGCAGCAGAAGTCGATCTGGGAAAAATGCCGAACCCCCGATAGTTTCAGGTCTGGAGATATATGTAGGCGAAAGGAGGGCTCGAGGAGGCGGCTGGGGTGGCCTCACCACCCCCTAGCGCGGCCAGGCCTGGGCCGCGCCACCAGGTGGTGAGCCTGCCTCCCAGCCCCTCTCTGTCTCGTCTTCTGGCTCCGTGGGTCTTCTGGTAAAATAGGAATTTTGCAGTATTTTTCGGGATTTTTCCTGAAAGTTGGATTTCTGCACAAAAACAAGACACCAGGGCAATTCTGCTGAAAACAACATTAGTCCGTGTTAGTTGTATTCAAAACACACAAATTAGAGGAGAAACAATAGCAAAAGTGTTCGGGAAAGTATATACGTTTTGGACGTATCAGGGTTTTCTCGTCGAGGAGAATATATAGGCGGAAGGGCGATGTCAGGGGGTGGACCAGGGGCCCACAACACCTAGTGGCGCGGCCAGGGGTGACCCGCGCCACCCTATGGTGCGGCCGCCCTCTGGCCCCCCTTCATCTCTGCTTTGGACTCTGTCTCGTGTCGGGAAAAGTAGGAACTTCGGCTTTTATTTTGTCCAATTCCGAGAATATTTCCTGTAACACCTCACTTTTTGTAGGCCATGTTTAGCCCCTTTAATTAAATACTTTATCTGATAAGAAATTAAAAACTTATGCTAAGCTTTGAGTTGGAGTGTCATTACTCATGATTTTATGTGTGTGCATGTCTATGATTCCATGTGAGTGTGTTTGCTTGAATTTTGACTTGATTCTTTTTAACACATGTGCTAATTACTTAGAAGTGTGCTATGATCTTATGCATCACATTTTGACCTTAGCTCATGTTGGTGCATACCAAAAACCCTAGCATAGATCCTTTGTGTGACCACCTCTCTTTTCTTTTCCTTTTCTTTTATTTTTGATCTTAAATCCGAAATTGGAGGTATCTCCAAAACCCTAGCCTAGCTACTCAAAAATTTACCAACCTTTGGCTATGACTTATTGTTTGTGTTTGAAACCCCTAGAAACTATTTTGGTAGGTTTTCAAATCTTTTTTCACTTGAATTCAAATTTGAATTTGAATCTCGGCCAAGTGCTTGTACCCTTGCCTATTCTCTTCTCTCTTCCCTCTGTTTCTTTTCCTTGCAAGCCGACCAAAGGGGAGGAAGTGGATCTGCTGGAGATCTTCCTCTCTGGAGCCAAGGATATCGAAAATCTTCTTCTGTTTGTCTTATCTGCTTGGCATCGAGGAGAAGAGGAGGAGCCCGAGGCTAACCCTGCCCAAAACCCCTCTCCCTCTCCTCTTCTTCGACCACCCCGCCGCCATCGACCCCCAATGCGAGACACCGCCCTGCTGACACCCCAAACCCGACCCCAGCTTGCAGAGACACAATGCCAGCACCCCACGCCGCCCTGGATGTCACCGTGGCCACCGTGGGCATCCCAGCGTGGACAGCGCGCCACCGACCACCGCCCGAGCTGTCACCTCGCCACCAGACCCACCTCGACCCACTGGATCAATTCCCCGAGCCAGCCCCAGTCGAAACCGACCGTGCAACGCAGCCCTACCATGCCAGCCTGACGCCAGCGAGTAGGCCGGAGCACGCAGAGCATGCCGCTCGTTCCCGTGCGCCTGCACCCCTTCCAGCTCCGCCCAGCACACGATCACGCACGGCATCGAGTCCCGGACACGACGCCACCCTGGCCCTGCACCGCAACGCACCGATGCACCCCCGCCACGCCCCATTTTGCCGGCCACATCACTGAAACCTTGCCCGTTCCGACCGCACCAGAGAGCCACCGACGCCGCCCACCCGTCCCCTAGACTTGGCTCACGACGCCGTCCCCAGACGCCGCCCTCGCCATCCAATCGCTCTCGATGGAAACCACTATAGACCAAACCCACCCCCTCTGAATATAAGCCGGGGAAGCCCTCTGGAACCCACCTCTCCCTCTCATTTGCTTCCTCTCCACTCCCCTTGCCTCTTCTGGAGCTCACCGATGCTTTGCCGAGGAGAAGCCGCCACCGGGGAGCTCGCGAGCTTCGGTTAGATCGTCGACGGTGACGGTGGAGGTTGCAGTCAATCTAGCCAGAGTCTCCACCCTCTCCTTGCTTTCCGATACTCGCTCCACCCTCTGGATCTCACCCTCGCCATCTCTGCTCTCGTGGCAGGCCGTAGCCGTCGACATCGCCTTCCATCGCCGGAGCTTATCGGGACGTCGCCGACACCCCTGCGAGCACCAACCCTTCTACATGCATGCGTACTGGTGACCCTACACCTCCTGAACAGCCCCGCCACCAAGCCAGCCGCTGCCGACCGTCGGAGCACCCACGGTAAGCGCACAGACGCCCAAACCCTAGCTCGCCCCGACGCCATCGCATGCATGCGACGTCGCGCGAAGAAGAAGGCCCGCGCGCCATCCGATCTGAATCGGACGGCGGCGTACCGATTCGGCCGCGCCAGGCCCGGGCAGGCCGGCGGATCTGGGCCGGCCTGGCTCGCGTCCGCCGCCCCGACCCGTCCTCTTTTTTTCAGTGAATTGATTTTCTCTTTTTGCAAATCCCTGCAAGATTCAAAAATGGATAGAAATAATTCTGTGCATTCAAAAATTGTGATTCAAATTTCTATGAAGTCCTTATGTTGCATGCTAACCATTGCTACTACATGTGTGATTTTTAGGATCATAGGTAGTATTTGATGATTAAATAGTGTAGATCTATTGTTTTTAACACATATATGCAAATCTGATGTTTTGTGTAATGAAAATTGGTAATTCCAATTTTCACTGATACCTTACTGTTTTGTTGATCTATAGAACCTGGATTTACTATTTTAGGAGCTGTGCTTTGTCTGTGGTAATTATTTTGGTGATGCTAATTTTTTGCATTGATTAATTTATTGTGCATAATATAATGACTATTTTTGGATGATTCCACATCTGGTGTGTTGGCCATTCCATTAGCTTTCCAGAATGGTCTCTGGTAGAATTTTAGGACTTACAGATTATTTTAGGGAATTATCTTGCTATTCTAGTGATTCCTAGAATTAGTAAATTCATAGTAAATCACCTATTTAATATTTTAACTTGATTCCAATTGAGTTGCTTCTGAGATGTTGCTAACTACTTGTAAGTATGCTGGATACCATTGCCTTGTTTTGCCATGATGCATGCAAGTTGTTGATTTGTGAATAGGTGGTATTATGCTACCAGGGTTTGCTTGTTATTATTTTGGTGAACTCTTTCTTGTATTAAATAGATATTGGATCTGATATCTAAACTTGTTTGCTTCTGATACTCAATGCTTGAGTTGTGTGATGTTGCCTTGAGTGAGATTCATGTATGCATGAATGCTTATTGTGTGTGTTGTCGTTTCTTTTTTTCCGGCGATAGAATCGAACGACGACTGTGCGGAGGAAGGGGAAGTGTTTGAGTATCAGGAGGAAGGAGATCAGGGACAAGCCAACCAAGGCAAGCCATCTACTTGTTGCATATCTGAATCCTATTAAGTCACAATGCATTGTTCTACTCTTGCTTCTATTACTATGCATTGTTTTTCTTATATTGCTATTCCCCTTATATAGCAAAAGTTGGCGACTTAGCTCCACGAGTCGATTTGTTATCATCTATTAAAGATGACACCTTTGACACCTACTCAATACCCCTGAAAGTAGAGACTCGATGATGAGCATCGAAGTCTTTGGAAAACTTGTAGTGGAGCCAAAGACTCTAGGACTGGGAACACTCTCTGGAAAGATTTTCAAAAATGTTTTTGAACACCTTGGAGTAGTTGCTACTCCATTGAGATGTTTACAAATGGTTTTATAAACATGGAGTTAGACATGGGAGGTGAAGGAGTTGGTGGATTTCTGAAAAGTGGCATTGTGTATAAGTGTTCGCCAAACCAATTACTCCCGTGCAACCACATTACCCCAGTATGGGACGGGGCTTAGTTTGAAGTTTATTTGCTTTAGTGCGGGGAGCCTCACAACTATATAAGGGTCTGTAGGACCCCGGAATCCGGGTTGACGCCAAACGAAGGTCAACACATATCACGTCATATCCTGAGCCGCCGGAAGACACTTGGGTCCTCCCGCCGTGGCGCCGGAGTTACGCTCTGGAGTAGGTACTGTCGGGACATGCCGGGGAGGTAAACTCCACAGGGTAGGCACCCATACTAGGGTAGATAGATGGAGGGCTTCGATTGATTATCTGAACCCCGCATACTCGTGTATGACGGTCCGTGGTGGTATCCCGGCGGATTCATCGGATGGTGTGGGTAAAGTGTACAACATATGCAGAGTGTAGTCTATTCGAATAGCCGCGTCCTAGGTCATGGACGGTTGGAATGGCCATACTTAACCTGTGTCAGGTTTTGGTTTTGCAAATGGTTTTTAGAAAGATGGAGTTTTGTGCCGAACGGAGTACTTGGAGGGTACGGCCGTGGCACGGGAAGTGGTTCGGAGTACTCGGAGGGTACTACCGACGACTTGAGGTGGTCATGTTTGATTGACCACCGATCTTACCTTTCAAAGGAGTTTCCCCCTTTCCTAGAGCTTTTACTAAATACTTATGAAGTCTTCTTTAATAAGGATATAGAAATGTCATAGGACATGCTATATCGACACGAGAAAACTAGAAGCACATAGATATTTGAAACCAAACCAACCTTGCTATAGCCATATAGCATGTGAATGTTTCTTCCTTAGATGGTTTGCAAGTACAATTCCAAAATGTACTCACGGCTTTGTCCCTGGCTATTAACTTGGCCAGACTTTGGTGATGACTATGAGGAGGACGATGAGGAGTATGACGACGCCGGTGCGAATTAGGACTCGTTTCCCGGTCAGTCGCCTGTAGGGTAGTAGGCCTGACTTGGGTCACTACGCTGCATGTATCCGCTGCTACCTAAGAATAAGAGTGTCAGTTGAACTTGCCCTGCATGGCATTTATATTCAACCAAGAGGCTTATGTAAGACTTTAATACTCGTTATGTAATGGATGTTGTAATCTGAAATGCCAACTCTGTTATGTGGATTCACGACGGTCTCCTGGGATCGTGAATTGTATGCATAACGGGAATCCCGGGTGGTAAGCCGGGGTCCCCACAGAGTTGGTATCAGAGCCATCCTGACCTTAGGAAACCCTAGTTTAGCATGGGCGTTAGACCGGACCAAACTATTTTCCTAAAATAAAAGAGATGGCTATACATATCAAAGGTAAATATATATTGCTCTCATCTCTTCCCTTATTCTCTAAGCATCTTTAATTACTTGCATTTAATTTCAAGTTTTTACTTATGTATAAATTTTGCACACTTGGGTAAGTCATTAATAAACTCTACCTCAAAATTTGTGTAGATGGACGCTCCTACTGCACACCGTCAGGTCGGCACCCACGAGGACGTGCTGGTCTTCGAGAGAGACTTGGTGGAGTTGGCCGCGCGCCTTGGACGCCCACGTCCTGAGGTGCGAGGCTACCGCTTGTTTGAGGAGGGTACCCGGGAGCTGGCTATCCGTGTGGTTTGCCAGGTCCGCGGGAAGGAGGTCCTGCCTACCTCACCGGAGTTCACCTTCGAGGTGATCGAGCGCAACTGGGGCGATGGCCTGATGCGCGTCCTGCGTCACGCCATCTCGCGCCTCGTCCACCTCCACTACGATGAGCTGCTTGGTACCCATTACGAGCACTACGGGAGTGTCGACGCCGATGGCCTTCCCTACCAGGCTGCCACGCACACTCCCTTCGGCCGCCACTTCTGCCGCACCGAGGCTCTCCTGCACCACACGCAGGAGCATCTGGACCATGTCCGGATGGTCGCCGACGAGAGAGGACTTGAGCTCACCGTCCTTTGTGAGGATCTCCAGGAGTCTATCTTCTCACATCACCGTCTCCTCTCTGCCAAGAGGAAGATCGTGAAGAAGAACAAGGCTCTTAGGAGGCGCGTCCGCGAGTTGGAAGACCACTTGGCTTCTCTTGAGAGCCACGTGTCCGAGCTGGAGGAGGAGACCGCCGAGCTCCGCAAGGAGAATGAGGCGGTACTTGGCCGCAACGACGACCACCAGGAGGCTTTCAACAAGGAGCCCGCTAGCACCGACGACGACGACCGTGGTAGCGAGAGCGGTGATGACCGCAACACTATTCTTGACTTCTACGCTCCTGAGACTCCTAGCGAGGAGGACCCCGAGGAGTTGGTCCCCCACGTTAGCGGCGACGAGTAGATTCCACCACTCTACCTCTCACATAGGCTGCCGCGTAGTTATTAGTTTACTCCCTTTTGCGTATCGGTGTTGTATGGTCTTTCTAGAACCATTTGCTATGTGTGGTGTATGAGACTATGTGGTATGTGTGTGTGCCTGGACATGTTTGGTACTCTTTTGCTCGTATATATTAGGTATGCCTGGACTTGTTATGCATGGTGTTGGAGCACGTTATGTATGGTTGTCATGGATGTATGTTATGCATGTGTATGGCTCTTTTCTTTCTATGTGAAACCTGCATAAGTTTCCTTGTTATGAATCTCACCAAACCACTTCTCTCCAGAATGGCTCCGGAAACGTGAGGCCAAGCTGGAGGCAATCCGCCACCACCCCCTGAGCCAAGCATGGAGCAGGTGTTGTGGCTCATGCATGAAGAACGCGAAGCCGCCCGCGCCGAGCGCCAAGCTAACCTTGCAACCCTTCAGCACCTCGCACAGATTGCCACCAACCACAACAACCGTGGTGGCAATGACGACGACGAGCCCCGCAACAAGCTTAGGGACTTCCAGAACTCCAACCCACCAACCTTCACCAAGTCCACCGAACCCCTTGACGCCGACGACTGGCTCCGCACCATCGAGAGCAAACTCGAGTATGCAGGAGTTGGAGAGAACGAGAAGGTGCTCTACGCCACCCATTTCCTAGCCGGAGCAGCGGGTGCATGGTGGGAGAATGTTCGCGCCATGCAGCCCGAAGGCCAAGTGATGACCTGGGATGCTTTCAAGACCAAGTTCCGCAAAGCTCACATCCCCACCGGACTTATCAAGATTATGCGCGACAAGTTCCTCAACCTCAAGCAAGGTGGGATGAGTGTCACCGAGTACCCCGACAAGTTCACCACTTGGGGGAGGTATGCTCCTAATGACAGACACCGACAAGAAGGAGAGGGAACATTTCATGAATGGACTTCAGGAAGACCTGCAGCCCTACCTGGTCGCTATGCCTTACCATGATCTGGAATCTCTGGTAGATGCTGCTATTATGGTGGAAGACAAGAACAAAGCTGCCCGCGAAAGCCGGAAGAGGAGAATGATGAGTCAGGGTGGATCGAGCAGTCAAAGGTCCCACAGCATGCCCCCATCAAGGTCTGCGCCTCCCCCTCAGAGGTTTGCCTCTCAAGCTCCCAGGCCCAATAACCCCAACCGCCAGTACTCAAGCAACCGCCCCACCGACGGGAATCCTTCTGGAGGAAACCGCAACACCTTCAACCCTGCCAATCGCAGCCAAGGAAGTGGCTGCTATACTTGTGGCCAGCCAAGGCATTTCTCTAAGGAGTGCCCCCTGAAGAAACCCTCTGTGCTGAGCCTCAGCGCGCCTAAACCCAATCAGGGTCAAGGCCGTGGACCCCCTGGAAGGAACTCGAAGAGTCAAGCCAATGTTGCTCGTGGCCGCCTGAATCATGTCAACGTAGCTGAAGCGGAAGAGGCACCCGATGTTGTGCTTGGTCCATTTCTCATCAACTCTGTGCCTGCAAAAATTCTATTTGATTCTGGCGCATCGCACTCGTTTGTCACGGAGAACTTCGTGGATAAGGGTAGATTGAAACCTAGTCATAGGGATAGACTCATGATAGTACAAATCCCTGGGTCATCGGTCAAGACCTAGCTGTCCTGCAGAAACGTCCCAGTAGAACTTTACGGCGAGAGGCTCCAAGCGGATTTGATTGTTCTAGGCACCAAAGGATTGGATGTGGTACTTGGAATGGACTGGATGTCCAAGTACCAGGGGCACATTGATTGTGCTCGAAAGGCCATAACCGTGACCAGCAGTAGTGGAGTTCAGATTGAGCATGTAGCCACCATGCCATCCCGCAAAGCCTACTACAAGAAGTCTGTCACTGGGCCAACTCTTGATCAAGTTCCGGTGGTATGTGAGTACCCCGACGTCTTCCCTGAGGAGTTGCCAGGTATGCCTCCTGACCGGGATATCGAGTTCGTGATTGAGTTGATTCCCGAAACAGCTCCCATTGCTCAGCGACCCTATCGTATGAACCCCCAAGAACTTGAGGAGCTAAAGAAGCAACTTGCTGACATGCTCAGTAAAGGCCTTATCCATCCCAGCGCTTCACCTTGGGGATCGCCTGTTCTGTTTGTGGACAAGAGAGACGGTACCATACGACTGTGTGTGGATTACCGTAAACTCAATGAGGTGACCATCAAAAATAAATATCCACTCTCGAAGATTGAAGACCCGTTTGATCAGCTGAATGGAGCCAAAGTGTTCTCCAAGATTGATCTCCGCACTGGATATCATCAGCTGAAAGTCTGAGAGTCCGATATTCCCAAGACCGCTTTCACCACTCGCTACGGCCTATTTGAGTACACCGTCAGGTCCTTCGGCCTAACCAATGCCCCCGCCTATTTCATGAATCTCATGAATAAGGTATTCATGAAGTTCCTCGACAAGTTTGTGGTGGTCTTTATCGACGACATCTTGGTCTATTCTAAGACTGAGGAAGAGCACGCAGAACATCTGCGGCTAGTATTGGGAACCCTGCGCGAGCACCAACTCTACGCCAAGTTTAGCAAATGTGAGTTCTGGCTGAAAGAAGTTGGATTCCTAGGCCATGTACTCTCAGCTAGTGGAGTATCCGTTGACCCCTCAAAAATCACTTCCATCATGGAAAGGAAAGCCCCAACCAACCCCACCGAAGTCCGAGCATTCCTTGGAATAGCCGGGTATTACTGGAAGTTTGTAGAAGGATTCTCCAGCATCGCTCGCCCATTGACTCAGCTGCTCAAGAAAGATAAGAAATTTGAGTGGACGGAGAAGTGCGAGCAAAGTTTCCAAGGGCTCAAGAAGAGGCTTGTGACAGCCCCCATTCTAACCATGCCCGACATTACCAAGAGCTTCGATGTCTACTTCGATGCATCCAAGCTTGGTATTGGAAGTGTCTTAATGCAAGACGGCAAGGTCATCGCCTACCTATCCCACCAACTGCGCCCTCACGAGATAAATTATCCTACCCACGACCTTGAACTTGCCGCTGTTGTCCATGCTTTCAAAACATGGCGACACTACCTTATGGGGAATCGTTGTGAGATCTACATCGACCACAACAGCCTCAAATACATCTTCTCCCAGAAAGAGTTGAACATGAGACAAAGGAGATGGATTGAACTCATCAAAGACTATGACCTAGGTATTCATTACCATCCCGGCAAAGCGAATGTGGTCGCCGATGCCCTCAGCCGAGAGCCCTATTCCCTAAATGCCATGCTGAAGACCAGCCAACCTACCCTATGCGAGGAGTTCGAGAAGTTTGGACTTGAGCTAGTAAGCCATGGTTTCTTGGCAAACCTTGAAGTCCGACCCACTCTCTTTGACCAGATCAAGGAAGCTCAGAAGGGTCATGAGAGTATCGAAGGTATTAAACGTAGGATGGGACGAGAGGAAGTACCTGGGTTTTCCATCGACCAGGAAGGTGTGCTATGGTATAATGGCCGCCTATGCGTCCCTAGCGTCGAGGAGTTAAAGCAGCTTATTCTGGCAGAGGTTCATGATACCCCTTATTCTATTCATCCCGGAGGCACCAAGATGTACCAAGACTTGAAGGAACTTTTTTGGTGGCACGGTATGAAGCGAGAGATAGCTTTCTATATTGCCCGGTGCGACGTCTGTTAGTGCGTCAAGGCCAAGCATCAAACGCCCATAGGCTTACTGCAACCCTTGAAGATACCGTTATGGAAGTGGGAGGAAGTCGGTATGGATTTTATTACTGGACTACCAACCTCCAAGCGGGGACATGATTCTATATGGGTCATCGTGGACCGCCTCACAAAGGTCGCCCACTTTATTCCTGTCAAGACCACTGACCATGGGAACCGTTTAGCAGAGTTGTATATTTCCCGCATCGTTAGTCTCCATGGAGTCCCCAAGACCATAGTCTCAGACCGAGGCCCTCAGTTTACCTCGTGATTTTGGGCAAAACTCCAGGAAGCTTTAGGCACCAAGTTATCTTTCAGCACAGCCTACCACCCACAAACTAGAGGTCAAACAGAACGAGTAAACCAAATCCTTGAAGATATGTTGCGGGCTTGTGTTCTGTCTTATGGGACCAAGTGGGAAGACTGTCTGCCATTCGCGGAGTTTTCCTACAATAATGGCTACCAAGCTAGTTTGCAAATGGCCCCTTTTGAAGCCCTCTACAGACGCAATTGTCGTACCCCTCTCAACTGGTCCGAAACGGGAGAAAGCCAAATCTTTGGCCCGGATATCATTAAGGAGGCCGAGGAGCAAGTCCAGCTCGTTCGGAATCATCTGAAGGCAGCCCAATCCCGACAGAAAAGTTATGCTGACTCTAAGAGAAGACCGGTTACCTTCAACGTGGGAGATTTTGTCTACCTCCGAGTGACACAGCTCAAGGGTATGCAGCGTTTCCATGTTAAGGGTAAGCTTGCACCCCGCTATATTGGCCCATTCAAGATACTAGAGCACCGCGGAGATATGTCCTACAAACTAGAATTGCCCTCAGAATTGTCCGAGTTCCATGACGTCTTCCATGTATCGCAACTCCGCAAATGTCTCCAAGTCCCCGACAAGCCCGAGACTTTTAAAGAGATTGATCACAACTCCATTGATTTAAACCACGACCTCACCTATCGGGAGAGACCCATCCGTGTTCTTGAAGAAGACGTCTGTCTTACCCGTAGATGCAGGATCAAAATGTATAAGGTGCAATGGAGTAACCAAACCGAAGACGAAGCCACTTGGGAACGCGAGGATTATCTTCGACAAGAATTTCCTGGTCTACTTCACGCTTAGCTACCGAATCTCGGGATGAGATTCTTTTTAAGGGGGGAAGGTCTGTAACACCTGACTTTTTGTAGGCCATGTTTAGCCCCTTTAATTAAATACTTTATCTAATAAGAAATTAAAAACTTATGCTAAGCTTTGAGTTGGAGTGTCATTACTCATGATTTTATGTGTGTGCATGTCTATGATTCCATGTGAGTGTGTTTGCTTGAATTTTGACTTGATTCTTTTTAACACATGTGCTAATTACTTAGAAGTGTGCTATGATCTTACGCATCACATTTTGACCTTAGCTCATGTTGGTGCATACCAAAAACCCTAGCATAGATCCTTTGTGTGACCACCTCTCTTTTCTTTTCCTTTTCTTTTATTTTTGATCTTAAATCCAAAATTGGAGGTATCTCCAAAACCCTAGCCTAGCTACTCAAAAATTTACCAAACTTTGGCTATGACTTATTGTTTGTGTTTGAAACCCCTGGAAACTATTTTGGTAGGTTTTCAAATCTTTTTCAATTGAATTCAAATTTGAATTTGAATCTCGGCCAAGTGCTTGTACCCTTGCCTATTCTCTTCTCTCTTCCCTCTGTTTCTTTTCCTTGCAAGCCGACCAAAGGAGAGGAAGTGGATCTGCTGGAGTCTTCCTCTCTGGAGCCAAGGATATCGAAAATCTTCTTCTGTTTGTCTTATATGCTTGGCATCGAGGAGAAGAGGAGGAGCCCGAGGCTAACCCTGCCCAAAACCCCTCTCCCTCTCCTCTTGTTTGTCCACCCCGCCGCCATCGACCCCCAATGCGAGACGCCGCCCTGCTGACACCCCAAACCCGACCCCAGCTCGCAGAGACACGGCGCCAGCACCCACGCCGCCCTGGATGTCACCGTGGCCACCGTGGGCATCCCAGCGTGGACAGCGCGCCACCGACCACCGCCTGAGCTGTCACCTCGCCGCCAGACCCGCCTCGACCCACTGGATCAATTCCCCGAGCCAGCCCCGGTCGAAACCGACCGTGCAACGCAGCCCTACCATGCCAGCCCGACGCTAGCGAGCAGGACAGAGCGCGCAGAGCGTGCCGCTCGTTCCCGTGCGCCTGCACCCCGTCCAGCTCCGCCCAGCACACGATCATGCACGGCATCGAGTCCCGGACATGATGCCACCCTGGCCCTGCACCGCAACGCACCGACGCGCCCCCGCCATGCCCCATTTTGCCAGCCACGTCACTGAAACCTTGCCCGTTCCGACCACACCAGAGAGCCACCGATGCCGCCCACCTGACCCCTAGACTTGGCTCACGACGTCGTCCCCATACGCCGCCCTCGCCATCCAATCGCTCTCGATGGAAACCACCGTAGACCAAACCCACCCCCTCTTAATATAAGCCGGGGAAGCCCTCTAGAACCTACCTCTCCCTCTCATTTGCTTCCTCTCCACTCCCCTCACCTCTTCTGGAGCTCGCTGACGCTTTGCCGAGGAGAAGCCGCCACCAGGGAGCTCGCGAGCTTCGGTTAGATCATCGACGTCGACGGTGGAGGTTGTAGTCGATCTAGCCGGAGTCTCCACCCTCTCCTTGCTTTCCGATACTCTCTCCACCCTCTGGATCTCACCCTCTCCATCTCTGCTCTCGTGGCAGGCCGTAGCCATCGACATCGCCTTCCATCACCGGAGCTTATCGGGACGTCGCCGACACCCCTGCGAGCACCAAACCTTCTGCATGCACGCCTACTGGTCACCCCGCACCTCCTGAACAGCCCCACCACCAAGCCAGCCGCCGCCGACCGCCGGAGCACCCACGGTAAGCGCGCAGACGCCCAAACCCTAGCTCGCCCTGACGCCATCGCATGCATGCGACATCGCACGAAGAAGAAGGCCCGCGCGCCGTCCGATCTGAATCAGACGGCGGCGTATAGATTCGGCCGCGCCAGGCCCGGGCAGGCCGGCGGATCTAGGCCGGCCTGGCTCGCGTCCGCCGCCCCAGCCCGTGATACGTCCAGAACGTATCTACTTTCCCGAACACTTTTGCTATTGTTTCTCCCCTAATTTGTGTGTTTTGAATGTAACTAACACGGACTGACGCTGTTTTCAGCAGAATTGCTCTGGTGTCTCGTTTTTGTGCAGAAATCCAACTTTCAGTAAAAATTCGGGAAAAATCATCAAAAATCCTATTTCACCAGAAGACCCACGGAGCCAGAAGACAGGAGGGAAAGGAGGCCTGAGGGGCCCTCACGCACTGGTGGCGCGGCCCAGCCCTGGCCGCGCCACACTGGCGTGAGGAGGCTCCAGCCATCCTCTCGGCCTCCCCTCTTGCCTACATATACCCTCTGACGACATATTATCGGGGAGACGGCGTTTTTCCCAGATAGACTTCCGCTGCGCCGCCGCCATCAGAAACCGCGATTCGGAACCAGAAACTCCGTTCTGGCACCCTGCCGGGACGGGGATTCGGAGGAGATCTTCATCACCATCACCACCGATGCTCCTCCATCGACCATCCATGACTCCCCCATCCATGTGTGAGTAATTCCCCCGCTGTAGGTGAGGGGATGGTAGGGATTGGATGAGATTGTTCATGTAATTTGATATGAGATTGATAGGGTATAGTGCCTAGTATCTTTATTTAGTGCCTATGACATTGTTGCAACTTGTTGTGCTTAATGCTTGTCACTTTGGGCCCGAGTGCCATGATTTCAGATCTGAACATGTTATTATTTCTATGATGATACTTGTTGTTTATGGTCTTACCTACAAGTTGTATACACATATTGTTGTCCGGAACCCGAGGCCCCAAAGTGACAGAAATTGGGATAACCGGAGGGGATGGCTATGATGTGAGGATCACATGTGTTCACCGAGTGCTAATGCTTTGCTCCGGTACTCTATTAAAAGGAGTACCTTAATTACCAGTAGTTTCCCTTGAGGCCCTGCTGCAACAGGCTGGTAGGACAAAAGATGTCGTGCAAGTTTCTCCTTGTGAGCACGTATGACTATATACGGAACACATGCCTATGATTGTTTGTACTAGGATGCTTTATCATTATTTATCTGCAATGCCCATGTCTCATTGATTTCATGAATTATCTTATCTATGCAACGCCCGTAATCCATCCCTATGCCTACAGTATTTGTTCCTACTGTTTACAACTGTTACTATTACCGCTGCTATTTTACTACTGCTGTTACTGTTTCACTACTATAAAACTGTTGCTACTGATAAACTACTGCGAGCAAGACTATTTCCAGGTGCATCTGAATTGACAACTCATCTGTTAAGGCTTACATATATTCTTTGGCTCCCCTTGTGTCGAATCAATAAATTTGGGTAATACTTCCCTCGAAGACTATTGCGATCCCCTATACTTGTCGGTCATCAAGACTATTTTCTGGCGCCGTTGCCGGGGAGCATAGCTTTATTTGTAAGTTCACTTGGTATTCATATTGTTCACTGCAATAATTTCATCATGGGTAAACCTCGTGATGGAAAAGTTCCTATATTGCCATCCACTACAAGAAGAGGTACGACTCTCAACACCTCTGTTGCTCTTTATTCGCCATCTGTTATGAGTAAGTTGCTTACACCACCACACCCACACGCTACTGCTACTACTTCTACTGAGATTGAGAATACCACTGATAATTTAGATGATGCTTCTACTGTGCTTGATGAGAGTGGTTCACTAGGTTCCTTTTTAGATGCTACTATTGCTAGAGCTAAGTTGGGAAACACCACTGTTACACCTGTTAGTTCACCTGAGTCTAGGGAATGTCCTAGTGATGATTATGATGATGATGCTTATATTGAGCTTAATGATGATTTTATTGCTGAAGCACGTGCTGCTCGTAATGCTGGTAATGTTAAAGAACTTCTTGCCAGACGTTCTGTTAGATATAATTTGTCTCCTGATCCTAAGTTTGCTGCTTCTCCCATAAATATTAGAGACAAGGATTATGATTTCTCTTTGGATTTATCTTACATATCTATTGTTGAGAAAACTCCTTTTTGTGGTACTAAAGATGAGAGTGCTATGGAGCACATGAATGAACTTTCTATTTTGAGTAATTTGTTTTCTGATGATATTAAGCTCCGCACTTACTTTGTTGCTAAGATTTTTCCTTTCTCGTTGAAAGATGGTGCTAAAAATTGGTTTAATAGCTTGTCTCCTGGATCTCTTACTAGTCCTATTGCTTTGGTTAATGCTTTCTTTCAGAAATATTTTCCTGCTAGTGCTCAACATGCCGCTGTGCAGAAAATCTTTGATTTCGAACAGGGAAAAGGAGAGATATTGCCTGAATCTTGGACAAGGTTTTGTTCTTTAATTAGAGCTTTGCCTAAAGAACCATTGCCTAAAAACGAACTCCTTGATATATTTTATAATGGACTAACGGATGAATCTAAGTCATATTTAGATAGTTGTGCTGGTTGTGTTTTCAGGGAAAGAACTCCGGGTGAAGCTGAAGAATTAATGGCTAAAATAAGCCAGAATCATGATGATTGGACTTTAGTTGAGCCAACACCAGCACCCACCCCTGCGACATCTACAGAGCCTACGCCGAAGAAGAGAGGGATGATTGAATTAAATGATGAAGTTATTAAGGAAGCTAAGAAATCTCTTAAGGAGAAAGGTATTAAGGCCGAAGATGTGAAGAATTTACCTCCTATAGAAGAATTATGTAAGCCAATCCCTCACTCATCTACTATTGAGGTACACTCTCTCCAACGCTTTGATGAAAGAGATATTCCTTATACTAAACCTCCTGATCAATGCTTAGATGAGTTTGATAATTTTATTGTTAAGCAAGAAAATTTTAATAGAATGGTGCATAATCATTTGTTGGAAAATTCTAGAGCTATTAACAAGTTGCAGGATATTGTGGAGAGAACCGCCAATGATGTAAAGATACTTGCTAAATATTTTCAAATGGTTCAAACACAAATTGATTAGCTCACCAAGGTGCAAAAAGACTTGCTAGTTAATGCTGCAAGAGAGAAGCAAGCATGTGAAATACGCACAAGAAGTGGTGCTGCTACTCGAGACCCATTATATCCTGAAGGACATCCTAAGAGGGTTGAGCAAGATTCTCAACGCACTTCAAATGATGATATTCCTTCTAAGAAGAAGAAGAAGAAGAAGCATAAAACAACTGCAGAATCCTCTGATGCAGGTAAAGATCCTAACAGTGTTTCTATTTCTGATGCTGAAACTGAACCAGGAGATGCTTCCGATAAAGAAGAAGTTGAAGAAGAACCAGAGAAGATTGATAAGAATGCAAAGTACACCCAAGAAGACTTTATTGCCACCAAGCATGGTAAAGAGAGAGAACCTTGGGTACAGAAACCAATGCCTTTTCCTAGTAAGAAACACAAGTCCAAGGAAGAAGAACACTACAACAGGTTTTGTGAATGGATGAGACCTTTATTGTTGCAAATTCCTTTGACTGATGCTATTAGAATGCCTCCTTATGCAAAGTATATGAAAGATATTGTCACTAACAAAAGGAAAATTCCTAGTGAGGAAATTTCCACACTACTTGCTAACTATTCTTTTGATGGTAAAGTTCCAAAGAAGCTTGGAGATCCAGGTATACCAACTATTCCTTGCTCCATTAAAAATAACTATGTTAGAACTGCTTTATGTGATTTGGGAGCTAGAGTTAGTGTCATCCCTTTTTCTCTTTATAAGAGACTTGATTTAGAAAAATTAGTATCAACTGATATATCTTTGCAGATGGCTGATAAGTCTACTACTATTCCTATTGGTATATGCGAAAATGTTCCTGTTCAAGTTGCTAACAGTTGTTTAATATTAACTGATTTTGTTGTGTTAGAAATGCCTGAAGATGATAATATGTCTATTATTCTTGGGAGACCTTTTCTAAACACTGCAGGTGCTGTTATTAATTGCAGTCAAGG
The DNA here is from genome assembly GCA_007115705.1 of Dactylis glomerata. Lineage (NCBI taxonomy): Eukaryota > Viridiplantae > Streptophyta > Magnoliopsida > Poales > Poaceae > Dactylis > Dactylis glomerata. The sequence continues at coordinate 2,147,697 of QXEO01000309.1, read as the reverse complement.
AAAAGTCACTTTGAATGTCAATGACAAAGAGTATACGGTCTATTTTCCCAAGAAGATTGATAGGAAGAATGCTCTAAATTAAATCAAGCATGTTGAGACCATCAAAGTTGGTCAAATTATTTGTTCAGAGCAAAAGCCCAAGCAAGAATATCAAATTGTTATGGTTGGGACTATACCTATCAAAGTTGAGGTAACATAAGCATTTAGTGAAGTGCAAAGTTTTGCCTCATACAAAGTTAGTTTGGTAACAAGACTTGATCAACCTTGTTAACAAAGTGATTTTATATGAACGAAACTTCGTTTTCACCGCATCCACTCCACCTCACTTGTATTTACTTTCATCAATTTTGTTCCTTTAGTTTAGTTGCATGGTTAAGAGTATCTCAGAGCTGCTGCATGCTTAGTTTTGATTTGCTTGAAATCTTTTCATCCTTGTTTTTCTGAGTTTTATCGACATGCCAATTTCTGAAAAATCCTCGAAAATAAAGTTTCTCGAAAAATTCCAGAAAATTCTTTATAAATTTTTATGTCAAAAAGGGGGCTGAGAGACACCTGGGAGGCACCAGGAGGGGCTGCCACGCCACCTCACACATAGGTGGCGCGGCCCAGCCCTGGCCGCGCCACCCAGGTGTGAGAGGGCCCCACCTGGCCCCTCACTCATCTCTTCTTCCCCAGCTCTTTCTCTCTCCCGAAAACAACGACACACTCAGCTCAAACTCGAGTTCTTACTGTTCTTCACCTCGATTTTTCGATCTCCTTGCTCAGCCCAACATTTCTGCTGAAATTTGGATCATTTGTTCTCCGGTATGTGACTCCTCCACTTGTCCAAGTAGAATTTCTTTTGGTAAAGTATTTCTTGAGTATTTTAGCTTTGTAGGTGATAGTATAAATGAGTATGCATGCTTGTTCTATTGCTTAGAATTGTTATTTTGATGCATGATAGCTCTCTAGTAACTCACCATAGTAGTTTCCTACACTTGCTTGTCGTAAAATCACTTTTTATGAGGTTTGTCAAAAATTTCAGAAATGGAGGAAAATGCATATCAACTCTCTCAACATGAACTAGAAGTGCATGAAGTTATGAAGGTTCATCGTGAAGAGAAGGTCTTCCCCTCACACTATCCATGCTCAGCGTTCATGAATGCTGCCGAAATTCTGCAGGATTTTCAAACCTTACTCTCTAATGCAGGATTGGAGTATTTTGTTGAGGGTGAACCTCCCCAATATGTTAAACTAACAATGTCTGTGGTGCAGGATTTCAGATTTAGTTGGTCCACTTCTAACCCCATGGTTCATTATAAAATTTATAACAAATCTGTGGACTTGCCTCTTGATGTTTTCTGTACAGCCATTACAGTACCACAGTGGGGATCGCTTGAGAAGATAAGGGGACAACCTAGGCCATTGTTAGAACTATATGAGGAGATTTGTCAAGGAAGAAGCTTCACAGGAGAGGGTGGTAAAACTCGAAATATTCATTTCCCATCCATTCGATATTTTGCCTTCTTCATTACCAAATGTGTTCCTGCTAGGAAATCTGCAAGTAAATTATCTCTCCATGATCTAGCTTTTATTGCTGCTGCTTTAAGGCGTGATAGGACTTACCATTTGGGTGCCTTAATAGCTTTCCGTCTTGATATTAACCGTGAGAAAGGGGGAATTTGTGGGGGACTTATAGCTTCACGCCTGTTAGCTTTGCATGGTGTTGTGCCTCATTTTCTAGATCTGCAGTTCCCCGAGGAGAAACTTGATCTTAATTCTATGATTCATCATAAGTTTATTTCTCCTCCTGCTAGTTTGATTAATTTAACATTTGAGCTAACCTTTTTCAAGAAGACTACCTGGAGGGTAGTGAAGACTGATCGATCAGTCTGTTTGCCTGCACCTCTTTTGTTTAACCTTGATCGCAGGAATGGATGGTCGCTTATGGAAGATGAGCTTGAAGCGTACGTAGAGTAGCACCCGCCTCCTGTGCACGATGAGGAGTGCGCCGAGGAGTCGGGCCAGCCCTCCGACATTACGAACTTTCCATATGAGCAGCCTTATTATGATTATGCGCCATCAGCTTCATCTTCACGAGAGCCGGGGTACGATTACACCTATGATGACCCACCAGCCTGGGGCAGCTATCAGAGTCGAAATTGATCTCCACTTAGGCCAAAAGCCTAAGCTTGGGGGGAGGTACGCCGACGATTCACTCATCTACATATCATATTTTGTCGGACCTTTGTATATCCATGTTTCACCTTCTTTATTGTTCTAGTTCTTACTTCTGCTTTCCAAAACACAAAAAGACCAAAAATATTTCCGTTGTTTCTCTCTATTTGGTTCTTTAGTTTTCTACTTTTGGTTTGCTTTACTTGCTATTTTCGGTTTGCTATTTGAAAAATCCAAAAATATTTTGCTTTGTTTGCTATTTCCTTCTTCTTTTGTTTCAAAAATCGAAAACACAAAAATATTTGTTGTTCTTCTTCGGTTTTGTAAAGTTTGTTGCAGAGTTCAGTCCCCCATTACTCCATTGGAGCTTGGTATTCACTTTATATTATTCAAGCCACACAAGTGAAGAGCAATAATGATGATATATGACAATCCGAGATGTGGTAAGAGGCTGGTATGAACTCTATTTGTTTTCATTTTTGTACATATACTCATTTATGTGGACATGCTTAGTCGGTTCATGTAAGGTATATGTTATCAAATGAATGCTTTGTAGTTCTTGCTTTCATATGATTAGTTTCAATTTACTATTAGCCTGTAGCATGTCATGTAGACGCTTGCATGCTTTGTTTTATTCATAATATGGTATGTTATTGTGGTATCCACCTCTGAAAGTTTCATTTGAATCGACTTGGCACATGCTCAAGCATGCATATGACTGAACAAAAAGTCAATTAAGCCTCGATGATCTAAATTGCCTCAGAGTTCTTGTATCATTTTTATGCCTATATTAATTTTGTTTTGTCGCAACCATGATTATGACAGTTATTGCTCTCTCGATTGTCGCTTCCCAGTCTTTTGCTAGCCTTCACTTGTACTGAGTATGAGCTCTACTCGTGCATCCAATTACCAAAAACCAAGTCTTCCAAAGAGTCCACTATAAATTCCTATGCATGGTATTTGTAAGCCATTCCAAGTAAATTTTCATGTGCTACCTTTCAAAACCTTCAACTACTTCTCATTTTGTGCCACTGTTTTTAGCTCATGGGGACGTAGTGGTCGGAATTGCTATCTTCCATATTAAATTAAGTACCCCTCGACTAGGCAGCTTCATCTGCTCGTCATTAATTTTGCAAGGGAGCTGGTCGGACCATTATAATCTAATTCTGAAAAGAAAGAAAAAAGGCACTCCTCCAATGGAATGTGAAAGTTGGTGGGCACCCGATGGAATCGGTTAGCCATGGTTTGAGAAAGGAAAAAAGGTGGGGAGGAGTGCCAAAGCTTTATAAAAGAGCACCAATGTGCCAAAATTTCAAAGAACTCGGAACCGCTCTCACTTGTTTATTATGGAAGATAGCAAGTCCCCATTGCTAGTCGTTGACATAGAACAACCACCTCTCAAAATAAATTTTTATCTCTGTTTTACAAATGAAAAGCTCTAGCACATGTTAAATCCCTACTTCCCTCTGCGAAGGGCCATTCGTTTACTTTTATGTTGAGTCTCCATCTTCTAACTTTAAGCACTTCTTGAGAGCATAGCTGTTATTCTTAGTGTAATGTGCTTGTCCCAGAACACGGTTAATTGTGGTATAACTTTGATGCTTGTATCTTCGATATCTTTAATTTCTAGTCTTCCCTTGAACTTCGGAGGTGCCTCAGCATTTATGTTTTGCTCTACAAATAAAGGCAAGCAGGATACCACTTTTTCATATAATTTATGCATATTACAATCTTGTAGCTTCTTATGTACATGTTACTTGTTATTAGTGCATTGGCACTCTTTCATAGTTTGCTTGACTATGAGGTGACATTAGTTGCATATTTCTTATTATGAATTGCCTGAGTACTTGATCACATAGTTAGTATATATACATCATATGAGCAAATGTGTTCGTGAAAGTTTCTTTTATCGCTCTCAGTTGTTAACTGAATTGCTTGAGGGCAAGCAATTAGCTAAGCTTGGGGGGAGTTGATACGTCCAAAACGTATCTACTTTCCCAAACACTTTTGCTATTGTTTCTCCCCTAATTTGTGTGTTTTGAATGTAACTAACACGGACTGACTCTGTTTTCTGCAGAATTGCTCTGGTGTCTCGTTTTTGTGCAGAAATCCAACTTTCAGTAAAAATTCGGGAAAAATCATCAAAAATCCTATTTCACCAGAAGACCCACGGAGCCAGAAGACAGGAGGGAAAGGAGGCCTGAGGGACCCTCACGCACTGGTGGCGCGGCCCAGCCCTGGCCGCGCCACACTGGCGTGAGGAGGCTCCAGCCATCCTCTCGGCCTCCCCTCTCGCCTACATATACCCTCTGACGACATAATATCGGGGAGACGGCGTTTTTCCCAGATAGACTTCCGCTACGCCGCCGCCATCAGAAACCGTGATTCGGAACCAGAAACTCCGTTCTGGCACCCTGCCGGGACGGGGATTCGGAGGAGATCTTCATCACCATCACCACCGACGCTCCTCCATCGACCATCCATGACTCCCCCATCCATGTGTGAGTAATTCCCCCGCTGTAGGTGAGGGGATGGTAGGGATTGGATGAGATTGTTCATGTAATTTGATATGAGATTGATAGGCATAGTGCCTAGTATCTTTATTTAGTGCCTATGACATTGTTGCAACTTGTTGTGCTTAATGCTTGTCACTTTGGGCCCGAGTGCCATGATTTCAGATCTGAACATGTTATTATTTCTATGATGATACTTGTTGTTTATGGTATTACCTACAAGTTATATACACATATTGTTGTCCGGAACCCGAGGCCCCAAAGTGACAGAAATTGGGATAACCGGAGGGGGTGGCTATGATGTGAGGATCACATGTGTTCACCGAGTGCTAATGCTTTGCTCCGGTACTCTATTAAAAGGAGTACCTTAATTACCAGTAGTTTCCCTTGAGGCCCTGCTGCAACAGGCTGGTAGGACAAAAGATGTCGTGCAAGTTTCTCCTTGTGAGCACGTACGACTATATACGGAACACATGCCTATGATTGTTTGTACTAGGATGCTTTATCATTATTTATCTGCAATGCCCATGTCTCATTGATTTCATGAATTATCTTATCCATGTAACGCCCATAATCCATCCCTATGCCTACAGTATTTGTTCCTACTGTTTACAACTGTTACTATTACCGCAGCTATTTTACTACTGCTGTTACTGTTTCACTACTGTCACTACTATAAAACTGTTGCTATTGATAAACTACTGCGAGCAAGACTGTTTCCAGGTGCATCTGAATTGAGAACTCATCTGTTAAGGCTTACATATATTCTTTGGCTCCCCTTGTGTCGAATCAATAAATTTGGGTAATACTTCCCTCGAAGACTATTGCGATCCCCTATACTTGTGGGTCATCAGCCCGTCCACTTTTTTTTCAGTGAATTGATTTTCTCTTTTTGCAAATCCCTGCAAGATTCAAAAATGGATAGAAATAATTCTGTGCATCCAAAAATTGTGATTCAAATTTCTATGAAGTCCTTATGTTGCATGCTAAACATTCCTACTGCATGTGTGATTTTTAGGATCATAGGTAGTATCTGATGATTAAATTGTGTAGATCTATTGTTTTTCACACATATATGTAAATCTGATGTTCTATGTAATGAAAATTGGTAATTCCAATTTTCACTGATACCTTACTATTTTGTTGATCTATAGAACCTGGATTTACTATTTTAGGAGCTGTGCTTTGTCTGTGGTAATTATTTTGGTGATGTTAATTTTTTGCATTGATTGATTTATTGTGCATAATATAATGATTATTTTTGGATGATTCTACTTCTGGTGTGTTGGCCATTCCATTAGCTTTCCACAATGGTCTCTGGTAGAATTTTAGGACTTACAGATTATTTTAGGGAATTATCTTGCTATTCTAGTGATTCCTAGAATTAGTAAATTCATAGTAAATCACCTATTTAATATTTTAACTTGATTCCAATTGTGTTGCTTCTGAGATGTTGCTAACTACCTGTAAGTATGTTGGATACCATTGCCTTGTTTTGCCATGATGCATGCAAGTTGTTGGTTTGTGAATAGGTGGTATTATGCAACTAGGGTTTGCTTGTTATTATTTTGGTGAACTCTTTCTTGTATTAAATAGATATTGGATCTGATATCTAAACTTGTTTGCTTCTGATACTCAATGCTTGAGTTGTGTGATGTTGCCTTGAATGCGATTCATGTATGCATGAATGCTTTTTGTGTGTGTTGTCGTTTCTTTTTTTCCGGCGATAGAATTGAACGACGACTGTGCGGAGGAAGGGGAAGTGTTTGAGTATCAGGAGGAAGGAGATCAGGGACAAGCCAACCAAGGCAAGCCATCTACTTGTTGCATATCTGAATCCTATTAAGTCAATATGCATTGTTCTACTCTTGCTTCTATTACTATGCATTGTTTTTCTTATATTCCTATTCCCCTTATATAGCAAAAGTTGGCGACTTAGCTCCACGAGTCGATTTGTTATCATCTATTAAAGATGACACCTTTGACACCTACTCAATACCCCTGAAAGTAGAGACTCGATGATGAGCATCGAAGTCTTTGGAAAACTTGTAGTGGAGCCAAAGACTCTAGGATTGGGAACACTCTCTGGAAAGATTTTCGAAAATGTTTTCGAACACCTTGGAGTAGTTGCTACTCCATTGAGATGTTTACAAATGGTTTTATAAACATGGAGTTAGACACGGGAGGTGAAGGAGTTGGTGGATTTCTGAAAAGTGGCATTGTGTATAAGTGTTCGCCAAACCAATTACTCCCGTGCAACCACATTACCCCGGTATGGGACAGGGCTTAGTTTGAAGTTTATTTGCTTTAGTGCGGGGAGCCTCACAACTATATAAGGGTCTGTAGGACCCCGGAATCCGGGTTGACGTCAAACGAAGGTCAACACATATCACGGCATATCCTGAGCCGCCGGAAGACACTTGGGTCCTCCCGCCGTGGCGCCGGAGTTACGCTCTGGAGGAGGTACTGCCGGGACGTGCCGGGGAGGTAAACTCCACAGGGTAGGCACCCATACTAGGGTAGATAGATGGAGGGCTTCGATTGATTATCTGAACCCCGCATACTCGTGTATGACGGTCCGTGGTGGTATCCCGGCGGATATATCGGATGGTGTGGGTAAAGTGTACAACCTCTGCAGAGTGTAATCTATTCGAATAGCCGCGTCCTCGGTCATGGACGGTTGGAATGGCCATACTTAACCTGTGTCAGGTTTTGGTTTTGCAAATGGTTTTCTAGAAAGATGGAGTTTTGTGCCGAACGGAGTACTTGGAGGGTACGGCCGTGGCACGGGAAGTGGTTCGGAGTACTCGGAGGGTACTGCCGATGACTTGAGGTGGTCATGTTTGATTGACCACCGATCCTACCTTTCAAAGGAGTTTCCCCCTTTCCTAGAGCTTTTACTAAATACTTATGAAGTCTTCTTTAATAAGGATATAGAAATGTCGTAGGACATGCTATATCGACACGAGAAAACTAGAAGCACATAGATATTTGAAACCAAACCAACCTTGCTACAGCCATATAGCATGTGAATGTTTCTTCCTTAGTTGGTTTGCGAGTACAATTCCAAAATGTACTCACGGCTTTGTCCCTGGCTATTAACTTGGCCAAACTTTGGTGATGACTATGAGGAGGACGATGAGGAGTATGACGACGCCGGTGCGAATTAGGACTCGTTTCCCGGTCAGTCGCATGTAGGGTAGTAGGCCTGACTTGGGTCACTACACTGCATGTATCCGCTGCTACCTAAGAATAAGAGTGTCAGTTGAACTTGCCCTGCGTGGCATTTATATTCAGCCAAGAGGCTTATGTAAGACTTTAATACTCGTTATGTAATGGATGTTGTAATCTGAAATGCCAACTCTGTTATGTGGATTCACGACGGTCTCCTGGGATCGTGAATTGTATGCATAACGGGAATCCCGGGTGGTAAGCCGGGGTCCCCACATTTCCTATGTAACTTTTTTGAAACACAAAAACAGCAGAAAATAGGGAACTGGCACTGTGGCATCTCGTTAATAGGTTAGTTCTGGAAAATGCATAAAAACGCCATGAAGTGTAACAAAACACAAAGCAAATGGTGCATAAACAAGTATGGAGCATCAAAAATTATAGATACGTTTGAGACGTATCAAGCATCCCCAAGCTTAACTCCTGCTCGTCCTCGAGTAGGTAAGTGATAACAAAAAATTTGAGGTGACATGCATCAACACAATCTTGATCAAACGATGTAAAGCATTGAGTGATGAGATCAAAGTACTCTAAACATGGGCATAAAAGACATAATCTTGACAATAAAACTTAGCAACCACGTTATAACATGAAAAGAAACACAAACAAAAGATCATTTGTAATAATGCATTGAAAGTCAAGTGTGTGTTTCAAGCATATAGAAAAACATAGCAAAGTTGTATTCAACTTGTCCCTCATGGAGTAGCAAAACATAAATGCATAGGACACTTTCAAGTTTAAGAGGGTGACTAGATACAAATAATTTAAGAACAAGCAAAACCATAATCATGAATCAATCAATAATAAATTTTGGGACTATGCACATTATACTCAGAATGACAACTATGCTCTCTTAGACACTGCATAAAGGTAGAAGGTGAAGACTCAACATAAAAGTAAAAGAAAGGCCCTTCGCAGAGGGAAGGAGTGATTGCAAGTTTTTATAAACCTTCCAAAAATTATGGTACTTACTAGATTTGAGCTCTCATTGCCCCCATCATAGGCATCTTGAATGGTTAAGGTTAATGCAAGTACAAATATGAGGTATATGCTTGACAAATCATAAGTTGAAAATCTCATGTCCTGTGAATACGAGTACTTAAACAATGCTAATCGACTTAGACTACTACAAAATAGCTTATAGCCTCCAGCCTATTAGTGACGGGCAAGACAAAGCCCGCCACTAATAATAGTCATCAGTGACGGGCAAGATAATGCCTGCCACTGGTAACTGTACGGTCGGTAGGTATACCAAGTACCAGTGATAGACATAATTATATGACTGTCACAGGTATTACAAAATCATACCAGCGACGGGCACTAATAATATGCCCGTCACTAGTAATGTAAATACCAACGACGGACCTTCTAGGATTGCCTGTCACTGGTATGTATCAATGACCAGTGACGTGCATTTTCCATTCGCCTATCACTAGTAAGGATATAGCAGTAATATGCTCTGATTGTTATGGCCCACATATCACAGTTGAGATCGCGACAATGAGTTTAGGGGGAGCAAAATATTTGCCAAGTCCAAAAGCCCGATCTAAGCGCAACTTATTTTTGAGCTAATCACACCTAGCAAACCTTTTCAATCGTGTACACCTCCATCCAGATAGGTTTCATTTTTCTAGACTTATGTATATTTACATACTAGTTGTATTTTTTGTGAAATAGACGAAACTGAAACCTAATTATTTTTTATGCAAGATGCCATGAATTTCCCTATAATTTCGTATTTTTCATGTTTTTTCTAACTTTTATGGATGTTATGAATTTTACAGTATTGTTGGCAAGTTTTTTCTATGTTTACGTTTTTTGACTCTTTAAATATACTACCCGTGCAAGCGGGACATGAAAAAAACTGACAAGACTTGGCCAATATCTGGCTCTAAAATTTTGCTTAGAATTCGTTTTCCCACTAAACAGACCCGTAGAAACAACTACCCCATAAATCGTTGCGGGGAAAAAATAATACTACATCGATCTGGGCAAGCGCCAGATCTGGACGAGAACCTACCTCGCCGCCTCCTCCTGCCCTTTGAGTCGTTCGACATCAGCCAACTCGCCGCCGCCCGGGAGGGGGAGTTCGTCGTCGTCTCGGACGACAAGGGCAGCATTCTCTACGCCAATCTCCGCCACCGCGCCGTACTCCACCACATCTCCTTCAAGGAAGCCCCCTCCGCCGTCTGCTCCGTTGCCATCATCGGCGGTAAGCTTGTCCAGATGTGGCGCTCGCCCTCGAGGTGCAAGAAGTTCTTCCCCTTCCACCTCCTTCGTCCCTGGCTTCGCCACCGCTGTCACCTCCTTCGACTGGTTCCCTAAACAAAAGGCACTAATTTGATTTCCACCGGATTATCTAATCTCCTAGGTTTATAGTCTGTGTAGAGTTTTTCCAATCCAATCAATCTAAGATTTCAGTTTATCTCTCAAATCCTCTACTACTATGATCTGGTCCAGTTCGTGTGTACGTACGTGATTGCTACCTTTTCAATTTTGCTAGTAGTAACATAGATAGACTGCCCGAAGCTTATATTTATTACTACCTATTCAGTTTTGCTAACATATGTAGAATGGCAAGAAGGCATGAATCTTTTTTCAGATTTCGCACTTCAAAATGCTCCCAGTAGAGGTACTATTCGATGTCCTAGTATTTGTCCCAAACAGTGTCAGCAAGTTCACATTGACTTGCTGCGAATGGAATGGATCTGACATACACTCGCTGGATATTCCACGAGGTAAGTTAGAGTATCTCTGCTACACAATTACTTGATTGTTATAATAAAATGCTTACTTGGTTAGCAACACAGCCCTGTCTTATGATTAATGCCGTTAGTATGCACTTAGTACTACTTCTTTTGAGATCAATTGGAAACTCGTGCACAGACCATTAGTCTATGTCTCCTGCTCCCAATCCAGCTGAGTTGGACATGGAAATATTGACTTCTCATCCCCTGGCGATGTTGACGCGGTGGTGCGAGTTGAGGGCAGTGCGGCCGTTGTCCTCCAGGGTGCCTTTGGTGGAGCTCTCGTGCACCAGCAGGCAGCAGGAGAGGGCGGTGCGCCCGCCGGTGACAGTTTGCCCCAGGTTGTCCTCCAGCGTGCCGTCCGCGGAGTTCTTATGCACTAGCAGCAGAGCGCGCGGCAGGGTCTTTGCTCGGAGGATACTGAAGACGATGTCGCAGGCGACACTCTAGTGCCATAATTCTGGCAATGAACTGACACTGCGTCGAGGGCTGAAGATGGGGTAGCGATTACAGGTTTCCTCCTTTCCAGTCCTCTACGGTTATCGCAATGTTTCCCATCTTCCTTTTCTTTTTATTTTATTCTGTAGAATAGCGCAGATGTAATGATTCGGTCTTATTCTCACTTGTTGCTAGTTGCAAGACAGTATTTTGCAAACATTGGGATTATGCTAGATGTGAAATTTCTAAGTTTGTCGATATGAATATCAACTGAATCTGAATCTTTTATGCGAAGTGCTAAATCTAAATCCGGACATCATTTAACTCCAGATCTTGTGATTAGCACGAATTAGTGTGTCCTGCAGTGTCAATAGATTTGGTGCTCATGAATTGTGTACTGGGAGCATCGATTCTGGGTCATAGTAATTGGATCTTTAATCTTGTTTTTGACTTGTACCAGTATCGTAAAGTAGTCGCCGGCCTTTTGCCTGTCCGGTTGTGGTAGCACCACTGTTCAGGTTGTAGTGTCCTATCTGTTCCAGTGGTCCATGTTAATGGCTCAACTGTATTCTCCACGGCTCCCGTCGTCCTCCGTTTCTGGCATCGTACAGTCATAGGCCCCACGACGCTGTAGTAAGCTATTTTCCACCGCTCGCAGCTCACTGATTATTGCGTCCAACACAGATCTTTTAGCACCGTTTCATGGTTCAGATAACAAGAGCAAATGCTCTCGATTGCCAAAACTGCATCCCCATTATAGTTGGTTTTCTTTGGTAAGTTTTAGGATTGAAAAGATTGGTTACATGCATCTATGTTAACACTGGTAGATAAAATTATCAATATGGATCCTTCAACTATACTGAAATTGTTTGCAAGTTGAATAGTTTTCTATGCAGGTTTTCCATACAAAGGATAGCTCAAGTATATAATTTTGATTTTCATCAAAGCATATTGGCTGGTGATAGTGATTATGCTTTCATTGCCTCTCAGAGATGCCATTCTCGCCTAAGCTTTAAGATTAGGACATTACTTCCATAGCTTGTTTGATAACATTTACCACAATTAGTTTGATAATTACCACAATTAGTTCGACACTGTGAGTTGACGTGCCTTGCCTTATTGACACAGTAGCTTTCAGTGCTACCAATGAAAGTAAGTGATCTTTGTTTCTTACTTGTTGTCTGACTGTTTTTAAACTCCATCGTCTGCTGTCCGCTTCAGCCCCGACGGCGAGCCTCTGTTCTCTTTGTTTCGTACCTGATTATGTTGTAAACTCATGATTTTCCATGTGATGTATGCAGATTACAATCTCACGCCCATCCAGCTTTGTACATTGAGTTCTTGTAGGATCTTTATTGACACAGTAGCTTTCAATGCTACCAACGAAAGTAAGTTATCTTCGTTTCTTACTTGTTGTTTGACTATTTTTAAACTCCGTCATCTTCTATCCGCTTCAGCCTCGACGGCGAGCCTCTGTTCTCTTTGTTCCGTACATGATTATGTTGTAAACTCATGTTATTCCATGTGATGTATGCAGGATTACAATCTCACGCCCATACAGCATTGTACACTGAGTTCCTGTAGGACACATTGGGGGTAGGAGGTGCTTTTTTAAAAACCAACACTCCAGGTCTGGAAAGTACGATGCACCCCTCCTGTCCATTTCAGCAGTAACTTTTAGTTCATACTTTCCTTTTGCCCATATGTACTGACGAGGAATAAGGAGCAAGCCATATTTGGTACTCTCCTGTTGCATGCTTGCACCTGTTCACTGCTGGTATCACTCGCATGAAAACACTGTAGTTTATTGCTTGGACACGGATGTTTTTCTATTTATGTATAACGATGATGCATTTCTATCATCATAAGCTAACGGTGAAACAACGGAAAATTTACTCAAATTGCATAGATCTCAGTCAAGCTTTTACATGTATCTTAGAAAAGATTTTCTGTTATCATACTTGGTAGCAGCAAAATGTTATACTGAAAGTGTTCTATTTTTCCGCCCCATGCAGATGAATATTGAAAAGCTCAAGTTGGATGCTGCCAAGAGCGCGCTATGATGTGAACTGATATGATGTCTGACTCTGCTAAATTCCTATTGGTCTCCTGCCTAAATCCATGGCTGCTCCCATGTCAGCATTTGTTTGGGATGCGATTTTTCTAGGCTGGAGCTGATGATTCTTGGGAGGCAGATGGTGGAAGCTTTGGAGTTCGACGATTTTAATTTGTGGTGTTGTTTGTTGTGATAGCAATCTTGTTTCTGATATTGTGCTAGCAATGTTAATTCCACTTTGTAGTACGTATGATCATATGTAATATGTATATGTGATTATATTGTGTTATCGATGTGCAAATGCAATATTTTTTATTCCTACTATTTTTACCAATCACCGTGAACAACCATACTACCAAAGGATGTGTCACTGCTATGATCGTACTGCGCTACCCCGCCACCTGTCAAATTTGTGCTACCCGTCAAAACTAAGTAGTGACGAGCATGAATAAACGACTGTCACTAGTAAATAGATACCAGTGACTGGCAGGTGCCCGTCACTGGTAACCTGTTACCAGTGACGAGTTACTAGTGACAGGCACCTTGCCCGTCACTAATGGGCCTTTTGAGCCCGTCACTAGTAGGCTATTCTGTAGTAGAGGTCCCAAGCAAGTTCTTGTCATTGTAAGCATACGTGTATCATTGAGAATGCCAATGGGGTACCTCTTGCCCGATGACATGGATACTAGCCCACATCAAAATGACAAGACAAACAGACAATGGACACCTCGACATCTCTTTTATTTACGATTGGGTAAAGCTTTTTATTTTGTGATGCGTCATCGAATGTCCACTATGGGAATGCTATAAATTTCCACCATGAATGATGCATGGCTTAGATTAGCGGCCCAGGCGCTTCTCTAACACATATACAAACTCCATGAACTCCACAAGTTTCTAATTCCTTTCACACAGATAAGCATCCATAAACAAAAGATCACAATATCAACTTATATAGAAATAAGTGCAATGTTGAAAGAGTGCCCCATGACAGCATGGCTGAGCTAACTCCCAACTTACAACTTGCAAGCATATAATCAACATAAGAGAGCCACAATGGTCAAGTTTTTAAAGTCCAAGAAAGTAAATGTGCCGTTAGGTTCATGAGAGCTTTACTAACTAATTTTCACATAACAACAAAATTAATTTGGAAGATAGATAAAACCAAGACGAATGTACTAGGAATAGCAAATTGCTAATAGGTAGATATGGTGGACACATTGGAAAACTTTGGTTTTTGGGAGTTGGATGCACGAGAAGTATTCCCTTGCAGTACAAATGAAGGCTAGCAAAAGACTGGGAGCGACCAACTAAGAGAGCAATAACGGCCGTAATCATGCATAGCGACAAAACATTATTAACCAAAGCATAAAGTGGTATCACAAGTAAAAAACCAAATGATCATAGAGGCGTAAGGCGACTGGTTAAAGTCAAACATGGTGTAAGCATGCGCCAAGTCAACCCAAATAAAGCATCAAAGGAGAATACCACAATAATATGCTGCCATATAATAAAAACAATGCATGATTCTTTCAAAGGAACATTAAGCAATCTCAGTCATTTGAGACAAGTCATGCTACAGCAAAAACTACTAAGCATATAATCAAAATAAAATAAAGCATGACATGCAAAATTCTAGGCCACAGTCTAAACAAGCTCCCATTTGTACCACTATAGGCATCAAACTTTTTTTCTCTTTTCCAACACCAAACAACCTTTTTGAAACAACTCTTAAAGATGAAAACCAACATAGACCAGAGGTCTAAACACACCTAGCTACAAAGAACTAACAAGTTCTGAACAAAAATCAAGGTGAAAACGAAAGCTAAACGCAGTACTAGAAAAAGAGGACACTCGTTGAACGAAAAGAGTGAAAACTAGAGTGTTCTTGGCAATGAAAAACGGAGTGTGTCTTCTCCAAAAGAAACATGTTGGGGTCCAACCATTTATTGCAGCAAACAAAACAAAAGAAAACTGAACGCAAAAATAAAGACGCTCCAAGAAAAATGCATAGTATACGAAGCAATAAAAATATAGTGTCTTGAAAGATGACCTGATTTTTGTCGATGAAGAAGGGGTGCCTCGGGGCATCCCCAAGCTTTGACGCTTATACCTCTTGGATATTTCTTGGGGTGACATGGGAATTCCCAATATTGAGCTTTTGTCCATACTTTATCTCATCTCATCATTCTCCTTTCCCTACACTTGAAAACTTCCTTCATACAAAACTTCACACAATTCTTATTAGCAACATTAGGGCAAGCAAGATAGTAAATCCACCCTTTTGGTTTAGTTTCAACTCAAGTATAACACCCATTAAGGCATAACCTACTGTAGCAACTTCCTCAAAAGTTCCGTGATCAAAAGAACTCAAAAAGAAAGAGATCAAGAGGCAAACACAAATAGTGGCAGAAATCTGTCAAAACAGAACAGCTGGTAAAGATCGATTTTTTTGAAAATCTTCTGTTGCTCAAATGGAAAAGTGCAAAACTAATGAAAGTTTGGGAATAATCTGGGGCATGTGCACAAGAAATCGCAGATCAAAAAGACGTTCTGAGAATTTTCACGAATTTTTACGGTACAGCGCAGAAATCTGTTTCAGGACAGCAACTTCCCCAAATCTTACCTTCCTCCAATTAGAGGTTCTTCTTGTCACAAAAACGAAATAAAAATGATAAGGAGAGGTCATTACAGTAGTAATAACTTCCAAGACTCAACAAAAAGAAAAAATACTGAAAAGAAAACATTGGGTTATCACCCAAGAGTGCTTTTCTTTAACGCCTTTGAGCTAGGCACAGAAAGTGGAAATCAAGTAATTTCAAGTGATGAAGCATTAAGATCAATAGCAGAAGTCTTTTCAACAAGGAATTGTGTTTTATCCAAATGAGTTTTTGAAGATCCTTTATGAAAACTCTTGGTTTCACTACTTTCATCAAAAGGGTTTTCAGGAAGAATCCAATCAAAATTCTTTTCCAAAGCTTCATGCAATCCTACGAGTTTGAAAGGTATTGGTACTTTGATTTCTTCCTTATTTGTACCAACAACCTCTACACGTGAGCCAAGCATATTAAAACGCTTAAAAACTTTCCTAGCTTCTATAACAACATCTCTAAATTCTTTATGCAAAGTCTCCAAAATAAAATCTTTCTTTTGAGAGTCTTCGATATCATGAAGCTTAAGAAACATTTGCTGCATAAAGGGATTAAGGTTAACAAACCTAGCCTCCAACATGTGAACTAAATAAGCAGCTGCAACTTCATAACTAGGAGCAAGTTTGGCTAAAGATCTATCCTCAACATCTTTATGCTTACTGACATGATTAAAGAACTTCTCGATGTTATCTTTTCCAATTATAGAACCGCTACCTATTGAAAGGTCTTCCAGGACGTACTTAGGGAACAACATAATGAACTAATAGTAGAAGTAACGAAATACTAAATATAGAAGGAACTATTTTTTTTTGTATTTTTGATAAAACGATGCAAGCAAAAATAAAGTAAAGAAAGTAAGAAAAACAATAACAAAGTAAAAGATTGGAAGTGAGAGACTCCCCTTGCAGAAATCCTCTTTCTCCCCGGCAACGGCACCAGAAAAAATGCTTGATGGTGCAGTGTTAGCCGCCCAGTTGGGAACCCCAAGAGGAAGGTATGATGAGCACAGCAGCAAGTTTCCCTCAGTATGAAACCAAGGTTTATCGAACCAGTAGGAGAAAGAACCAACTTCTGAAGGTTGATGCTAACTGGCTTGGCGACAGCTACAGACAATTTATATCTGGCGCCTTATTTGGGGCGTAGCTTTGCACCAGCAGCAACGTGGAATCTGCACACAACACAACCAAAGTACTTTGCCCCAACTAGCAGTGAGGTTGTCAATCTCACCGGTTTGCTGTAAACAAAGGATTAAACGTATCGTGTGGTAAAAGATAATTGTTTGCGAGAAAGTAAATAATGCTTGTAAAAGTAAACGGTAATATGAATATAAAAGAATGGACCGGGGTCCACAGTTCACTAGAGGTGTCTCTCCATAAGATAAATAACATGCTGGGTAAGAAAATTACAGTTGGGCAATTGACAGAATAAAGCATGCAAACAATGCTACATGTTATGAGGATCACTATGAGATTCACTTGGGCATTACAACATAATACATAGACCGTAATCCAACTGCATCTATGACTAATAATCCACCCGCCAGATATCATCCGAACAACCGTTGGGTATTAAGTTGCAAGCAACAGATTTTCGCCTTAAGGAAATTGTGTAATGTAAACAATACAAATATCCTTGAACACAAAATTGTTGTTTTCTCCCTAGTAGCAACATCACATCTACAATCTTAGAGGTTATTGTCACTCCCCCAGATTACCAGAGGCATGAACCCACTATTGAGCATAAATACCCCCTCTTGGAGTCACTAGCATCTACTCGGCCAAGATATCTACTAGCAACGGAGAGCATGCAAGATCATAAATAACATAGAGATAATAAATCACAAATCAACTTGACATAGTACTCAATATTCATCGGATCCCAACAAACACAACATGTAGAATTACATAACGATGATCTTGATCATGATAGGCAGCTCACAAGATCTAAACATGAAGCACTCGAAGGAGAAGACATCCATCTAGCTACTGCTATGGACCCATAGTCCAAGGTAGACTACTCACACATCACTCCGGAGGCAGGCATGGTGATGAAGAAGGCCTCCGGTGGTGATTCCCCTCTCCAGCAGGGTGCCGGGTAGAGCTTCTGGACCCTCCCGATCTCACATCGATGACAGCGGCAGCTTGCAGTATGTTTTTTGGGAAAGAGTTTGGGCCCTTAGGGTTTTCTCGTCGAGGAGAATATATAGGCGGAAGGGCGATGTCAGGGGGTGGACCAGGGGCCCACACCACCTAGTGGCGTGACCAGGGGGTGGCCCGCGCCACCCTATGGTGCGGCTGCCCTCTGGCCCCCCTCCGTCTCTGCTTTGGACTCCATCTCATGTCGGGAAATATAGGAACTTCGGCTTTGTTTTGTCCAGTTCTGAAAATATTTACTGTGTAACTTTTCTGAAACACAAAAACAGCAGAAAACAGGGAACTAGCACTGTGGCATCTCGTTAATAGGTTAGTTCCGGAAAATGCATAAAAACGCTACGAAGTGTAACAAAACACAAAGAAAATGATGCATAAACAAGCATGGAGCATTAAAAATTATAGATACGTTTGAGATGTATCAGTAATGCAAACTATATGCGATAACTAAATGCAAGTATGATAGGTGTTTTTATATTGTAGGATTATTTAATGCTAAAAATTAAAGTGTGTGTAAATGCAAGTAAACAATGTTTCTTATGTTTAATAACATGTCGGGTTCATTGTTTTACTTGCCTACTCTTTCATAACTGCGGTGGATTCAAAAGCGGCTCCTAGTAAAGCATAATATCGATGCAAGGTCATAATGCATTTGATAGAATTAACTTGGGCATGACATCCTATTATAGATATTCATATAATAGAGATGGTACAACACACCTCACTAAAACTCCATTAATAGGGGAACCCTCCTTAAATTAGTATTAAGATAAATATAGTATTGCCTTTGCAGCTATGACATAAAGTTCAATATCAAATAAACTACCTCAGTAGATATGTGAACCACCTAACAATTCACTAGGCTATCGTAGCACATGAATTTGTTAATCCCTAGTGAGGCAACAACGGAAGGTAAAAACCATAGCATGTTACCAAGGACGCCTCACTAGACGTTGGCGATAACACCTTACCACTGACTATATATAGGTGATGAAGGCCTCTATCATCAGCAGAGCGGAAACCATACCCATCACTGCTAGGCCTTTTTGGCATAGTGACTCTTAATTAGTTCGTGAAATTAATGTAAGATTAACTCATTGTTTTGTTATTATATTTTATTAGGTGGAATATGGATTCGTTTGGATAGATCCTAAATGGCCTGAAGCAATATAGCGACCAAATGGAAAACCAAATTCATTGTAATAAGGATGTCATAGAATTAGCTGAAGAGAAGGACGAGATTGAGAGGAATACAAATCTCATGTGTGATGTGAAGAAGTGGAAAGTTGACACTCAAAAGATTGTGATGGATACGATGTTTTGGAGTAGTACTGATTACCCCTTATTGGATCTCTTTAATGTGCCAACAAAGATATGTGTGTGTGACAACAAACATGAGCGTGAGCTGAAGAATGATTTGGAGCAAAGGAAATCTGATCCAGAAGGTGAAAAGTATATGATCATGTGGGAGGAGAAGAAGTGGAATCTTTACTATTAAAGCGAAACGGTGTTCGGTGACACACTTTCAGTTTCTGAATTTGTTCTCAAACAAGACACCAAATTACCCACCAATGACACTAATAAGTAAAAAAAAAAACAATTCGTGCAGTATGGCTTCTTATCAGATCTATTTGTTAGATTGATCTCCACCTGTGTGAGCCCAACGGCCCACCAGGTCCCTTTGATTCGCGCCCTGATCGGGGGCGCTCAGCCCATTATGGCTGACGGGCCCCTGTCACCTGCGCTATATAAAGAGGTGGGGGCCGGCGGCTCGAACTACGAGGTTCGTCGCGAGCCGCAGACCCCACTGACACACCTACCGATCTAGGTTAGCGCAGTGCTGACGGGAAGCCCCGCCATCGCCGTCGCCGTGCACCATGGCCACCGGCTCGAGCTCCTCGAGCCAAGGAGCAGGTACTCCTTTCTCTCTCAGATCTCTCTCGATTTCTCCTCTCAGATCACAATGATTCGATGCATAGATAGTACTATTTTGTCGAGATCTAGCCTAGATGGTTAAAGTTAATCTATCAATGGTATCAGAGCATGGCTAGGTCGCAGATCTCCTCGGATAGACAGTAAAAGTTTTAGAACCCTAACCCTAGTTCATATCGGAACCCCACCGATCCCCACAGTACTCGAACCGAAAAAGAAAGGGAAAAGAAAACTCACCGGAGTGAGCCTAGGGCTCGCCGGCAATGAGCGCCGCCGTCTCCGGCCGCGCCTGTTCCGCTCGATCTCCATGCGCATCCGATGGAGGCATGGGAAGAAGAACCAGGGCAGTGGGGAGCTCGCCTCCACCACAGCCGAAAGGGAAAGGTCCCCTTCGGGGGCAGAGAGCGTTGCCGCCGTCCACTGCCGTGGCTGGTCGCCGGCGTGGCCTCAAACAGAGACCACCGGTCGCCGGGGCTCGGGACCCTCAGAGCCGCCACGGGCAAGACGGATTGACGGGAAAGAGAACAAAAGCTAAAGAGGAAAAGATGCAGTGGGGGCCGCCGTCGCCGGCGATGGCCGGCGGCTCGCCGGCGCCGGAGCTCGGCCTCCTCCGCGAGCTCGTCGCCGCTGCCACGGGCACGGGAGGGCCAGAGAGTGGGAGAGCGAGCAGAGAAAAGTGGGGGGAAGGCCACCGCCGCAGCACGGGTCGCCGTCGCCGGCGAGGCGCGGCCGGCGCCGGACCGACCGGCGGGGTGCTCGGCCCTTTTCCAGCCGCCAGAGGGAGTAACGGGTCGGGGGCGAAAGAGTTGCTAGGGTTTTCGGTCACGGGCGTCGGGCTGGTTTTGTTCTGGCGAAACGCGCGGACAGCCGTCCGATCTCCATCCGACGGCCCGGAGCGAGGGCGCTGGCGTTAAGAAGGGCCGCAGGCCGTCATAGGCTGGGCTAGCCAAGTGAGCGGCAGATAGAAAGTGCCGCACAGGGCGCCACGCGCCCAGAATGGGCCGTGGGCCGCCAAAGGCCACCAACAGAAACAGTTTTTCTCTGTTTTATTTTACAGAACACAGTTTTATTGTTTTTTGTTCAGTTTTTTGAGCAAATTTCATATAGTCTTTTCTATTCAAATTATTCCAACGAAAATTTTGTTTAGAGAATTCAAAAGTTACAGAAACTTTTCTATAAAGTTTAAAGTTCATGAATTTTATTCATGTTTCTGCTGCAAATAGTTATAAGAAATTGCTTAAATGCAATAAAGTGGTAATTGAAATTTTTGAAAGATGTGATAAAGTAATATTAAAAGTGATTGTGATTCTGTATTATATAACCAACGTTGTTAATAGCATGATCATGATTTGTTAATTATATGTTAAAAGGTGCATTTATCTCTTTTTTTGCCCAACGGTAATATAGTTTTAATTGCACAAACAGTCGTATGTGTTGATTTATACCAACGTTGGATTAATGCATGCAATTGTTTTGTTATTTCACATCTTTGTGAATTTCAGGAGGCTACAGTCTGATGAGTTGCCTCAAAGACGTTCCGACGCTCAGGGGTGACAACTACACTGAGTGGAGGAAGAAAGTTGATCTGGCTTTTGTCTGCGCTGAGGTCGACTGGGTTGTGGACACTCCACAGCCGGTCAAGCCGACAGAGCCAGTCAGAGATGCAAATGATGATGATGCTGCATGGGACAAAAAGAAAAAGGACTTTGCTCCAGTGGAGCTGGCATATGTGCTAGAGAACCAAAAGTGGGTCAATGCAAACAAAAAGTGCATGGCCTTTATAAAGAATACGATTGAGAACGCCATTGCGGGCTCAATCGCAGAGTGCACTTCTGTTGGGGAGTTTCTGGAAAAGATAAAGAGCCAGTTCACTGGCTCTTCAAAGGTGTATGCTACCCAGCTGCTCAAGCAGTTGGTCACAGAAAAGTACACAGGAGGTGCACATGGCATCAGGGAGCACATCTTGAGGATGAGCAACATGGCTTCTAAACTGAAGCCCATGGATGCTGATCTGGAACTAAAGCCTGCTCTGCTTGTTCACCTTGTCATGGCATCATTGCCTAAAGAGTTTGATAACTTTGTTATTAACTACAACATGTCCCCTGATAAATGGGACATAGAAAAGATGATTGCCATGTGTGTACAAGAGGAAGATAGGCTTAAAGCCTCAAATGGTGGTTCCATCAACTATGTCAAGGACAACAGAAAAAGGAACTACCAGAACTTCCAGAACAGCAACCAAGGTTCTCCCTCCAAGCCATATGGCAAAGGTCCCCAACAGTATCATCAGCCCACTCTCCCAGTGGATAAAGACCAGTGTCTCCACTTCAAGAAGACTGGGCACTTCAAGAAAGACTGTCCAGAATGGCTCAAGTCCATAATGGCAAGGAAAGGTATAGATACAGTTTCTTTTGTTAATGAATCCCTGTATTCACAGTTTTCGAAATCTACTTGGTGGATTGACTCAGGTGCAACTGTTCATGTTGCTAATTCTTTACAGGGATTCCATTCGACAAGGACTATGAAAAGAAACGAAAGATGCATTGAAGTGGCGAATGGAGTTCAAGCAGACGTGGAAGCTGTTGGCGACATCTCCTTGGAGTTAGCTGATGGTTTTTCGATTCTGCTTAGAGATGTTTTATTTGTTCCTTCACTTCACAGAAACTTAATAAGTGTATCACGTTTGGATAAAGACAGTTATGAGTGTTATTTTGCACACGGCGAGTGTGCCATATGGTTTAAAGATGCTTGTGTGGGTGTTGCTTTACTTCACAATGAGCTTTATTTGTTATCCTTACCTGAAAAAGTGCATTCTGTATGTAATGTGAATGAACAAATTTCCTTGTCGAACAAAGAACAAAAGAAAAGAAAGAGAACTCATGACTCATCGAAGTTATGGCACTGTCGATTAGGCCATATTTCGAGGGGAAGAATCGAAAACCTCGTTAAAAATGATATTCTTCCTCCGTTAGAGTTCTCCGATATAGAACAATGCATAGATTGCATAAAAGGAAAGTATGTAAAGCAAATTAAAAAGGGTGCAAACCGAAGTACAGCAACACTAGAAATAATCCACACTGATATTTGTGGACCATTTTCTGTGAAAAGTGTGGATGGCTATGACTCGTTCATAACATTCACAGATGATTACTCCCGATATGGTTATATTTATCCAATTAAAGAAAGGTCTGAAGCATTGGATAAATTTAAAATATTCAAAGCAGAAGTTGAAAATCAACATGATAAAAGAATTAAGATAGTTCGGTCCGATCGTGGTGGGGAGTACTACGGTCGACACACTCCATTTGGTCAAGTACCTGGACCTTTTGCAAGGTTCTTATAGGAAAATGGAATAGTCGCCCAGTATTCTATGCCGGGCGAACCTCAGCAAAATGGAGTAGCTGAAAGGCGCAACTGTACCCTTATGGATATGGTGCGCAGTATGATGAGTTATTCCACCCTTCCATTGGGATTATGGATGGAGGCGCTTAAAACCGCCATTCACATTCTCAATAGAGTACCAAGCAAGTCGGTGCCCAAAACACCGTATGAGTTGTGGACAGGGAGAGTTCCCTCCCTGCGCCACTTGAGGGTCTGGGGGAGCCCAGCTGAGGCAAAAGTATTTAATCCAAATATTGCAAAGTTAGACCCCAAAATAGTAACTTGCCACTTCATTGGCTATCCTGACAGATCAAAAGGTTATCGTTTCTACTGTTCAGACAAATACACAAAGTTTGTAGAAACGAGACATGCAGTCTTCTTGGAGGACGAACTGATGAGGGGGAGCATGGTAGCTCAGAAAATTGATCTTGAGGAGAAGAGGGTGCATGCACCTAATCCGATGATTCAGGAGCCATTTTCTCGCTACCTGTTGTGCCTGCACCAACAATCCCTGAGGTTGCGGTGCAAGCACCTGTTGTAACTCCACCCGTGACAACAAGGAGTGAAGTTTCGAAACCTGTCCGTCAGGAGCCGACTGAACCCTTTGTTGAGCATGAAAGGGAGCTGCAGTAGCCACCTCTAATAGATGTACCAGAAGTTGAGGTACATAATGAGCCAGAGAATGAGGTCCTTAGAAGGTCCAAAAGAGTCAAGAAATCAGCTATTTCTACTGATTATAAAGTTTATAATACAGAAACAGTTCATATGGAAGGTGACCCCACTTCATATGAAGAAGCTATGGGAGGCCCCAACTCATCGAAGTGGCTAGAGGCCATGGAAGATGAAATGAGGTCGATGAGTTCCAACAATGTTTGGGACTTAGAGGAAATTCCCAAAGGAGCCAAAACAGTAGGCTGCAAATGGGTCTACAAAACAAAGTATGACTCTAATGGGAACATAGAAAAGTATAAAGCGCGTCTAGTGGCAAAAGGATTTACACAAAGAGAAGGGGTAGATTACAATGAGACATTTTCTCCAGTCTCATGTAAGGATTCCTTCAGAATCATAATGGCACTAGTTGCACATTTTGATTTAGAGTTGCATCAAATGGATGTAAAGACGGCATTTCTAAATGGAGATTTAGAAGAAAAAGTGTACATGAAACAACCCAAGGGTTTTTTCATGGAGGGGAAGGAACACATGGGATGCCGTCTAAAGAAATCCATTTATGGATTAAAGCAAGCCTCTAGACAGTGGTATCTAAAGTTTAATGATACCATTAAAAGATTTGGATTTAAAGAAAACATCGAGGACAACTGCGTTTATGCAAAGTTTAAAAGTGGGAAATATATTTTCCTAATCTTGTATGTGGATGATATCCTGCTTGCTAGCAGTGATGTTAGTCTTCTGCGAGAAACAAAGAAGTTTTTGTCCTCAAACTTTGATATGAAAGATCTTGGTGAAGCTTCATATGTTTTGGGCATAGAAATTCACCGAGATAGAAAGAATGGAGTGTTAGGACTATCACAGAAGGCATATTTAGAAAAAGTTCTAATAAAGTATAATATGCATAAGAGTAATGCCACACCTGCTCCGATAGTCAAGGGCGACAGTTTTGGGGAATATCAATGCCCCAAGAATCAATATGAGATCGATCAAATGAAAGCAGTACCTTACGCTTCGGCTGTTGGAAGCTTACAGTATGCACAAGTGTGCACTCGCCCTGACTTAGCTTTTATCACCGGGGTACTCGGTAGATATCAGTCAAATCCAGGCATAGAGCACTGGAAGATGGTAAAGAAAGTATTGCGTTATGTGCAAGGCACAAAAGACCTCATGCTAACCTACAGAAGATCTGATTCCCTAGAGATAAAAGGGTATTCAGATGCAGATTATGCGGGAGATAAAGATGAAAGATAGTCCACAACTGGATATGTGTTCACTCTCGCAGGAGGGGCTATTTCGTGGAGAAGCTGCAAACAGACAATAGTTGCATCATCCACGATGTATGCCGAATTTATAGCATGTTTTGAGGCCACGAATCAGGTGTTATGGCTAAAGAAATTTATACCCGACTTAAAAGTAGTGGATTGTATTGACAAACCAATAAAGATGTACTGTGACAACCAGCCTGTAGTATTTTATGCTCACAACAACAAGTCGAGTAAAGCTACCAGACCAATAGAAGTAAAGTATTATGTTGTGAAAGACAAAATCCAGGATCAAACTATAAGACTCGAGCATATAAGGACAAAGGATATGCTTGCGGATCCGCTAACGAAAGGCTTACCACCCAGTGTGTTCAAGGAACACTTAGCCGGCATGGGTTTAATGACAAGCCTATGATTCCTGGATCATAAGAGGCCCGAAAGTAACAGAATTTGTTTCAAAACAGAAAAGTGTGTAGTGGCTGTCTGATTCTATCGGCAATTGAGCTGTGACGATGAAACATGCTCTATGTACTGATCCGTGATAAAACGAGTAAAGTATAAAGTATAAAGTTAAAAGTAAAGTTGAGATCAAGGAGGAGAATGTTAGATTGATCTCTACCTGTGTGAGCCCAACGGCCCACCAGGCCCCTTTGATTCGCGCCCTGATCGGGGGCGCTCAGCCCATTATGGCTGACGGGCCCCTGTCACCTGCGCTATATAAAGAGGTGGGGGCCGGCGGCTCGAACTACGAGGTTCGTCGCGAGCCGCACACCCCACCGACACACCTACCGATCTAGGTTAGCACAGTGCTGACGGGAAGCCCCGCCATCGCCGCCAGCACCCCACTGCCATCGCCGTCGCCGTGCACCATGGCCACCGGCTCGAGCTCCTCGAGCCAAGGAGCAGGTACTCCTTTCTCTCTCAGATCTCTCTCGATTTCTCCTCTCAGATCACAATGATTCGATGCATAGATAGTACTATTTCGTCGAGATCTAGCCTAGATGGTTAAAGTTAATCTATCACTGTTGTCTCGTGAAACCTTAACCAAACTAATCTAGCGGATCCTTGGGGGGTGAAGGCCGGGGCCGTCCAGCCGCGGGAACTGGAAGAAGGCGACGCCGCCTCGTGAGAGATCCAACCTTGTAGGTCTTACATTATCTGTGTGCGGAGCAAGACTCGGAGTGGATCAGCGCTGAGCTGCTCTATCGTGCATGTGAGGAGGACGCCTTCGTCTGGCAACTGCATTAACTGGAGGTGAGCCTCGCTCGCAGGTGGCGGTCGACGGCCTTGTGCCCAGGTACGTGTGTTCTCTTCTGAATATCAGAGTCAGTTAGAGTGTGCAGTCCAAAGAATGATTCGGAGATGGAACGAAGCTCCAAAATAATAATTCAGTGTTCTGGTATTTGTGAGAGCTTGTACGTTGTACCTTGTAGGCCTGCGCTGCATTGATTATTAAAACCCTCAAATGTTGCAAAGCAGCTTGGCTTCAATAAAGAAAAGATGTGCCTGGGTCTGTTTGTTGCTAACTCAACAAAGTTGAAAGAATTCCGTGTTTTTTTTAAAAAAACGAGGGCAAAAGATTTGCCCTATTTCCATTAAATAAGAAGTTTATAAGAAAGTAAATAGTTAATTATTACACGGATTACTCTTCCGGCATCAAATCACCCAACCGCTTTGCCCCGGCAAGAACCCAAAGCCTAGCCTCACACTTGATCTTATCTAAGATTACAAAGAATTGAGAAGTCTTGCGATGGAAGACTCTAGCGTTGCGCTGCTTCCAAATCTCCCAAACAGTGAGTAAGACTAAAGAGTCCAGCCCCTTTCTATGAGGGCTCGATCCCTCCGCCATTGAGGACCACCATTCATGGATAGATAGACCCGCCCAAAGCCTAGGGAAAATGCCTTGCAAGCCAAGCCAATCCTTGAGATTCTCCCATATAATTCCGTGTTTTATTAATCCAAGGGCAGGATATAGATGTGCTTCATAATGATAATGCTGCCAAGAAACAACATGCCCTGGGAATCCCTCTGCCGAATACTATGGAATTCATAGACTTAACTTAGTTACACGACTGATCTGAAATATCACAAGAGGAATGGAAAATAATAAAGGAATGGAAAATAATAACTTAGTTACCCCATGCATCAAGGTCAGAGGTCGGCTGATCTGAAATATCACAAGAGGAATGCAAAATAATAAAGGAATGGAAAATAATAACTTAGTTACCCCATGCATCAAGGTCAGAGGTTTTTTTGGGAGCAAATCGAAGCAAGCTTTGGGTTCCTTTCATCATTCTTTGGTAGTCTGATTGGGGAATAAAGATAACCAGCAAGCTCTTACAGTACTTCGTTGTTGCTTCAAATCAGGAGCTTGCTTCTTAGATACTCCTATTTTAATAGCTTGAGTGCACTGGGTTTAGCTTCAATACGACTGTATCTGAGATCAAATGCTAGCATTCAACGTGAATTGTCTAATAAATACTCCCTCCGATCGGAAATAAGTGTCGTTGGTTTTGTACTAGCTTAGTGTAAAGTTTGTACTAAGTTACCGACATTTATTTCCGATCGGAGGGAGTATGTATTTTTTTTGGTTTTGTGCATTCTCTACTCTCACAGTTTTTTTAGTAAAAAAATACAATATTGATCATCTTTACTATTAAAGCGAAATAGGTGTCCATGTTGTCACACTTTTCTGATTTTGCCCTCAGGCAAGATACCAAATTACCACCAATGCCATTAAAATAAATCAAAAGAAAGAAAAACTCTCACATCTAACAGATACTAACTAATCTTCCAACTAAACACTGGGAACTCCTCTTTTTCTGGTATGATATGCACGGTACAACAACAAACTCCACTTTTTCTAAAACAAACAAGGTACATCCATCTCTCATACCGGCCGCGTCCGCTAGCGAATCCATTTTCAAAACAGGATATGGAGCTAGCTCGTACCCCACCCCAGGCCTAACAAAGAGATTCCCGTTGTAATTATTTCCTGAATTAGTATACCCGATTACCCCAAAAAAAGAATTAGTATACTATTGAAATTTAAATATTCTACATTAAATTAAATTGACAGTGTTCCAAAATTTTCTACGGTGGTAACCTGATTGTAAATGAGTGTACGAAAAGTTTTTGTATTGCTGTCATTGCTGATGAACATGATACCAGAACCGTCGAAAATGTGAGCATCAAGCAACCGTGGGTGCGGTAGTTCCTGGGGAGCAGAAGAGGACCGTGCTGCAATGTGCGCGTCTCGGTGGATCGCATCGGTCAGGAGCCATGAGGATTCTATGTTGGAACTATCATGGTTTAGGTCTGTCTGATACAGCTCAATAACTCATGTGGCTTAAGCGGCTGTATCAACCAAAGATTGTTTTTCTTTCCGAGCCTAGACAGAATAAGAACTATGTGGAGGGGCTTAGATGGAGGTTGGGCCTTAAGAACATTGTAATGTTTAAGAAAAAAAGAAAAAAAGGGGAGGACTAGCGACAGGTACTTGGGGCACAACAATCATGACTATGCAAACCTCGCCGGCAGTGAGAGCCAGTGCTTGGACACAACATCAGAACCAGCTTTGACTTATCATCTGCATCCATGCATTCGATTGAGGGTAGCCCTAGGTGCGATAGTTTAAAATTTTAATTTTTGATTAGGCTGCAGGTTAAACGCACAACACACAAATTTATCAAATGCTAAATCATGTAGATAAAACAGGTAGCTACGATGTATTAACTGAGGTGGCTATAGTTGCATCCATTTGTTTGAATGATACATCATTTAGAACAACCGCTACATTGGTAGCAGCCTCAAAGTTCGTTGTCAGTATTATCCCTCCGTTCCAACCTAATATCGTAGATTTCTTCTAATTCAAACTTTTCTAAGTTTGACCAGAGTCACAGAAAACATGTGATGGCAACTACACATGAACAAGCTTGTCTCCAACGCTCAAAGTGCATTCATAACGAAAAGAAGCATCCATGATAACTTTTGTATGTAAGGAACTTGGCAAGGAAGATGCACAAGTCAAAAACTCTGACCCTCCTCTTTAAGCTAGATATCAAAAAAGCTTTTGCTTCGGTGCGATGGGACTATTTGATGGAGTTGCTACAACATTTGGGATTCCCTAGAAAATTTCGGGACTGGATCGCGGCTATCCTTTCATCCTCCTCATCGAGAGTGCTCCTCAATGGCATTGCCGATGACCCGATTAAGCATGGTAGAGGGCTTCGTCAAGGGGACCCCTTGTCGCTACTTCTTTTCGTGCTAGCCATTGACCCTCTACACCACATTCTACTATTTGTTCTTTGCAAACGAACTCCGCTGTTGTGTGTGTGCATTGATCCTGTAAAAAAATGTGTGCTCTATTTATCACCGTTGTTTTGTGTGTGTGCTTTGTTCTAGCTAACGTTGATTGCTAGCTTTGTGTCATGCTTTTTCTGCCGGGTGTTGGGATGCATCACTACAAGAAATATGCTCATTAGTGACCTTTCTATTTTGACCGTTGGAGCTTTGGTCATAAATCTATGACCATTTCACATCAAATGGTCGTAAGCCGTTTAAGAGGGACCAAAGCTTAAATTCTTACGACCATTTTGGTTCGAAAGGTCATAATTTCTATGCATAAATTGGTCATAATCATCTGATGTGATTTAGGACCTCTTTTTTTAGCCAATCATGATTAATATAGATGGTCTTTACTACTTATTTAGGATGCATTAAAATGATATGGCGGACACCTCAGCAATTTTGCTTACATGTCATACCTATGTGTCATTTTTCGCTTATGTGGCTGGATAACACCTAAGTTTAAACCTTCCAATGGGACCCATATATTGATCTATTGACCAACACCTAGGTCAAACTAGGTTTGAACCTTCTAATGACAGGTGGGACCCATATATTGACCTATTGACCAACACCTAGTTCAAACTATACAGCCTACCCAATGACCAATGTCCTGATATGCCACCACCATCTTGACAGGTAGGCCCCACACCACCATGCTGACAAGCAGGACCCATCGAACTGATATGCGGACCCCACTCCACGACCTGACAGAGATGCCCCACCGGCCACGATATATTTTGCTAATATTGCAAAAAAAAGTGAGCACAAGGAAGTTCAAACTAGCGACCTCATCAGCAGCCAATACAACACTAACCACTGCGGTGCACTAACAGCTTGTGTTAGACTAGCTACTCGTGGGTCTTTTAAACATAACAGAATCCCACCATGCCAAACTGCCAGTAGGTCCTGCCATACAAGCGATAGAAGAGTAGAGTGGATAATACCAATATTACTGAAAAAGGAGCGTGAATGGGGTTCGAACCCCATACCTGCAGGCGCACACAAAGTCCTACTACCACCAAGCCACTCCACGCCAAGTAAAAGATTTATAGGTCGGACCTTTTTTAGTAAAGCCGCACGCTAGATGGGCCTTCCCAGCCCATAGCTAATATGTCTTTGGCAGTTTGAGGGGAAAACAAATACGGGCTTCCCAAGAGTTTGAGCCCAAATAAATTTTAAAATTATTTTCTCTTTTGCAAACAACTAAACACAATATTTTGAGTAATGTCTTAGTAAAATTTGCATGCAATGTCAAATCAAGATGATCCAAAAATTACATAAGTTGATCTCGATAAGATGCATGACTTTTTATGCTACAACTTTTGCTATTTTACCGATATAATTTTAAACATTTTTTTATAAAAAACATACGGTCAAAACGGTCGGCGTGACCATTCTTAGCTAGCGATGAACTACTAAAAAAATCTTAATGGATCTCTAATTAAATAGTATATTGTGTATCTAAATATGATTTTTTTAAAAAATTATGAGAAATCTATGAAGCACTTGTAGTTCAAAATTGGCCCGCTTCCTGCTGAATCATCTAAAAGTTGTCAAAATTGTTAAAAATACGTATAAAAGGTTTGAGGTTTAACCAATAGGTTAAATATACAAATAAAGTGGTCTATTATTTTGTGAGATTTGGTTGGCTCAATTATCAAAGTGATCTTTGGTGGTTGCTTCACAAAAAAAACTATTTATGGCACTCGGAAAATGGAAAATGAGTTTTTTGTCCAAAGAAAATGAAAACTTCCTTAAACGAAATTATTTGAAATTCCAAGTCGTACAATTTTGCATAACATGGGATTATTTGAAGGAACTATGCCATGGTTGTGGCCATGACATTGGTCATTTGGCTTGAAAGTCATGAATCTTCATAGATGATAGCTCTTTTATGAATAGAATTTTCCAAAATATTTACTATTCAATGTTTCTTATTTTTCCTAGAAAATAGGACACACAAAATGACACAATGCGAAGGTTTTATAATTTTTTTAAAATTTCTTATGCCGATTTTAAAATACGGTCAAAACGGTCGGCGTGACCATTCTTAGCTAGGGATGAAATACTACAAAAATCTTAGTGGATCTCTGATTAAATATCATATTGTGTATCTAAATATGATTTTTTTTAAAAATATGAGAAATCTATGAAGCACTTGTGGTTCAAAATTGGCTCGCTTCCTGCTGAATCGTCTAAAAGTTGTCAAAAATGTTAAAAATACATAAAAAATGTTTTAGGTTTAACCAATAGGTGAAATATACATAGAAAGTGTCTATCATTTTGTGAGATTGGGTTGGTTCAATTATCAAAGTGATGTTTGGTGGTTGCTTCACAAAAAAACCATTTATGGCACTTGGAAAATAGAAAATGAGTTTTTCGTCCAAAGAAAATGAAAACTTCCGTAAACAAAATTGTTTGAAATTCCAAGTCGTACAATTTTGCAGAACATGGGATCATTTGAACAAACTATGCCATGGTTGTGGCCATGACATTGGTCATTTGGCTTGAAAGTCATGAATCTTCATAGATGATAGCTCTTTTATGAATAGAATTTCTCAAAATATTTGAAATATTCAATGTTTCTTATTTTTAGTATAAAATAGGTCACACAAAATGACACAATGCAAAGGTTTTATATATTTTTAATTGTTTTTGAATTTCTTATGCCAATTTCAAAATGCGGTCAAAACGGTCGGCGTGACCATTCTTATCTAGGGATGAAATAATACAAAAATCTTAATGAATCTCTGATTAAATAGCATATTATGTATCTAAAATGATTTTTAAAAAAATTAGGAGCAAACTATGAAGCACTTGTAGTTCAAAATTGGCCTACTTCATGCTGAATCGACAAAAAGTTGTCAAAACTGTTAAAAATAACTGTTGGTTCAATTATTAAAGTGATCTTTGGTGGTTGATTCACAAAAAAACCCATTTATGGCACTCAGAAAATTGAAAATGAGTTTTCATCCAAAGAAAATGAAAACTTCCTTAAACAAAATTGTTTGAAATTCCAAGTCGTACAATTTTGCAGAACATGGGATCATTTGAACAAACTATGCCATGGTTGTGGCCATGACATTGGTCATTTGGCTTGAAAGTCATGAATCTTCATAGATGATAGCTCTTTTATGAATAGAATTTCTCAAAATATTTGAAATATTCAATGTTTCTTATTTTTAGTATAAAATAGGTCACACAAAATGACACAATGCAAAGGTTTTATATATTTTTAATTGTTTTTGAATTTCTTATGCCAATTTCAAAATGCGGTCAAAACGGTCGGCGTGACCATTCTTATCTAGGGATGAAATAATACAAAAATCTTAATGAATCTCTGATTAAATAGCATATTATGTATCTAAAATGATTTTTAAAAAAATTAGGAGCAAACTATGAAGCACTTGTAGTTCAAAATTGGCCTGCTTCATGCTGAATCGACAAAAAGTTGTCAAAACTGTTAAAAATAACTGTTGGTTCAATTATTAAAGTGATCTTTGGTGGTTGATTCACAAAAAAACCCATTTATGGCACTCAGAAAATTGAAAATGAGTTTTCATCCAAAGAAAATGAAAACTTCCTTAAACAAAATTGTTTGAAATTCCAAGTCGTACAAATTTGCAGAATATGGGATCATTTGAACAAACTATGCCACAGTTGTGTCCATGACATTGGTCATATCCGATTTCAAAATACGGTCAAAATGGTTTAGGTTAGATGGTTTTGGTGTCATAAAACTAACCATCTCCATCTCATTAATTAATTTGGTCCACTAGGAGTAAGAGATATTTTACAATTTAATTTATTTTCTATATGTTAATTGGAAAAAGGGTTTTAAAGAAGAACAAAAAAAGGACAATCCAACCCAACCATTGCAGCCAATCAGATTGTACGACTTTCTTCCCCACGGATCGCCCCAGAGAAACTTATCTAAACCGCCCATGCGCCGCTGATCCAACGGACCGAAACGGTCAAAACTACCCAACCCAACCCTAACCAAACCCAAACCCTAACAACCTCCTACCACAGGCAAATTGCTCCTCGCCTATCCAGTTGCCGCCGCCGCCCCTTCTGCCTGCGTGATCCAGTTGCGGCTGCCACCCCCTTCTCCTCTGTTGGATGCGCCATCCAGGGGTGCCTCGTGAGCTCACCTCCTCCCTTCTCATCATCCAGCGTCGCTGCAGATCTCCCCCACCGTGCCCCGACATATTCCCCTACGGGATCCGCCGCCACCCATGGTTTTGCACACCGCTGTGCTCAACCACTCAAGATCCACGGCGAGGTCGACCTCTCCTCGCCGAGTCCTAGTTCCACGAGAGGAGGTCAAATCTCAGATGAGAGGAGGAAGGCGACTGGAGCGCACCAGCAGCGGGTGCGGACAACCTTCTGCTAGAAGTTGTAGGAATAGTTCCTCCTCCCCTCTCCCGTTTGTTGTCATATTTACCACGCGGTGATTCGCTCATAGTAGTGCACTTATTTTGTTAATTTGTAGTAGAGCACTAGAACAGAGAGCTTCTTTTTCTGCCGTATCTGATTATAGTTAATGATAGAAGAGAAAGGTCACTGTGATGCCTCCATACATCTTTTGATATTGTAACTCATTCCATTGCTGAATCAGTTGGTCATTTGATATTGATATTAATTTGAGGCAATGCATATATTTATGATTGTTTTCTTCTTCTTTATCATGATAGTAATCCAGCTTATCTTCTATAGCGTGACAGTAATCCAGTTTATCTTCTATATCATGATAGTAATCCAGTTTATCTTCTATAGCATGACAGTATTAATGCAATGTCCAAGACATTAATTACCTGAACTAGTTCATGTATATATTTGGGTGCTATGTAATTAGAAAATGTCTGTGATCGACACGGAACAGACGGCAAACCGAGTAGACGGCAAACCGAGCAGACGGTAGGTGGACTCCACACGGAGCAGCCACAGCATTGTTCCTGTCCATTGGTTCTGCTGACCGGCTTGGACCGGAGGATGAGTCCGTGCTTCTTCCTGGAAACTCTATCCACTACTACTACAGGTACCTCGCCAATGATGGCTATTTCTGTTAATTTTGAGCTTCTATAGCATGACATCCAGTTTATCTTCTATAGCGTGACAGTATTAATGCAATGTCCAAGACATGAATTACCTAAACTAGTTCATGTATATATTTGGGTGCTAGGTAATTAGAAAATGGCTGTGATTAGAAAATGTGCTCATATGTTCTTGCGTCATCATACAGTTTGTGATACTCTTGAGCTATTTGCCTGGTAGGACTGGACAGATGGTAGGTGGACTCCACACGGAGCAGCCGCAGCATTGGGCATGTCCACTGGTTCTGCTGACCATCTTGGACCAGAGGATGAGTCTATGCTTCTTCCTTGACTCTCTATCCACTACTACTGCAGGTTCCTTGCCAATGATGGCTATTTCTGTTAATTTTGAGTTTCTTTTGTTGTGAGATTGTATCATCTTTGGGAATCCTGTGTGATTTTCAGATTTTCGTGTGTTGTCTGGTGGTGATAGTTTGGCTGGCGTCTTTCTTGTTCTTGGCTTAGCGTTTGCTCTGGCTTGTGTGTTCCAGTAGGAGTGTTGCGTTTTAGTTTCTCTCGTAAATGCTTGTTGGTTTGGGAGTCTGGGAGTAGTGTTAGATTAGGTGGTTTACTGATCTCTTGCGCTTACTTTGTAGTGGCACTTGCTATGCTGCAAGAACTTGTTGTATTTCGTTTCGTGCTTTAATAAAAAGCAGGGCTGCGGCCTTTTTTTCTAAAAAAAAGATTGTATCATCTTTCTATATATTGTGGACTTTTTATATGAGTGTGTATTGTGGTAGTTCCGTCACAGCATTCTGTTAGCAAAATGAAATCAGACAATTAGCATAGCAGTGTTTGTTAATCTCCTATGGTTGCTTCATTCTAGTGATACTCTGTAATGGAATAGTTTTGTCCCCCTATTCTTGGCTGGATACTTCTCTGTGATTTATCATGCATCATTTTGTTCTCTAGTAGTACTACACCACTAGTTTCTGTTTAGCTATATGGGTAACACTTGTTTAACAAACCATGTCTTATTCGTCTCATATTATGTTTTTTTTTGTTTAGCACGCTTATAAACTGTGGTCTCAAGTGTGAGGCTCTGTATATTGTATGATGCTCTCTGACTATTGTTTGGTTCTTACGTTATATCTTATCTATATCATGACACTTGTTTAGTGCAGCTACAATCTACTATGGATACTTCCTGCACAATGTCATATTTTTCGTGGCTTAGGTCAGCGATGAACTGTGATCTGGATGCATGTATTGAGGCTTGTTTTAAATTACTAGTCTTGATGATGAGATAACCCCCTTTCATGTATTTTGCTTTCATAATGGGTATCCTGGACTTTTTATAAACTATCACCACATATATTAATATATGATGGTGTGTGTGTGCAAACCTTAGTTGCAAGGTTTTCCAAAACGAGCTGATATTTTTTTGCTGGCATCTAGGTTCTTTAAATATTTGTGAGGAAAGCCTGCTTGTCTGATTTTGTTCATTTTTGGTAGCCTGGTCAGCGGCAACTCTCATGGTCTTCTTCTTGGAGATGCAGCAACCCAGGTGCTTCAGCAGGAGCTTGACCTGATGATACTCCAGGTGGTATAATTGTTGGTGAACTTCTGCTATGCTAGCTTGAGCTGTTATCAAACATGCATTACGTGATGTATTTATTTATGGCCGTTTGCTGATGTACTAATATCCTGCATATGGTGCATATGGTACTAATATCCTGCATATGGTGCATATGGCAGGAGGAGCCCAGTTTGTTGTGCTCACTAGCGGACGATCTCCGGGATGAGAAGTTGAAGACACTGGAAGCCCTTCACAGCAAAAATTAGAAGTTATTATAGCTAGTTATACTATGAAACTATAATTCCATTATATCTGTGTGTGATATGATGTAATAGACTAACTTAGGTTGTTATTTGAATTATTATTTGTGTTTCTGACTATTCTAATTTAAATATGAATTATATATGTGCACTGAAAATTTGAAATCTGAAGAAAATGGAACCTGACAATGGGACCCTGATTGCTAGAATGTTACAATTGGGACACACTGATTTGAACCTGACAAATTGGACCCACAGACCAAAACCTGACAACTGGGACCCATAATTTGAAAAAAGAAAAATAAAATTATTGAGCCAAAAAGGCCACGGCCCAATACTTAGAATGCTTAAATGGTGGGCTTGGCCCATGTAGCCGACCAGAACTGAAAAATAAATAAATCAATAAGTTGAATTTTTGGGCTTGGTCCATGTAGAGCACCAACGTGGACTGGGCTGAATGCAAATTACGACCGATCAAATTGGTCACAAAATCTGGCACGTAGGATGGCCATGTGGAATCCGATATGGCCTGGCCGGATGGCTAGTGACCAAAATTTTGGTCACAGAATCTATGACCGTCTATTCTGGTCATAACCGTTTGTGACCAACTCCAAAAACTTGGTCACAAAGTCCGTTAGTGATGCTCCACTGCTGACCAACTATTTTTGGTCAAAAAAGGTCATAAACGAAAAATAGTGACCATCTAGTGACCAATATGGTGGGTCATTAGTGAGCAAATTTCTTGTAGTGCATGCCGCTAAAATTGTGCATGCCTGTTATGCTGATTGGAAGGAAACATTCAGCTCCCTCAGGTATCTGCGTGGCTTTCAACAGGAGAGGTCACCGGCATTGGGAAGCTAATAGACCATGACGACTACATGAGAGTCTTTCACACCCAAGTGAACATGCTCTAGCTAAAGATAAATGACTCACGCACCATACATAGCAGCCACAGATACTGGCACTTGTTTCTTTGAACACCAACGGAGAGAGACAAAGAGTAATGTGGAAGGGATGAATGTGCAAAAAATATGCAACATACCAACATTGTTACCTATTTCCCCCCTCAGATTCATTAAGGGGTGGTTTTGGACCGGAGGACAATGCAGATGAAGGAAACTCTGGGGACATGTAGCAATATAGAGAAAGAGAGGGAATGAGAGATATATATAGACAGGGAGGGTGATGGAGAAAGGGACAGAGGTAGGGGAGAGATGTGACTTCCGATACATACCCCTCCACGCCAAAAGCGGTACTGGTCAAGTTGTCGCACTAGCACACTTTTATGTGGGTTGTCAGGGTTTTTTATCTGATCTGGATTTACTCTAAAGGAAGCTGAAGGAAAATCCGAGAATTAATATGAGAGTGAAATATAGAAGGCAATACAAAAAATAGACGGGGACTCGCTGCAACGCGCGGGCATTTAGCTAGTAAGGATAGGGGTGATCTCAAAGAAGAGAATAAAAAGTTGGAATACAAGATTGCTGACATGCTCAACGTTGGTGACCAGAGCAAGACCAAGCTGAAGAGGATCAAAAGTCCATTTTTCATCGATAAATTTTAATAATTTAGCTACCTATGCTTATGTTAAGACTATTTGCAATTTCGATTGCGGGTTAGATAGACATGTCTTGGAGTAAATTGTATCAACAGTTCTAAGAGTTGAACTATGTAAGGACTCAGTTCTCGGTTATGTCTGGTGACCTATAATTTTACACTGAAATTACCTATGAATTGTACTATAATTTACATGTTAAATCAATTCTGACATCCCAGTTGGCAGTGCTACAAGCATATACAATAGTGAGTTTTTAGAATTTTTCTGTATACTCTAATTTGAATTCTGAAGTATATTTCATGGTGATTTTACATATTCGATAAACAAAATAATATTCCATATTTTGAACAAGAAATGACAAAAAAATTAACATATAGATTGCAGCATTTATCTATTTGATGCGCGCACTTAATACATTGATTGGCAAAGCTTGACATAAACTTTCGCAATGAAACTATTTAGACACAAACTTAAAAAGATTAAACTACTTAGACATAAACGTAAGAAAATTAAGCTATTTAGACATGGGAACCATCATCCGCCCTAGAAGTTATATGAACCGCCCCTCTTTGGCCAGTGCAAGCTCCTTGCAGAGGAGCTCTGCATACTTGGTCTTAACGGCAAGCATCTAGTTGGGGAGGCCAACCTGCTCAGTCAATGTGTTGTTCACCACCATGACTTGCTTTACTGTCAATAGATCAGATGACACCAGACTGTTCAGCTTCTCTAGTTCCTTCAGCGAGACCTCTTGCTCCTTCAGCACCCCCTCTTGGAGAAATATCATCTGGTCAGTCAGCCTGTTGTGCTCCTCATAGGAATAATCTAAATCCTTATCTTTCTTCCTCATATTGGTCGTGAGGTCCTCAATGACTTGCAACTCGATCGGCATAGCCGTAGTGGGAGGGGCATCAATAAACTATCTGAACCTGCCAGAAGTTTTATGTATATGGCCAACAATTGAAATTGATCCTAATAATGATAAATTATAAATACATAAGAAATGATCAGAACTGATGCACGACAGGGAAACCTACCACTGGATAGCCCCATGCGATCCATCATCGACTACTGGCATGAACTTCGCGTGGGGAGCGGGATCCTTTTGTCCGTGACCTCCGTCTCGTTCCTTCTTTTCACACCAGACTAGGGTGCTCTAGCGTCATCGCTGGCCGGGAAGGAGGATGAGCACTACGAGGATGGTGCTGAAAGAGAATGTGAAACGAGAGAGGAAGGATTGAGCAGTGTGCAACGTAAATGAGGAAGAGTTCTCTACACATAAACATAGAAGGCGCATGGAATGAGAGGGAGGTTCACCCGGAAGCCACGAAAATTAACCAACCAACGTGTCCCACTAACGCACAAGCTCCTGCGGTTCATCGATTGAACTGCTCTGACACGTGTAGAACACCAGTGCGCTGAAATTACTGATCTTCACCTATCTGACAAAATTATGGAATGAAAAAATTATCGATGCGAGTAGTGCTTGCACAAATAGTAGAAAATCTGAGTGAATGACATTTGAGCATATTTGGACCCACATGTCATCACATGTTCTGTACCTAGTTGTTGTCTTGAATGATCAGCGCGGCTGCTCACATTACGTAGTTGTGACACTCAACTAGTTGATCATCACTGATATGTGTGCGCCGAGCTAAAATACTAATCTCTTTAAAAGTATTATTTGGCAACATTTTGGGAAACTAAAATCTAAAGTCAACAAGAAATACTAATTGGTTCAGAAACACAAGAATGAATATATCAAGCAGCTATTGTCCTAGAGTGTAACTAAAAGATCCTACTCTGAATAAATTAGGCCAAGTAACTGTAACAAGTTGTCAACATTTTGATATCATCTTGTGAGAATGACTTCATTTA
The DNA here is from genome assembly GCA_007115705.1 of Dactylis glomerata. NCBI lineage: Eukaryota > Viridiplantae > Streptophyta > Magnoliopsida > Poales > Poaceae > Dactylis > Dactylis glomerata. The sequence continues at coordinate 2,107,852 of QXEO01000309.1, read as the reverse complement.
GCATACATAATGATGAATGTGCGTAAAATGTGATATTTGTTCAATACAATACTATGTGTTCACCAGTTTTCAATTTCATTACTAGGAAAATCTCTTAAAGGTATAATGTATAACTAATCAAAAACCTAGACTATATATCCAACATTTTTTTGAGAGTGAAACCTCCCAAACTCTAAAGATGTAATGACCCGAAAAGTAGCAACGTTTTAAGACTCGATTGCAAATAACAAATTTGAATTGCATGCATTTGAAATTGTGAAAAATTAAAACTTTTGTTTTGGAAGGTATGAGTGATTGAAGTTGAACTCTAGTGTTGAGTTTTGACTTAGGTCAAAACTAGGAATTGAAATTCAAATTTCAAAATGAATTCATATTTTCAAATTTAGAAAAATAAAATTTGAATTAATTTGAATAGAATCCAAAAGATTCAACGTTCGTTATTTGAATTGTGTGATTCACCACAAACTTAGTGATTATGATCTCAAAATTGAGGTTTGACTTATTCAAACTTGAGTTCATATTTCCAAAATTAAATAAATAAATAATAAATGACATAATAATTAAAGTATTACAAGCTAGTAATAAAAATAAATATAATTTTATTTCTGATATCAAGGTATTGTTACAATAATTTTGATACAAGTAATAAAAGAATGAAATTACAATATAGGAAACCCTCATACAAACTAAATAAAAGAAAATAGAAGAAAACCTAAAAAAACCTAATCTTCATCTTCTTATCTTGATCTTATAACCTGCACACAAAAACAATCAAAAGATCTTGGCAAATCCAAATGTTGGATTTTCAAATCCATTTTAATTTAGAATCCAAGTTCAAGTTTAGGAACTTGTCCTAAACCTTGTGTTGAGTCAAGGCAAAGGAAATCAAACCAAAATACAAGTTAGATACTAGAACTAGATGGCAAGCCAAAGCAAGATAGGAACCAGAACTAGAACCAGTAGTGCCCATAGAGACCAAAACCAAGTGTTGTACCCAGTAGATGGTCACAAACCATAAACAAGTAAAGACCAAGTGTAGCATATGTTGTTCTGTCAAGCACCAGAGAAGCTTCAGACCAAGATCAAACATAGCATCCAAGTAAAAGTAGTACTAGCCAGTAGCATAGAGACTAGTACATCAAGCAATACAACATAGAAATAGTAGACAGAGTAGTAAATCACTAGAAAATCACCTCAACCTTGGATTCTTGGAAAAGATTGCAAGTCTAATGAACACTGCACAGTTCATCACACCTGTCACAGAAAGCTTATCCAACAAATATAAGAAAATACTAGTTACTGTCAGCAAACCAAGGAATTAAACCAAATTCCAAAACCCTAAAAATTTGAAGAAACCAATTTAGGAAATTACCAAAATAGCCCTTTACCTACATGCTAGTTTAGGCATATGGAGATACAATGAATCGATGCTAGAATCCAAACTAGAGAGGCGGTATAAGCACCTTAGTCACCATTTGCATGGCACATAGGTGTCAGCAGCAGCACATCCTTATAGACCTATAAATAGGACCCGAAACCCAGCCTTGAAGATCACAAATCCTCACAAAGCTCATAAGAAACACTCTCAGACCAGAGGTTGAGAGAACTGAGCTAAAGAATCACCTTGAGGCAAGAGGCTCAAGGAGAGGAACTCCAAACACACCCACTGGTGTGAAGGAGAAGATCTAAAGGAGCCATTGGAGCAAGAAATGGAGCCAGGAGGAGAAGAACTGCCACAGATCTTCATCAAGCACACTTAGTAGACTACAAAGGTTATAGCTAAAACCCTAGGAGTAATAGTAGTAGTGAGAGGGAGTGGTAACTACTTCCTAGAACCCTAAGCCCCTGCTAGGTGTTCTCTGGCCAAGGATAACAGCCTCAGTATGCTCAAAGGCCTAGCATAGTAAACCACTAGAGGACCTTACCTTAGTCCAAATAGAAGTAATAGTAGCAATCATGCAACTGACAGTGCATGTACAAGTTCATATAGAAGTAGCACAGACAGTTAAAGAACATTTAACAAAAATATACAAACATACACATGCAATCTATGAATTATGGATGCTTAGCACATTCATAAGTAACAGCTACACAACTAAGTAGAAACTAAATAGGTACTGTACATGTTAACTGAAAACACAATAGTTAACTGAAGACATAACTTAACTAAAGAAATGACAGTTAACTGAATTTTAACAGTAGAAGTAGATTAAGAGATCATGAGCAAGCAAGCATGATCATGTCGAGTACCAGTAGCCATTATAACATACTAGAACACTCTAGAACCTACTAGAACCTATTCAAATGACCAAAATAATGCGACACTATTAACTGACGAAACTAAAGATTTACCAAAACTTCAGAAGTAAGCAAACAACATGCATTAGAGCTAGATAAGCATAGGAAGCATCTCAGGAGTAGAACAAACACTAGTTTAGCACAAGATCAAGCTAGGATAGTACTAAAACCCTAGGATGCAAACACTGACAGAGGCAAACCCTAGATAGCATCTAGCAGTAGAAACTAGGCTAGATAGAGTAGAGGGAGTAGAAGAGAGAGAGTGTGTGAGAGAGGCACCTACCATGCTGGAGAGGAAGCAAGCTTCCCATTGTCGGAGACGATGCAGAGGCGGCACAGGGAGCTTCCACGGGGAAAGACTCAACCTGCACCTGCCCGAGGTCAAAGTAGAGGATGTAGAGGACATAGAGGAGGTAGAAGAGCACCCCAGGACCAGCCATAGTCCTAGGAGGACTAGAGAGCATCGCCAGAGTTGGGCTCAACTCAATCACCAAAACCCTAGATCCAACTAGGTGTCAATTCAAACCATAAGGGATGCAATCAAGGGGGATTCTTGGATATGATTATAGAGCGGAAGGAGGCGATCTGATTGAGCACTAGCGCAACGCCATCACTGGCCGGAGACAGCCGGGATGGCGAGGCGACGGCGAGGGCAACATGGTCGCCATAGCGAGTGAGAGGGTGAGGTCGAGCGAGCGAGTGAGAGAGAGTGGGCCGATGTGGTCCGGTTCAGACCATACCAGTACGGGTTTAGACCCATTTGGTCTGACCAGTGTGCCCAGTGGCAAAACAAACTTTTCAGAATTAGTTTAAATACAATAATAGGAATTAAAGCCTAGGAAACTCCGAAAAACAAAATAAAAATAGTTTTGAACTCAAAAAATACAAGTAACCCAACTAACTTAAGTATAGAATTATTTGAGTACTTTCATTTTTATGAATTTTTGAACTAAAAAAATCAAGGTGAAACTTGATAATTCAAAATGAAATCTTAACAAGTGTTATTTAAATACTTTGAATGAGAAAATTAAATTCTTATACATATATGAAAATTCTAAAGGAATATTAACACATTCCTAAAATAGTAGTATCACTTTTGATTATTCTTTCCCAATATACACTTTGCCGAAATCCCGCTGTATGAACACGATTTGTTACAACCTTCTAACGATTCGAAATCCTTCCATGCTACTCTTGAGTATGCTAGTTTATAGATGGAGAATTCACTATATAGTTGGTTTGTCGTTTCATTATGTGACAAATAAAGTGTATAAGAAGAAAGGATCGATGAAATTTGATAGTACTATTGGAACAATAAAGTTTGAATAATTGATTGAAAACCAACACACTCAAAAAGAGAATGAAATAAAACACCAATGAAAACATTGCATAGCATATAGTTGCATTAGGAAGTGATTTGAAGTTTTGAAGTTTTTCTTAAGAATTGATTGTTAATCCAGGACCCGAGGTCAAGGGTCAAGCAGAACCTTCGAACTGCATTATCTTGCAATTATCAGGCAAGTTCACCCTTGCACTTAATACTATTTTGTATAAACCTTTAAAAATGAATCACTGATATGTCTCAAATGTATATATTATTTTTTATGCTCCATGCTTGCTTTTACACCATTTACTTTGTGTTTTGTTTACACTTCGTGGCGTTTTTATGCATTTTCTGGAACTAACCTATTAACGAGATGCCACAGTGTCAGTTCCCTGTTTTCTGCTATTTTTGTGTTTCACAAAAGTTACATAGGAAATATTCTTGGAATTGGACAAAACAAAAGCTGAAGTCCCTCATTACCTGACACGAAGACAGAGTCCAAAGGAGAGTTGGAGGCGGACCAAGGGGCGGCCACACCTGGTGGTGGCGTGGGCCACCCATAGGCCGCGCTCCTAACATCGCCCTTCCGCCTATTTAATCCCCTCAACGGGAAAATCCTAAGGGCCCAAACTCTTTTCCAGAAAACATACTGCAAGCCGCCACCATCATCGACGCGAGATCAGGAGGGTCCAAAAGCTCTTCCTGGCACCCTGTCAGACAGGGGAATCACCACCGGAGGCCTTCTTCATCACCATTCCTGCCTCCAGAGTGATGTGTGAGTAGTCTACCTTGGACTACGGGTCCATAGCAGTAGCTAGATGGATGTCTTCTCCTCCATGTCCTTCATGTTTAGATCTTGTGAGCTACCTATCATGATCAAGATCATCGTTATGTAATTCTACATGTTGTGTTTGTTGGGATCCGATGAATATTGAGTACTATGTCAAGTTGATTTGTGATTTATCATCTCTATGTTATTTATGATCTTGCATGCTCTCTGTTGCTAGTAGATATCTTGGCCGAGTAGATGCTAGTGACTCCAAGAGGGAGTATTTATGCTCGACAGTGGGTTCATGCCTCTAGTAATATGGGAGAGTGACAATTACTTCTAAGGTTGTAGATGTGTTGTTTCTACTAGGGAGAAAACAACAATCTTGTGTTTAAGGACATTTGTATTATTTACATTACACACTTTGCTTAAGGTGATAATCTGTTGCTTGCAACTTAATACCCAACGGTTGTTCGGATGATATCCGGCGGGTGGATTATTAGTCATAGATGCAGTTGGATTACGGTCTATGTATTATGTTGTAATGCCCAAGTGAATCTCATAGTGATCCTCATGACATGTACATGCATTTGCATTCTTTATTCTGTCAATTGGCCAACTGTAATTTGTTTACCCAGCATGTTATTTATCTTTATGGAGAGACACCTCTAGTGAACTGTGCACCCCGGTCCATTCTTTTACATTCATATTACCATTTACTTTCTACAAGCATTATTTACTCTCTTGCAAACAAACATCTATTACCACACGGTACGTTTAATCCTTTGTTTACAGCAAACCAGTGAGATTGACAACCTCACTGCAAGTTGGGGCAAAGTATTTTGGTTGTGTTGTGTGCAGGTTCCACGTTGCTGCTGGCGCCAAAGCTACACCCCAGATAGGCGCCATAAACAAATTCTCTAGAGCAGTCGCCAAAGCCAGCTAGCATCAACCTTCAGAAGTGGTTTCTTTCCCCTACTGGTCGATTAAACCTTGGTTTCATACTGAGGGAAAACTTGCCGCTGTGCTCATCATACCTTCCTCTTGGGGTTCCCAACTGGGCGGCTAGCTCCGCTATCAAGCACTTTTTCTAGCGCCGTTGCCGGGGAGAAAGAGGATTTCTGCAAGGGGAGTCTCTTGCTTCCAATCTTTTACTTTGTTATTGTTTTGCTTACTTTCTTTGCTTTATTTTTGCTTGGATCTATTTATCCAAAATAAATAAAAATTGGTTCCCTTATAGTTGTTATTTTTGCTTGTCTGCTTTTAGTCTTGCTAGAATGAGTAATCCTGAAGTTGAGGTTCATACTTTTAAGCAACAAGGGGGAGAAAGTTTGAAAGATGCTTGGTACAGAATTAGTAATGCCCATCATAGATGTACAAAAAAGTATTCTACCATGATCCTTCTTAGGAATTTTTATGTTGGTATATCTAGTTGGAATAGGTATGTTCTTGATACTCTCGCAGGGGTAATTTTATGGGTACTCCTGCTTTGGAAGCATGCACTTTAATTGAAAGTATATGAGTACCACCTATTAATGTTGTTAAAACTGAGATCACTTTGGAGGAAGTTATAGAAAAACTGAGCTCTTTAGAGAAAAGTTTGCCAAATCTCCTTGATAACGCTAGCCAGGTTAATGAATCGATAGAAAGTATTGGTAAAAGAATCACTGTTTTACAGGCTAGCACTATCCATGATAGTCAAAACCTTAGGATTGGTAAATTAGAGGAGTCTATGGAAACTTTAAGTTCAATTTTCTATTCTCTTAAATTTAAGAAGGAGAAAGCTTTTGTTGGAAAAGAGCAAAAAATATGTATGTTCCCAAGGTGTCTGTGCCAAAACTGCAGAATGTTTTTAAGATTGGTAAAACTTTTAGTTCAACTAAGAGTGATTTGCAGGTTGAATCATCTTCAGGGGCGTCTAAAGTGCCTATTGTGACAAGTGGTGTTTTCGAGGAAACAATTGATCTTAATGCTCCATTTGAAAATACCTGATTTCCACTTTCTACGCCTAGCTCAAAGGCATTAAAGAAAAGTACTCTTGGGAGATAACCCAATGTTTTCTTTTTCGTACTTTTTCTTTTTGTTGAGTCTTGGAAGTTATTACTACTGTAATGACCTCTCTTTATCATTTTTATTTCGTTTTTGTGCCAAGAAGAACATCTAATTGGAGGAAGGTAAGATTTGGAGAAGTTGCTGTCCTGAAACAGATTTTTGTTATGTACCATAAAAATTCTTGAAAATTCTCAGAACGTCTTTTTGATCTGCAATTTCTTGTGCACATGCCCTAGCTTATTTTCTAACTTTCATTAGTTTTGCACTTTTCGATTTGAGCAACAGAATATTTTCAAAAAAATCGATCTTTACCAGCTGTTCTGTTTTGACAGATTTCTGCCACTATTTGCGTTTGCCTCTTGATCTCTTTCTTTTTGAGTTCTTTTGATCACGGAACTTTTGAGGAAGTTTCTATAGTAGCTTATGCTTTAATGGGTGTTATAATTGAGTTGAAACTGAACCAAAGTGTGGATTTACTATCTTGCATACACTAATGTTGCTAATAAGAATTGTGTGAAGTTTTGTATGAAGGAAGTTTTCAAGTGTAGGGAAAGGAGAATGATGAGATGAGACGAAGTATGGAAAAAAGCTCAAGCTTGGGGATGCCCATGTCACCCCAATAAATATCCAAGAAGTACAAGCATCAAAGCTTGGGGATGCCCCACGGCACCCCTTCTTCATCAACAAAATATCAGGTCATCTTTCAAGACACTATATTTTTATTGCTTCATATGCTATGTGTTTTTCTTAGAGCGTCTTTATTTTCGCTTTCAGTTTTATTTTGTTTTGTTTGCCGCAATAAATGGTTGGACCCCAACATATTTCTTTTGGAGAAGACACACTCTGTTTTCATTGTCTAGAACACTAGTTTTGACTCTTATCGTTCAACGAGTGTTCTCTTTTTCTAGTACTGCGTTTAGTTTTCGTTTTTCACTTTGTTTTTTGTTCAGAACTTGTTAGTTCTTTGTAGCTAGGTGTGTTTATACCTCTGGTCTATGTTGCTTTTCATCTTTAAGAGTTGTTTCAAAAAGGTTGATTGGTGTTGGAAAAGAGTAAAAAGTTTCATGCTTATAGTGGTACAAATGGGAGCTTGTTTAGACTGTGGCTTAGACTTTTGCATGTCATGCTTGATGTTATTTTGATTATATGCTTAGTAGTTTTTGCTGTAGCATGACTTGTCTCAAATGACCGAGATTGCTTAATGTTCCTCTGAAAGAATCATTCGTTGTTTTTATTATATGGGAGCATATTATTGTGGTATTCTCCTCTGATGCTTTATTAGGGTTGACTTGGCGCATGCTTACACCATGTTTGACTTTAACCAGTCGCCTTAGGCCTCTATGATCATTTGGTTTTTGACTTATGATACCACTTTATGCTTTGGTTAATAATGTTTTGTCGCTATGCATGATTATGGCCGTTATTGCTCTCTTAGTTGGTCGTTCCTAGTCTTTTGCTAGCCTTCATCTGTACTGAGAGGGAATACTTCTCGTGCATCCAACTACCAAAAACCAAAGTTTTCCAATGTGTCCACCATATCTACCTATTAGCAATTTGCTATTCCAAGTACATTCGTCTTGCTTTTATCTGTCTTCCAAATTAAACTTTTTGTTATGTGAAAATTAGTTAGTAAAGCTCTCACGAACCTGACGGCACTTGTACTTTCTAGCACTTAATAAACTTGACCATTGTGGCTCTCTTAAGTTGATTATATGCTTGCAAGTTGTAAGTTGAGAGTTAGCTCAGCCATGTTGTCATGGGGCACACTTTCAACATTGCACTTATTTCTATTTAAGTTGATATTATGATCTTTTGTTTATAGATGCTTATCTGTGTGAAAGGAGTTGGAAACTTGTGGAGTTCATGGAGTTTTTATTTGTTCTAGAGAAATGCCTGGGCCGCTAATCTAAACCATGCATCATTCATGGTGGAAATTTATAGCATAACCATAGTGGACATTCGACGACGCATCTCAAAATAAAAAGCTATACCCAATGGTAAATAAAAGAGATGTCGAGGTGTTCATTGTCTATTTGTCTTGTCATTTTGATGTGGGCTAGTTTCCATGTCATCGGGCAGGAGGTACCCCGTTGGCATTCTTGATGATACATGTATGCTTACAATAACAAGAACTTGCTTGGGACCTAAGTCGACTAGCATTGTTTAAGTACTCGTATTCACGGGACATGAGATTTTCAACTTATGATTTGACAAGCATATATCTCATATTTGTACTCACATTAACCTTAACTACTCAAGATGCCTATGATAGGGGCAATGAGAGCTCAAAGCTAGTAATTACCATAATTTTTGGAAGGTTTATAAAAACTTGCAATCCCTGCTTCCCTCTACGAAAGGCCTTTCTTTTACTTTTATGTTGAGTCTTCACCTTATACCTTTATGCACCGTCTAAGAGAGCATAGTTGTCATTCTGAGTATAATGTGCATAGTCCCAAAATTTATTATTGATTGATTCATGATTATGGTTTTGCTTGTTCTCAAATTATTTGTATCTAGTCGCCCTCTTAAACTTGAAGGTGTCCTATGCGTTTATGTTTTGCTACTCCATGAGCGACAAGCTAAATACAACTTTGCTATGTTTTTCTATATGCTTGAAACAAACAATTGACTTTCAATGCATTATTACTCATGATCTTTTGTTTGTTTTACTTTTCATGTTATAACATGGTTGCTAAGTTTTATTGTCAAGATTATATCTCTTATGCCCATGTTTAGAGTACTTTGATCTCAGCACTCAATGCTTTACATCGTTTTGATCAAAATTGTGTTGGTGCATGTCACCTAAAAAATTATTGTTTTGTTATCACTTACCTACTCGAGGACGAGCAGGAGTTAAGCTTGGGGATGCTTGATACGTCTCAAACATATCTGTAATTTTTGATGCTCCATGCTTGTTTTTACACCATTTGCTTTGTGTTTTGTTTACACTTCGTGGCGTTTTATGCATTTTTTTGGAACTAACCTATTAACGAGATGCCACAGTGCCAGTTCCCTGTGTTCTGCTGTTTTTGGGTTTCAGAAAAGTTACACAGGAAATATTCTCGGAATTGGACAAAACAAAAGCTGAAGTCCCTAATTACCTGACTCGAAGACGGAGTCCAAAGGAGAGTCGGAGGCGGACCAAGGGGCGGCCACGCCTGGTGGTGCCGCGGGCCACCCCTAGGCCGCGCCACCAGGGGGTGTGACCCCCTGGTCAACCTCCTGACATCGCCCTTCCGCCTATTTAATCCCCTCGACGGGAAAACCCTAAGGGCCGCCGCCATTGTCGATGCGAGATTGGGAGGGTCTAGAAGCTCTTCCTGGCACCCTGCCGGAGAGGGGAATCACCACCGGGGGCCTTCTTCATTACCATGCCTGCCTCCGGAGTGATGTGTGAGTAGTCTACATTGGACTACGGGTCCATAGCAATAGCTAGATGGATGTCTTCTCCTCCATGTGCTTCATGTTTAGATCTTGTGAGCTGCCTATCATGATCAAGATCATTGTTATGTAATTCTACATGTTGTGTTTGTTGGGATCCGATGAATATTGAGTACTATGTCAAGTTCATTTGTGATTTATCATCTCTATGTTGTTTATGATCTTGCATGCTCTCTGTTGCTAGTAGATATCTTGCCCGAGTAGATGCTAGTGACTCCAAGAGGGAGTATTTATGCTCGATAGTGGGTTCATGCCTCTAATAATCTGGGAGAGTGACAATAACTTCTAAGGTTGTAGATGTGTTGTTGCTACTAGGGAGAAAACAACAATCTTATGTTCAAGGACATTTGTACTGTTTACATTACACACTTTGCTTAAGGCGATAATCTGTTGCTTGCAACTTAATACCCAACGGTTGTTCGGATGATATCCGGTGGGTGGATTATTAGTCATAGATGCAGTTGGATTACGGTCTATGTATTATGTTGTAATTCCCAAGTGAATCTCATAGTGATCCTCATGACATGTACATGCATTGCTTGCATTCTTTATTCTTTCAATTGCCCAACTGCAATTTGTTTACCCAGCATGTTATTTATCTTTATGGAGAGACACCTCTAGTGAACTGTGGACCCCGGTCCATTATTTTACATTCATATTACCATTTACTTTCTACAAGCATTATTTACTCTCTTGTAAACAAACATCTATTACCACACGATACATTTAATCCTTTGTTTACAGCAAACCAGTGAGATTGTCAACCTCATTGTAAGTTGGGGCAAAGTACTTTGGTTGTGTTGTGTGCAGGTTCCACGTTGCTGCTGGCGCCAAAGCAATGCCCCAGATAGGCGCCATAAACAAATTCTCTGGAGCAGTCACCAAAGCCAGCTAGCATCAACCTTCAGAAGTGGTTTCTTTCTCCTACTGGTCGATTAAACCTTGGTTTCATACTAAGGGAAAACTTGCCGCTGTGCTCATCATACCTTCCTCTTGGGGTTCCCAACTGGGCGGCTAGCACCGCTATCAATCACCTACACAAAACAAATTACAATTTTCAAAATAAATTGAATCACAATTGGTGGGCAATGAAATCATGGTTTGATACATGAGAAAGTCATGTTGGTGGAGATTTCATTTTACCGAGAAAGTCACCTTAGGATTTATAACAGAAAGTAGTCAGTAATTCCAAAGCGTCGTACAACCCGCGCTGACCCCAGATCATGGAATGGGAAGAGCAAGTCAGAAGATTTTCCCTAGTTCCATATATCTTCAGACGACTAGTTTGGGTTGTGTTCCCACGAGGAACTACAGTAGGTGGGAGCCCGAAACATCCCCATCTTGTGCGGTAGGATGACGATTTTAGTGTCTCAGTAGGGATGGCATCAGATCGCGGTCGTCGACTGATTCAATGAAAAAGGGTAGATTACAGAGTTAGGTAGTGCTCGACATGACTTGGAGAAACTTGGTAACAGGCCTCACACCAAAGGAAGTGTGACTAGGGCAATAAGGCCAAGGATGTTTGTGGGAAAAGTAGCGCACCTCTCGAGAGTATAAAAATGTGACATGTTACTCCCTATCCTGGGAAAGGATTGCGAACGCAGTGATGAAAGAAACTAAACAGAAGTTCTAACAACCCGTGAAGACTAATGAATTTAGATTTTAATAAAACTCTAAAACTTACCTTTTCTAAGCTAACTGTTTTCGAAAACCAAACCTTGGATACAAATCTATGGTTACATAGCAAACATCACTGTTTAGAACTTGCTGAGTATGCCTGTACTCAATCTATCTTCTTAAACCCTTTTCTAGACTTTGAACTGTACAATACCGAGGAGACCGAAGCTAACCAACAGGAGGATGACGAGGTATACTACGAGGAGCTGGATTTTTTCGGAGGAATAGAAGGCATAGATTACATAATAGAATATGGAGTGAACAGTTAGGACAACGATGAAGAAGCATAGACATATGATAGAATATATGAGATTCGCAACATAGACTTACCTAAATAAAGTTGCGGAGCTCCGACGGTACTTAGATTAGTAGTACCAATGATCAGAAGATTAGCTAGTTTGAATTTAAATTTGTATTTGAATCCTCAATGGACCAATGAGGATCTTGAAACCATTATACATTATTGGTTGTTACGTATGAACATGTAAAGTTGCGGACCCGCAATGTTTCTGTTGTACCAAGTGTCATTAAGAATTCTCTAATGATGTGATGGGTATTCACTTGAGAATATCAAAGTCATATTAGTAGTGCTAAAATTCTTCCTGTTTTCATTAGCTTTTTGCTAATACTTGTTTTTCTTTTGAATAGTCAGCGATTAAAAGTTCTATGCCAGCTCGGACTGTTAGGGTTAGTGAGTCAAAGTTGAATTCTTATCTGGGAGAATGGACTGAAATCTTGCGTCAGCTTTTGAAGACTCTTGCCTACTCATTCAATGTTGCAGTGAAAGTGTTCTCATATTTTGATGTATGTATCTTGGCAAAGTATCGTGTGGTCATTCATCTACCCGTAGAGTTAGGACTGCCTGTTATATATGTTACCTTATGCAGAAGCTCATAGTTCAGAACTTTCCTACGAGATAGCAATTGTGGAGGCGATTACCAGTATTAGGACCCACAAAGCCAAAGAATTAGCCAGAACGATCTTTATTTCAATTCCTTGTGGAGACTTTGACGAGAGAGTTCAGTTGGATCATTTGACCTTTGTCAAAGCGGAGCTGGAAGGTGCAGCACATTATCTTGATCGATGTGCCACAGTGATAGCTTCATTTTATGATCTCCATGGCAACATGGTGAATGAGATTGACACACTGCTAGCGGAGTATACGGATCATGATAGTGTGATGGAAAGGAGGAGCATGATGAATCGGGAAGCTCAGGGTTCCAAATCACAATTTCCGATGTACACCTATATAGATAAAGTTGAAGTAGATGTCAATAGTTTAGAACCCATTAGTAGCCCTACCAACCAAAACCAAACCCCTATTCTAAGTACTGAGAACAAACTTAACGCAAACGGTTGGGAAATACTAAACCTGAAACACCTATAGAGGCAACAGGTTGGGGAACTGATGATGAGGAAACTGTCCATGATGAGTATATGGATGGTGAAGGGTCGACCAATTTCTATCTCATATGTCGCGAGGCAATGGAGAATGAAGTCAACGCATCTCACATCTAGATTGAAGTGGAGGAGATGAGTCCAATCATGTGTTACTACACTAAAGATGGATGTCCGATCTATCAAATATGGGATAATGAGGATGTTGAAACAAGTTAGATAGTTCGGGTTGACTGAATATTCTAAGTATGGGGGAGAAGTTTGATGGAGTTACTGAAGCATATCAATATTTGGATGGTTTACTTTTCCATGACTGATATGACTCTGGAGCCTAGTGAACCGGATTATACACCGTCAGTTGAGGTGGTACTTCCCGGTACGTTGAGGCGTTTTGCACATTTCAATGGATGGACTCCAGGAAAGTACTTTGAGGGAGAATACTAGAATAAAGACAAGTCAAGTCAAGCCGTAGTTGTAAAATAGGAGCGTAGTATTAGTTATTGTAGTGCTTGGGCCATCGAGCCAAATAAGTGAGCTACGACTCGCCACTGTGTGTACAAAGTGTAAAGAGAACTTTGTGAATACATGGTATATTTTCTGCAATATTGTGTGTCATTTGCATACAGATTTATTGTGTGACTAGGCCTGGACATTGAGCCCGAACAACCCATGTGCATAAGCATGATGTAACATGGTGTACCTACGTAAATGTTACAGGACTAGAAGGTTATGCCACCAGTAGACGTAGTAAAAACCGAATCTGAATGATTAGCCAGGGAAGCCCAGGAAAAATAGGATGCCGACACAGAAACAGCAAGAAGTCAAGCAGCATCATAATCATGCCCAATCTCGGAGCAAAGTTTCATGCAGTATATGCAATTGGTGGAATAAAGACGTCAGAGAGACCAAGAAGTCCAAAATAAGCTTGTGCATCATATCTTGTCATAAGGAGGACAAGGGAGAGACAACGGAGGAAGAGGAGTGAGCCTATCAGATTTTCCAAATACACGCCCACTTCCTTTTGCGTCAGCATCGGAACCAATGGATGCCGAGGACTGGTTAAGAGATACTGAACGGAAACTGAATATAGTTGGGTGTAGTGATGATGAGAAATTAAGATATGCAACCTATTACTTAGTGGACCAGCAGCAGCTTCGTAGGAAAACTTATTAGCCATACAACCACCAGGAATAGGAATTACTTGGACACAATTTAAGCAAAAGTTTCGAGAAACTCACGTTCCCGATAGTATTATGGAACTAAAGAGAAGGGAATTTGAGAATCTTAAACAAAATGATTCACCTGTTATGAGATATGTTAGGGAATTTAGTGTTCTATCTCGTTATGCAACAGACAAGGTGGATACAGAGGAGAAACGGAAGAAAAGATTCATGAAGGGATTACATCCTTATATGAAAATGCAACTCTGATTAACCAGACCTACCAAATTTCAAGATTTAGTAGATCGAGCAATAACTCTGGAAGATGACTATAAAAATTCAAGAAGAAAGAAAGAAAAAGTTACGAATGGAACCAAAGAAATATCCATTTATGAAACCAAATCCAAATCCAAGTTTTAATTTGACTTTCAAACCAAGACCCAGACCTGGATTTCAGAATTTTGGAAGAGAAGGGTAAAATCCTAAAGTCAAGTTATATGCCATAATTGTGGATATAAAGGACACTATGCATCAGAATGCCAACAACCCAAAGTCATTTGCTATGGTTGTGGAAAACCAGGGCACATGAAACCAAATTATCCTAATCAATCAAATAACATACCACCAGCCGGTGGGAATAGACCACCAAACGCACTGATAGCTTCTCAAGGAAGGAACTTTGGGAGGAACGATGCAGGGTGAAGAGGAAAACCCTTTGGAAAACTAAATTGCACCAATGTCGAAGAAGTAATTCACTCAGATCAAGCAGTCATACGTACGCTTAACATTTCACCATATCCTGGCAAAGTTTTATTTGACACTGGAGCAACAACTTCATTTATATCGAGTGACAACGGTATAGATAATAGAGCCCGACAGTTGAGTACCCCTGAGGCCCGTTAAGCTAGGCCCAATTGTAACGTTAGTCGAAATACGAGTTCATATCGTATGTCGATATTGTAATCTGTATCGGATCCCTCCCGATCCCTGAGACCTAGCCACCTATATATAGGGGCCAGGAGGGGACGGTGAGAGACAGATTGAAAGCAAGCCAGGTTCTACACCCACGTTTACTTTCGATACACACCTTGTTTGACTGAGTTTACCTTCGAGTTCATCCAACGCCCTATCTCCCCGATCCTAAGTCCTTCATCTAGGACATTTGTCGAGTTAACCCTCGTCAATTGGCGCCGACCGTGGGGACTCTAGGCGTTGGAATCATGAATTCGATGGCTTTTTTGCTTTTAGCCAACAGCAATCCAGAAGTCGATGAAAGTCAAGAGATGGAGCTGATGATCGGAAGTTTAAGCTTCTACGTTGGACCTTCGGGTTCAACTCGCCTTTCGGATCCGATGAAATCGGGTCTGTCGGCAAGCAAAGCCGAGAGAATCACAATATCTGGATCATCCGTGGGCTCTTCCAGCGAGGTAAACTCGCCGGTTAGTCTCACAGCAACAGAAGATATGCAAGAGAAACTCGAGGAATTCGACGAAACTCGGCGAAAACCTGAGGTAGAAGCAACAACGGTTAAAACTTACGATAGTTCAAGAGACTTCGCCATCGAAAGCAGTGGCGTCTCCAGAAGTGTACATCAGTTATGCGTTATTATCACTGAAGCAGCAGAAGAGAATAATCACGAAGGCAACAAAGAGGTCGACCTGCAAGTCGACAATCCAAGGAGTAACAGCAAAAAGGAAAAAGAGAAAATTCACGTTTTAACCGAAGAGTGGAGAATCATCATGTCAGCCATCAATCATGGCATAGAGGTACCCGCAGATTCAAGGAGAGAAGTTCTGATAGGGTATCAATACGCGTTGCACCAGCACAAAAAGAAGCTAAGGGAGGAAAGAGACATGTTCATGAGAAGCCGAGATGACAACAGTACGTCAAGTGGAGGATACTGGGATGAGTATAGCGATGCATCAGAGTACAGCATGGAAAGGCGCAGAGACCCGAAGCACAACAGGAGGACAACATCACATACAAGAGAAGAAAGCTATGCGAAAAGTCTAAGCGCGTAAAAGTCAGAAGAGGAAGAAGACTTCGTGTAAGAAACACCAGAAGCAGCATTGGTAGCAGCGCAAACGTACCTACTAACCACACAACCAGAGCCTGGAGATCCGCAGGAGCACATGCATCAGGCCGCAATACGAAGCCTCGGGTTGATAGAAGACAAGCTAATAGGAAAACTTCCAGAGGAAAAGGCGACACATCATAAGGAAAGGCGAAAGGAAGAGCTCAAGCGCAAGTCCTCGCGAAACAAATCTAGTGAGTCATCAGGTGATGAGAGGCGACAAAAATAGCAGGAGGGCGCAAGAAACATAATAGCACAAGCACGAGTGAACAACTCGCGTTATGCATGGAAAGAGGAAAATTACGAAGACGATGAAAAAGATATGGGCGCATTATGCTTTACCCGCAGGGTTCGCAAAACGCGGGTACCTAAATGTTTCAAGTTGCCGCACGATCAAGAATAGTATGATGGGTCGCAAGAACCCACTCTATGGTTGTCAGATTACTTGTAAGCAGTACAGATCCTAGGAGGAACAAGAGCAACAGCCATGCAAAGTTTGCAGTTACACCTCACCGGCGTAACGCGGTCCTGCTTGAATATCCTACCCAACGATTCCATCGGGAGTTGGGGAGAGTTAGAAAATCAATTTGCAAGAAATTTTCGCTCAACATATAAGCGCCCAGCGTCGCTGGAGGAAATCAAGTCGTGCGTGCAAAAGAAAGGCGAAACCCTACGCTCTTACATACAACGCTGGAGTGTAATCAAAAATTCAGCTGAAGACGTCTCCGATGAAAGAACAATAGATGCTTTTTCGGCTGGCCATCGTCGTTCGGACCTCATGGAAGAGATAGGGAGAACAAGGCCAAGGACAATGTCAGAACTAATGGAAGTAGCAAAAAGATTAGCCGATGGAGAAGATGCGTATAACAACAAAAGGGGGCGTTCACCAGAAGTCAACAAAACAAGCAGGCAAAGGCGAAGATACCGCAATGGCAACAACTACGGAAGGCGAAATCAGATAGCCGCGAGATATGAAGGAAGGAACGAGGAAGGCTATGAAAACAAAGAGTTTCAAACAAGAGATAGTAGAGGAAAAGAGAAACCAAGGTACTTGGGTCCTTCGGCAGAAGACATGCTATATGGTCCTTGTCGCATCCATTATGCGTACCTAGATGGGAAAAGAGTTTCCAACCACCAGATGAAGGATTGCAGAACCTTCCTAAGGTTGCAAAATGCCATGGATTCAAACCAAGGAGCACGATAGGGAGGAAAAAGCATGAGCCAAGGATATCAAATGCAACAACTCGCGAAACAGCTGGAGTCAAAGGTATATATATCAGCAATGATCCAACCAGTACCAAATTCGAAAAAAGAGAGGAAGAGCATATCCAGATAGGTCAACTTGGCAATTTCATCACCACCAGCTACTACAGAGTACTTGCAGTGGTCCGATCAACCGGTCAGATTTAGCAGAGTAGACCACCCGAGGAAAGTTCCCAGGCCAGGGCACGCACCAATGATACTAAATGCGCAAATAGGGGGATACGACATCGGGACAGTATTCATGGACGCAAGGTGCGGCATAAACTTAATATACGTGAGAACTCTGAGGGCAATATGCATTTCACTGGAAAGTCTAAAGCCAACAGATTGTTCTTTCCACGAAATAGTACCAGGAAGCGCAAATTACCCTCTCGGGAAAATAGAACTCGATGTTTGCTTTGGCAATAGCAACAATTATCGCAGAGAGAAGCTGGAGTTCGAAGTCATGGATTGGCCTTCACAGTATCATGCAATCCTAGGGCACCCAGCATTTGCAAAATTCATGGCAGTACCTCACTACGCATATCTCACGCTCAAAATCCTAGGACCCAAAGGAACAATCACGGTACAAGGCAGCTTTGAAGTATCCAACACTTGTGACAAGGAATTCAATAGGTTGGCACAAACTTTTGGCATGACAGCAGAATATGCAAGGTTGAAAGGCGAAACTGACCACAACGTGCTACCTGACGTCAGACGATCCCTGCCAGATCAGGCTTTCGATGCAACGCAAGACTCAAAGAAAATCCAGGTCCACCCCACGAACCCAAACAAGACCACCTCTATAGCAGTAAATCTGGATCCCGCATAGGAAAGCGTGCTCGTCAAGTTCCTTTGTGAGCGCTGGGAAATCTTTGCCTGGTGTCCTTCAGACATGCCAGGGGTTCCCAGGGAACTCGTCGAGCATGCACTAAACATCGATCCCAAAGCAAAGCCAGTCAAACAACCATTGAGAAGATTTGATGAACCCGAAAGGAAAGCAATAGCGTCCGAGCGACACAGGATAGAAAACGCAGGGTTCATCCGAGAAATCAAAGCGTTGACTTGGGTATCTAATCCAAGAAAAATACAGATGTGCAACGAGTGTGTGTCGACTATACGTCTCTCAACAAGCACTGTCTAAAGGACCCCTTCCCTCTACCTCGCACTGATCAGATAATTGACTCAACAGCGGGGTGCGCAAGGCTTTCCTTCCTGGACGCATATTCTGGCTACAACCAGATCAAATTGAAGAAAGAAGATGAGGAAAAAATAGCTTTCATAACACCATACGGCGTGTTCTGCTACCAAGTCATGCCTTTTGGTTTAAAAAATACAGGAGCAACCTATCAAAGGATGATGCAAAATTGCCTTGGAAGTCAAATAGGACGAAACATTCAAGTCTACATCGATGACATGGTTATCACCACAAGAAAAGAAGAGTCACTAATTAGTGATCTAGCAGAAACCTTCGACAACTTAAACAGGTACAAGCTCAAGCTTAACCCGATAAAGTGTTCTTTTGGGGTATCTCCAGGGCAACTCCTGGGATTCCTGGTATCCGCAAGGGGAATAGAGGCAAATCCAGAGAAGATCCAAGCAATACTAACGATGGGGAAACCAACAAAGCTGCACGACGTACAGAAGCTCGCAGGACGCGTCGCAGCACTGAGTCGATTTGTGGCGCGGCTAGGAGAGAAAGCACTTCCTTTCTATGCATTGATGAAAAAGTTAGACGATAAATTCGAGTGGACGGAAGAAGCGGACATAGCCTTTGCACAACTGGAAAAAGTGCTTTCCACACCACCCGTGTTGGTTGCACCAAAGGAAAAGGAGCCATTACTACTATATATTGCAGCAACACATCAGGTGGTGAGCACAGTATTGGTAGTCGAAAGAAGTGAGGAGGGAAAAGCTCACGGTGTCCAGAGGCCAGTATATTTCGTCAGCGACGTACAATCTCCGACAAAACAAAGGTACCCGCACTATCAAAACCTCGCATACAGCGTATTCACAACAGCACGAAAACTATGGCAGTATTTCGCGGTACACCCAATCATAGTGGTTAACGAAGCACCACTATCCAATATATTGAATAAACCTTCAGTAACAGGACGTGTCTCCTTATGGGGAATTGAGTTATCACCCCTGGACATCACGTACGAAAAGCGAAAGGCGATCAAATCACAAGTTTTACCAGACTTCACAGCAGAGTGGCTGGAGTTACAAAACACAGGACCACCAGATCTATCGAGTGTATGGACAATGTACTTAGATGGTTCAAAAAGAATCCGAGGCGCAGGAGCAGGAGTGGTCTTGATATCACCACAAGGCGACAAGTTGAAGTATGTGTTAAGGATGAGTTTTCCCCAAGCTTCTAATAACGAAGCCGAATACGAGGCGTTACTCCATGGCATGAAAATGGCCAAGGCATGTGGAGCAAGGCGACTGAAAATATTTGGAGACTCGAACCTCATCGTCCAACAAGTAATGAACAAATGCGACGCCATTAATGACAATATGACAGCGTACAGAAACTTATACTATTATCTAGAAGGAACATTCGATGGATGCGAAGTTTCGCATGTCAACAGACCCAGTAATGAGGAAGCCGACAATCTAGAAAACATCGGGTCCCAGTGCTTACCCGTACCACAAGGAGTCTTTTGGGAAGAAATCATAGAGAGATCAATAAAAAGCAGTAAAACTTCGACTACAGAGGAACAAGGCCAGCACCAAGCAACAGGCTCAGGGGCTGGAAAAACAAGCACAACTGAACCCAAAGAAGTCATGATGATCGAGGAAACTTGGATGCAACTGTACTTCGCTTACATGGTAAACAAAACACTACCCGAAGATATAGTACAAGCAAAAAGGATAATACGACGATCCAAGGCTTTCGTCGTGTTGCAAGGAATCTTATACAAGAGAAGTATAATAGGCGTCTTGCAGCGGTGCGTTACTCCTCAATAAGGGCAAGAAATATTAAAAGACATCCACGCAGGGGTATGTGGACATCACGCCAGCAGTAGAGCCATTGCAGCTAAAGCCTTTCGTGCAGGATTTTATTAGCTAACAGCCATTGCCGACGCGAAAGACATAGTAAGAAGGTGCGAGGCTTGTCAACGTTTCGCATCTCGATCACACGCGCCAGCAGCGGAGTTGCAACCAATACCATTATCCTGGCCCTTCGCACAATGGGGTCTTGACATGGTAGGAAAATTGCACAAATCTTGGCCAGGAGGGCATGTTTATATGCTGGTAGCAGTCGACAAATTCACCAAGTGGGTAGAGGCAGCCCCCATGACAACCCAAGATTCTACAGCGGCAATCAACTTCATCAAGTCAATAGTTTTTCGCTTCGGAGTACCGCACAGTATCATCACAGACAATGGGACAAACTTCACATCGAAGCAGTTCAAGAATTACTGTGAAAGTTTGGGAATCAAATTGAAATTCGTATCTGTGGCGCATCCAAAGACAAATGGGCAAGTCGAGAAAGCCAATGGCTTAATATGCAATGGGATAAAGAAAAGGCTGTTAGCACCCCTCGAAAAAGCCAAGCACGCTTGGGTAGATGAGCTACCCTCCGTACTCGGGAGTCTCCAAACTACACCTAACGCAGCTACTCAAGAAACGCCTTTCTTCCTGGTCCATGGCGCAGAAGCCGTTCTTCCAGTCGAGATCACCCATGAAGCTCCAAGAATCGCAGCATATGATGAGACAACTTCCACAGAAGCACTTCAGGATGATGTTGATGCACTCGACAAAGCAAGAGACGTAACACTAGCCAGAGCTACTCAATATCAGCAAAATCTATGAAACTACCACAGTAGTCGAGTTCGTCCATGATCTTTCATGGTGGGAGATCTAGTTCTACGACTCAAGCAAGATGGTCATGGAAAACTCGAGTCCCCATGGGTGGGACCTTATATCGTGACATAAGTAATACCAGGAGGAGCTTATCGACTACAAGACAAGAAAACGGGGAAATACGAGAGTAACCCGTGGAATGCAGAGCAACTACGATGGTTCTATGCATAAGGCGACAAGGATTTTTTCGAGCTATGACCCTCTGAACCCAGAACATGAGGACATAGGTCAGGTTCCTTGGGTCAAATCTACAATATGTGTAAATATTTTACTTTCCACTCGGGAGCTCAGACCCTCGAGTCGTACGAAATAATATTAACAAGTTATCGAGATTTGTGATTATCTGTGACATACTACAAGGTTGATTGCAACCCGATATTCGGCAAGCAACACAAACGGTTCAAAGGAGCCCAATAATATATTAAAGTGCATACCTCGGAACCATGATCCATTCCCATGGTCTATTAATAAAGTAAGGACAACACATAATCCAAATACGACTAATTATTACAGATAGTACGAGGAAGAACAACTAGTACAAAGAAATTGCATAAAGAGAATCTAGTGAAAATGCACTTCGGCTTCATACTCTTTCTGGCACTGGGTGCCATCATAGATCCTCACGTCAAACTTCGACGTGCCGACGTGAAAGTCAAAAGTCATAAAGAAGCCTTGGTGGAGGTCATGGTCCTCTGCAAACTGCGACCAGCCGCCCTTGAAGTACTGCTCACCGGCGCCGGCGTACCAGACCTCCACTTCATAGGGAGTTCCTCCCCCAGAGTGTTCACGAAGAACCGCTTCCCGCAGTTCTCGCCCATCCATAAACTTGGTCAATTTCAGCGGTAAGCACTGAATCTCACGGCACTGCGTGCCGGCGATGCAAAAGAAGGAATAGATTCTGGGGGGAGGAGGAGAAGCATTAGCAGAAGGAGCACTTGGATCTGGTGCAGCAGATGGCACCTTGGGCTTATTTTTACTCCCGGCCGGATGGCCGGGGCGCCGCTTCACCGGAGCGGACAATGAAGCGACCACAGCCTCGATTGTAGCTTTGTTCTTACTGCCGCGAGGGCGGCCGTGACCCCTTTTCTCCACTGGGGCGTCGATGTTCCGACGTGATCCATACGCATCGGCCATGGAGACAAATGTTGGAAAGAAGAAACCCTGGATGAGATGAAGAGGAGGAAGATGATGCGGCGGAAGAAGGAGCTAATGACTGGATTAGGGTTTTTTACCCTCGCCAGACGTGCTTTATTTATAAGTACGCACTAATGGGCCTTTACAAAGGTAAGGTCCAAAGTATATTTACGGGCTCTTGTATTCTGCCCAGTGCAGATGATAAAAGAAGGCTCAACGTATCAAGGGAGAAGGTACGAACAAAAAAGAGAAAAAAGAAAAAGAAGTTATCTATCAAGAAGCACAGCATACCTAGTTTTGGACTAGGGGGCTTAAGTCATAATAAAAGAAGAGCAGAATTACCAAAAGGGCGGAATATGTTGAAAAATATCAAAAGGCACAGTATATGAGATAGGTATGTCTATAGTCTTTGAGCCTATACCCGAAAAAAATTCGGCTATAGCCTCGGGGGCTACTCCCATCGGGAGCGTTGTCACGCAGCCGATAGAAAGAAGTCGACAGAAAGAAGGAGAGAAGTCAAAGTTGATAATAAAGAGCTAGTTGATGGACACATGGTTTAGACGTAATCAGTTGCATTTCGTCAGCAAGGAACTTCGACCACATTGTCGACAAAATGAACATCGATTACTCCCATCGGGAGCTATTCATGAAAGTTAAAATGGATAACTTGAAAATTTTTGTATGCTGAATCAGTCAAACAAGGCTGCGAAATATAATTCTTGAGTTGCGTCATCGCGACAAAACTTGAATGCCGTGGTTGAAATATATCATGAAGGTAAGACCCCAGGATCCGTCCTGTGTGGCCCGGTATACACACATGGATGCGCTCTGCTGGTACTTATCCGTGTCTACGACGCGAACAAAATCCTGGTGGACGCACTGGGTACCCTAAGAACCACTGGGATTCATTCTTTGTAAGACCTAAATGCGGCAAAAGAATGGGTTTGACCGGTTTCCCGAATTCAAGTCCAAGGGGATTGAATTTGAAGTAGGTGACATGTATCTGTTCCGACAGTTAACTGGCCTCTTGATCCGTCAGAGTTGTCAGGCTTGTTTATCAAAAACCCTTGCAAAACATTATAATAAAAAGATAAGTCAAAAGACCAAGTCGAAGATTCGAAGATATGAAGAAGAAGTATTGATCAAGTCGAAGATTTGAAGATTTGGGATTCAACCCGAATCTGCAATTCTGGTAGAATCTCGGGGGCTACTGACAAGAGTATAGATAATATAGCCCGACAGTTCAGTACCCCTGAGGCCCATTAAGCTAGGCCCAATTGTAACGTTAGTCGAAATACGAGTTCATATCGTATGTCGATATTGTAATCTGTATCGGATCCCTCCCGATCCCTGAGACCTGGCCACCTATATATAGGGGCCAGGAGGGGACGGTGAGAGACAGATTCAAAGCAAGCCAGGTTCTACACCCACATTTACTTTTGATACACACCTTGTTTGACTAAGTTTACCTTCGAGTTCATCCAATGCCCTATCTCCCCGATCCTAAGTCCTTCATCTAGGACATTTTTCGAGTTAACTCTCATCATCGAGAGAGTTCGTCGATGCATACAGAATGAAGTGTAATGAATTAACATATCCTATCACGATTTTATCGGCCGGGGGAATTATTTTCGTTACGCACATTAGAAAACAATAGGTCCTTATGATTTGTGGTAACGAGTATTACACGGACTTATACGTTATACCGATGAGAGATATCATGGTCATATTGGGTATGGATTGGTTATCAAACCATGGAGCCCAAATTTATTGTGGAGAGAATACCGTGGCGATTAGAGAACCGGGAGGTGGAAAAGCCATATATCAAGGAGATAAGCATACTCGTATGGAAGTCGAGTTACAGTTGAATTCACTTAAGGAAGTCAGAATATAAGACATACCGATAGTAAGAGAATTTCAAGATGTGTTTCCAAAAGAATTACCTGGAATGCCATCAGATAGGGAGATAGAGTTTACGATTGACCTAATTCCCGGGACAGCACCAATAGCGCAAGCACCATATAAAATGGGTCCAAAAGAGTTAGAAGAACTCAAAACTCAGATAGATGAACTTGAAGAAAAAGGATTCATAAGAGAAAGTGTATCACCTTGGGGAACTCCGGTCATCTTTGTGGATAAAACAGATGGAGGAAGAAGAATGTGTGGAGACTATAGAAACCTAAACAATGTCACCATAAAGAACAAATATCCTTTACCAAGAATACAATATTTGTTTGATCAAGTCAAAGGAGCAGGAGTTTTCTCCAAAATTGATTTAAGATCTGGATACCATCATATAAAGATAAAGGAAGAAGATATTCTGAAGACAGCATTTGTATCAAGATATGGACACCATGAATACTTGGTTGTACCATTCGGATTGACTAATGCACCAGCAATATATATTCATGAATTTAATGAACAAGATATTCATGAAGTATTTAGACAAGTGTGTCATAGTATTTATAGATGACATATTGGTATATTCAAAGGATCAAGATGGACATGGCAATCATTTGAAAATAGTTCTACAAATTCTGAGAGAACATCAGTTGTATGTCAGGTTCAGTAAATGCGAATTTTTGTTCAACAAAGTAGAATTCCTAGGACATGTTATAACAAAAGAAGGAATAGTGGTAAACCCAAATAAAGTTCAAGCTGTTTTAGATTGGAAAGCACCAAAGAATGTCAAGGAAATTCGAGGATTCTTAGGAATGGCCGGATATTATTGAAGATTCATAGAAGGATTTTCCAAGATTGCCGGACCAATGACAAAGTTATTAAGAAAGGATGTACCATTTCAATGGACTGAGAAATGCGAGAAAAGTTTCCAAGAACTCAAAAAAAAGTTAACAACAGCACCAGTTTTGGCAGTACATGAAAAGGGAAAGGATTATACAGTGAACTGTGATGCATCCAAGAATGGATTAGGATGTGTATTAATGCAAGACAGAAAAGTAATAGCCTATGGTTCAAGACAATTGAAACCACATGAAGTAAACTACCCAACTCATGATTTAGAGTTAGCAGCCATCGTATATGCACTTAAAAGTTGGAGACATTTTCTGCATGGAGCTAAGTGTGAACTATACATAGATCATAAAAGTTTTAAGTATTTCTTCACTCAAAAGGAGTTCAATATGAGAAAAAAAAGATGGTTAGAATTAATTAAAGATTATGAACTAACTATCAATTATGCACCAGGAAAAGCTAATGTAGTAGCCGATGCATTAAGCCAAAAGGTAACATGTGATATGGTCATAGACACCGAAATACCAACTGAATTACAAAAGGAACTCAATCAAATTCAAGTAGAATTTTCAAATCACAGCCTAGGAGCTATGACTAACCTGAATGTAAATCTGAAAGACACCATCATAAGTAGACAAAGTGAAGATGCATTCTTAGCCAAAGAAGTGAACCGTATCTTAGAAGGGAGACAATCAGCTTTTGAACTAAGAGAGAAGAAATCTTTGTGGTTCCAAGGAAGAATCTGTGTACTGAACATTCCAAAAATCAAAGAAATAATCCTAAAAGAAGCACACCAAACACCTTACTCAATTCATCCTGGAAGTACAAAGATGTACATGGATTTGAAAGAAATATTTTGGTGGAACAATATGAAGAGAGAAATAGGAAAGTATGTTTCTGAATGTAATCCTTGTTAGAAAGTAAAAGCCAAACATCAAAGCCCAGCCAGAAATTTACAACCATTACCGATACCCATGTGGAAATGGGAAGAAATAGGAATGGAATTTATCATAGGATTGCCCATGACCAAAAAATCAAAAAGATATGATCTGGGTAATTGTTGATAGACTTACCAGAGGCACACATTTCTTAGCAGTTAAGCAAAAGGACAACTGTGAGAAGTTAGCCAAAATATATGTCAATGAAATTGTAAGTAAACATGGAGTACCAAAGATAATAGTATCTGATCGAGGATCAGTATTTACTTCAGTATTTTGGAAGCATTTGCGAAGTTCTTTAGGATCAAAGTTAGACTTAAGTACTGCATATCACCCTCAAACCAGAGGACAAATAGAAAGAACCAACCAAATCTTAGAAGACATGTTGAGAGCTTGTGTCCTAGATTTTGGAACAGCATGGAATGAATACCTACTGACGAGGGTTAACTCGATAAATGTCCAAGATGAAGGACTTAGGATCGGGGAGATAGGGCGTTGGATGAACTCGAAGGTAAACTCAATCAAACAAGGTGTGTATCGAAAGTAAACGTGGGTGTAGAACCTGGCTTGCTTTCAATCTGTCTCTCACCGTCCCCTCCTGGCCCCTATATATAGGTGGCCAGGTCTCAGGGATCGGGAGGGATCCGATACAGATTACAATATCGACATACGATATGAACTCGTATTTCGACTAACGTTACAATTGGGCCTAGCTCAACGGGCCTCAGGGGTACTCAACTGTCGGGCTCTATTATCTATACCCTTGTCAGTAGCCCCCGAGATTCTACTAGAATTGCAGATTCGGGTTGAATCTCAAATCTTCAAATCTTTGACTTGATCAATACTTCTTCTTCATATCTTTGAATCTTTGACTTGGTATTTCGACTTATCTTTTTATTATAATGTTTTGCAAGGGGTTTTGATGAACAAGCCTGACAACTCTGACGGATCAAGAGGCCAGTTAACTGCCGGAACAGATACTTGTCACCTACTTCAAATTCAATCCCCTTGGACTTGAATTCGGGAAATCGGTCAAACCCATTTTTTTGCCACATTTAGGTCTTACAAAGAATGAATCCCAGTGGTTCTTAGGGTACCCAGTGTGTCCACCAGGATTTTCTTCGCGTCGTAGACATGGATAAGT
This sequence comes from Dactylis glomerata, assembly GCA_007115705.1. NCBI lineage: Eukaryota > Viridiplantae > Streptophyta > Magnoliopsida > Poales > Poaceae > Dactylis > Dactylis glomerata. Next base: position 2,080,577 of record QXEO01000309.1, on the reverse strand, counting down.
ACCAGCAGAGCGCATCCATGTGCGTATATCGGGCCACACAGGATGGATCCTGGGGTCTTACCTTCATGATATATTTCAACCACGGCATTCAAGTTTTGTTGCGATGACGCAACTCGAGAATTATATTTCGCAGCCTTGTTTGACTGATTCAGTATACAAAAATTTTCGAGTTATCCTTTTTAACTTTCATGAATAGCTCCCGATGGGAGTAATCGATGTTCATTTTGTCGACAATGTGGTCGAAGTTCCTTGCTGATGAAATGCAACTGATTACGTCTAAACCACGCGTCCATCAACTAGCTCTTTATTATCAACTTCGACTTCTCTTCTTCTTTCTATCGACTTCTTTCTATCGGGTGCGCGACAGCGCTCCCGATGGGAGTAGCCCCCGAGGCTATAGCCGAATTTTTTTCGGGTATAGGCTCAAAGACTATAGACATACCTATCTCATATACTGTGTCTTTTGATATTTTTCGACATATTCCGCCTTTTTGGTAATTCTGCTCTTCTTTTCTTATGACTTAAGCCCCTAGTCCAAAACTAGGTATGATGTGCTTCTTGATAGATAACTTCTTTTTCTTTTTTCTCTTTTTTGTTCATACCTTCTCCCTTGATACGTTGAGCCTTCTTTTATCATCTGCACTGGGCAGAATACAAGAGCCCGTAAATATACTTTGGACCTTACCTTTGTAAAGGCCCATTAGTACATACTTATAAATAAAGCACGTCTGGCGAGGGTAAAAACCCTAATCCAGTCATTAGCTCCTTCTTCTGCCGCATCATCTTCCTCCTCTTCATCTCATCTAGGGTTTCTTCTTTCCAACATTTGTCTCCATGGCCGATGCGGGTGGATCACGTCTGAACATCGGTGCCCCAGTGGAGAAAAGGGGTCGCGGCTGCCCTCGCGGCAGTAAGAACAAAGCTACAATCGAGGCTGTGGTCGCTTCATCGTCCGCTCCGGTGAAGCGGCGCCCCGGCCGTCCGGCCGGGAGTAAAAATAAGCCCACGGTGCCATCTGCTGCACCAGGTCCAAGTGCTCCTTCTGCTAATGCTTCTCCTCCTCCGCCCAGAATCTATGCCTTCTTTTGCATCGCCGGCGCGCAGTGCCGTGAGATTCAGCGCTTACCGCTGAAATTCACCAAGTTTATGGATGGGCGAGAACTGCGGGAAGCGGTTCTTCATGAACACTCTGGGGGAGGAATTCCCTATGAAGTGGAGGTCTGGTACGACGGCGCCGGTGAGCAGTACTTCAAGGGCGGTTGGTCGCAGTTTGCAGAGGACCATGACCTCCACCAAGGCTTCTTTATGACTTTTGACTTTCACGTCGGCACGTCGAAGTTTGACGTGAGGATCTATGATGGCACCCAGTGCCAGAAAGAGTATGAAGCCGAAGTGCATTTTCACTAGATTCTCTTTATGCAATTTCTTTGTACTAGTTGTTCTTCCTCGTACTATCTGTAATAAGTAGTCATATTTGGATTATGTGTTGTCCTTACTTTATTAATAGACAATGGGAACGGATCATGGTTCCGAGGTATGCACTTTAAGATATTATCGGGTTCCTTTGAACCGTTTGTGTTGCTTGCCGAATATCGGGTTGCAATCAACCTTGTAGTATGTCTCGGATAATCACAAATCTCGATAACTTGTTAATATTATTTCGTACGACTCGAGGGTCTGAGCCCCCGAGTGGAAAGCAAAATATTTACACATATTGTCGATTTGACTCAAGGAACCCAACCTATGGCCTCATGTTCTGGGTTTGGAGGGTCATAGCTCAAAAAACTCTTTGTCGCCTTATGCGTAGAACCGTCGTAGTTGCTCTGCATTCCACGGGTTACTCTCGTCTTTCCCCGTTTTCTTGTCTTGTAGTCGATAAGCTCCTCCTGGTATTACTTCTGTCACGATGTAAGGTCCCACCCATGGGGACTCGAGTTTTCTATGACCATCTTGCTTGAGTCATAGAACTAGATCTCCCACCACAAAAGATCAAGGACAAACTCGACTACTGTGGTAGTTTCATAGATTTTGCTGATATTGAGTAGCTCTGGCTAGTGCTACGTCTCTTGCTTCGTCGAGTGCATCGACATCATCCTGAAGTGCTTTTGTGGAAGTTGTCTCATCATATGTTGCGATTCTTGGAGCTTCATGGGTGATCTCGACTGGAAGAATGGCTTCTGCGCCATGGACCAGGAAGAAAGGCGTTTCTTGAGTAGCTGCGTTAGGTGTAGTTTGGAGACTCCAGAGTACGGAGGGTAGCTCATCTACCCAAGCATGCTTGGCTTTTTCGAGGGGTGCTAACAGCCTTTTCTTTATCCCATTGCATATTAAGCCATTGGCTTTCTCGACTTGCCCATTTGTCTTTGGATGCGCCACAGATGCGAATTTCAATTTGATTCCCAAACTTTCACAGTAATTCTTGAACTCCTTCGATGTGAAGTTTGTCCCATTGTCTGTGATGATACTGTGCGGTACTCCGAAGTGAAAAACTATTGACTTGATGAAGTTGATTGCCGCTGTAGAATCTTGGGTTGTCACGGGGGCTGCCTCTACCCACTTGGTGAATTTGTCGACTGCTACCAGCATATAAACATGCCCTCCTGGCCAAGATTTGTGCAATTTTCCTACCATGTCAAGACCCCATTGTGCGAAGGGCCAGGATAATGGTATTGGTTGCAACTCCGCTGTTGGCGCATATGGTCGAGATGCGAAATGTTGACAAGATTCGCACCTTCTTACTATGTCTTTCACGTCCTCAATGGCTGTTAGCCAATAAAATCCTGCACGAAAGGCTTTAGCTGCAATGGCTCTGCTGCTGGCGTGATGTCCACATACCCCTGCGTGGATGTCTTTTAAGATTTCTTGCCCTTCTTGAGGAGTAACGCACCGCTGCAAGACGCCTGTTATACTTCTCTTGTATAATTTTCCTTGCAACACGACGAAAGCCTTGGATCGTCGTATTATCCTTTTCGCTTGTACTGTATCTTCGGGTAGTGTTTTGTTTACCATGTAAGACAAGTACGGTTGCATCCAAGTTTCCTCGATCATCATGACTTCTTCCTGTTCAGCTATGCTTGTTTTTCCAGCCCCCAAGCCTGTTGCTTGGTGCTGGCCTTGTTCCTCTGTAGTCGAAGTTTTACTGCTTTTTATTGATCTCTCTATGATTTCTTCCCAAAAGACTCCTTGTGGTACGGGTAAGCACTGGGACCCGATGTTTGATAAATTGTCGGCTTCCTCGTTACTGGCTCTGCTGACATGTAAAACTTCGCATCCATCGAATGTTCCTTCTAGATAATAGTATAAGTTTCTGTATGCTGTCATATTGTCATTAATGGCGTCGCATTTGTTCATTACTTGTTGGACGATGAGGTTCGAGTCTCCAAATATTTTCAGTCGCGTTGCTCCACATGCCTTGGCCATTTTCATGCCATGGAGTAACGCCTCGTATTTGGCTTCATTATTAGAAGCTTGGGGAAAACTCATCCTTAACACATACTTCAACTTATCGCCTTGTGGTGATATCAAGACCACTCCTGCTCCTGCGCCTTGGATTCTTTTTGAACCATCGAAGTACATTGTCCATACACTCGATAGATCTGGTGGTCCTGTGTTTTGTAACTCCAGCCACTCTACTGTGAAGTCTGGTAAAACTTGTGATTTGATCGCCTTTCGCTTTTCATACGTGATGTCCAGGGGTGATAACTCAATTCCCCATAAGGAGACACGTCCTGTTGTTGAAGGGTTATTCAATATATTGGATAGTGGTGCTTCGTTAACCACTATGATTGGGTGTACCGCGAAATACTGCCGTAGTTTTTGTGCTGTTGTAAATACGCTGTATGCGAGCTTTTGATAGTGCGGGTACCTTTGTTTTGTCGGAGATAGTACTTCGCTGATGAAATATACTGGCCTCTGGACACCGTGAGCTTTTCCCTTCTCACTTCTTTCGACTACCAATACTGTGCTCACCACCTAATGTGTTGCTGCAATATATAGTAGTAATGGCTCCTTTTCCTTTGGTGTGACCAACACGGGTGGTGTGGAAAGCACTTTTTTCAGTTGTGCAAAGGCTATGTCCGCTTCTTCCGTCCACTCAAATTTATCGTCTGACTTTTTCATCAATGCATAGAACGGAAGTGCTTTCTCTCCTAGACGCACCAGAAATCGACTCAGTGCTGCGACACGTCCTGCGAGCTTCTGTACGTCGTGCAGCTTTGTTGGTTTCCCCATCGTTAGTATTGCTTGAATCTTCTCTGGATTTGCCTCTATTCCCCTTGCGGATACCAGGAATCCCAGGAGTTGCCCTGCAGATATCCCAAAAGAACACTTTGTCTGGTAAAGCTTGAGCTTGTACCTATTTAAGTTGTCGAAGGTTTCTGCTAGATCACTGATTAGTGACTCTTCTTTTCTTGTGGTGATAACCACGTCGTCGATGTAGACTTGAATGTTTCGTCCTATTTGACTTCCAAGGCAATTTTGCATCATCCTTTGATAGGTTGCTCCTGCATTTTTTAAACCGAAAGGCATGACTTGGTAGCAGAACACGCCATATGGTGTTATGAAAGCTGTTTTTTCCTCATCTTCTTTCTTCAATTTGATCTGGTTGTAGCCAGAATATGCGTCCAGGAAGGAAAGTTTTGCGCACCCCGTTGTTGAGTCAATTATCTGATCAATGCGAGGTAGAGGGAAGGGCTCCTTTGGACAGTGCTTGTTGAGAGACGTATAGTCGACACACACTTGTTGCACATCTGTATTTTTCTTGGGGACTATAACTGGATTAGATACCCAAGTCGACGCTTTGATTTCTCAGATGAACCCTGCGTTTTCTAGCCTGTGTAGCTCGGACGCAATTGCTTTCCTTTTGGGTTCATCAAATCTTCTCAATGGTTGTTTGACTGGCTTTGCTTTGGGATCGACGTTTAGTGCGTGCTCGACGAGTTCCCTGGGAACCCCTGGCATGTCTGAAGGACACCAGGCAAAGCTTTCCCAGCGCTCATGGAGGAACTCGACGAGCGCGCTTTCCTATGCGGGATCCAGATTTACTGCTATAGAGGTGGTCTTGTTCGGGTCCGTGGGGTGGACCTAGATTTTCTTCGAGTCTTGTGTTGCATTGAAAGCCTGATCTGGCAGGGATCGTCCGACGTCGGGTAGCACGTTGTGGTCAGTTTCGCCTTTCAACCTTGCGTATTCTGCTGTCATGCCGAAAGTTTGTGCCAACCTATTGAATTCCTTGTCACAAGTGTTGGATACTTCAAAGCTGCCTTGTACTGTGATTGTTCCTTTGGGTCCTAGGATTTTGAGCATGAGATATGCATAGTAAGGTACTGCCATGAATTTTGCAAATGCTGGGCACCCCAGGATTGCATGATACTGTGAAGGCCAATCCATGACTTTGAACTCCAGCTTCTCTCTGCGATAATTGTTGCTATTGCCAAATCAAACATCGAGTTCTATTTTCCCGAGAGGGTAATTTGCGCTTCCTAGTACTATTCCGTGGAAAGAACAATCTGTTGGCTTTAGACTTTCCAGTGAAATGCATATTGCCCTCAGAGTTCTTGCGTATATTAAGTTTATGCCGCTTCATGCGTCCATGAATACTCTCCCGATGTCGTATCCCCCTATTTGTGCCTTTAGTACCATTGGTGCGTGCCTTGGCCTGGGAACTTTCCTCAGGTGGTCTGCTCTGCTAAATCTGACCGGTTGATCGGACCACTGCAAGTACTCTGTAGTAGCTGGTGGTGATGAAATTGCCAAGTTGACCTGTCTGGATATGCTCTTCCTCTCTTTTTCGACTTTGGTACTGGTTGGATCATTGCTGATATATATACCTTTGAATCCAGCTATTTTGCGAGTCGTTGCATTTGATATCCTTGGCTCATGCTTTTTCCTCCCTGTCGTGCTCCTTGGTTTGAATCCATGGCATTTTGCAACCTTAGGAAGGTTCTGCAGTCATTCATCTGGTGGTTGGAAACTCTTTTCCCATCTAGGTACGCATAATGGATGCAACAAGGACCATATAGCATGTCTTCTACCGAAGGACCCGAGTACCTTGGTTTCACTTTTCCTCTACTATCTCTTGTTTGAAACTCTTTGTTTTCATAGCCTTCCTCGTTCCTTCCTTCATATCCCGCGGCTATCTGATTTCGCCTTCCATAGTTGTCGCCATTGCGGTATCTTCGCCTTTGCCTGCTTGTTTTGTCGACTTCTGGTGAACGCCCCCTTTTGTTGTTATACACATCTTCTCCATCGACAAATCTGTTTGCTACTTCCATTTGTTCTGACATTGTCCTTGGCCTTGTTCACCCTATCTCTTCCACGAGGTCCGAACAATGAAGGCCAGCCGAAAAAGCATCTATTGCTCTTTCGTCGGAGACGTCTTCAGCTGAATTTTCTATTACACTCCAGCGTTGTATGTAAGAGCGTAGGGTTTCGCCTTTCTTTTGCACGCATGACTTGATTTCCTCCAGCGACGCTGGGCGCTTATATGTTGAGCGAAAATTTCTTGCAAATTGCTTTTCTAACTCTCCCCAACTCCCGATGGAATCGTTGGGTAGGGTGTTCAACCAGGACCGTGTTGCGCCGGTGAGGTGTAACTGCAAACTTTGCATGGCTGTTGCTCTTGTTCCTCCTAGGATCTGTACTGCTTGCAGGTAATCTGACAACCATAGAGTGGGTTCTTGCGACCCATCATACTTTCTTGATCGTGCGGCAACTTGAAACCTTTAGGTACCCGCGTTTTGCGAACCCTGCGGGTAAAGCATAATGCGCCCATCTCTTTTTCATCATCTTCGTAATTTTCCTCTTTCCACGCATAACGCTAGTTGTTCACTCGTGCTTGTGCTATTATGTTTCTTGCGCCCTCCTGCCATTTTTGTCGCCTCTCATCACCTGATGACTCACTGGATTTGTTTCGCGAGGACTTTCGCTTGAGCTCTTCCTTTCGCCTTTCCTTATGATGTGTCGCCTTTTCCTCTGAAAGTTTTTCCATTAGCTTGTTTTCTATCAACCCGAGGCTTCGTATTGTGGCCTGATGCATGTTCTCCCGCGGATCTCCAGGCACTGGTTGTGTGGTTAGTAGGTACATTTGCGCTGCTACCAATGCTGCTTCTGGTGTTTCTTGCACGAAGTCTTCTTCCTCTTCTGACTACTGCGCGCTTAGACTTTTCGCATAGCTTTCTTCTCTTGTCTGTGCTATTGTCCTCCTGTTGTGCTTCGGGTCTCTGCGCCTTTCCATGTTGTACTCTGATGCATCGCTATACTCATCCCAGTATCCTCCACTTGACGTACTGTTGTCATCTCGGCTTCTCATGAACAAGTCTCTTTCCTCCCTTAGATTCTTTTTGTGCTGGTGCAGCGCGTATTGATACCCCATCAGAACTTCTCTCCTTGAATCTGCGGGTACCTCTGTGCCGTGATTGATGGCTGACATGATGATTCTCCACTCTCCGGTTGAAACGTGAATTTTCTCTTTTTCCTTTTTGCTGTTACTCCTTGGATTGTCGACTTGCAGGTCGACCTCTTTGTTGCCTTCGTGATTATTCTCTTCTGCTGCTTTAGTGATAATAATGCATAACTAATGTACGCTTTTGGAGATGCCACTGCTTTCGATGGCGAAGTCCCTTGAACTATCGTAAGTTTTAACCGCTGTTGCTTCTACCTCAGGTTTTCCCCGAGTTTCGTCGAATTCCTCGAGTTTCTCTTGCATATCTTCTGTTGCTGTGAGACTGACCGGCGAGTTTACCTCACTGGAAGAGCCCTCGGATGATCCAGATATTGTGATTCTCTAGGCTTTGCTTGCCGACGGACCCGATTTCGTCGGATCCGAAAGGTGAGTTGAACCCAAAGATCCAACGTAGAAGCTTAAACTTCCGATTGTCAGCTCCATCTCTTGACTTTCGTCGACTTCTGGATTGCTGCTGGCTAAAAGCAAAAAAAGCCATCGAATTCATGATTCCAATGCCCAGAGTCCCCATGGTCGGCGCCAATTGACGAGGGTTAACTCGACAAATGTCCTAGATGAAGGACTTAGGATCGGGGAGATAGGGCATTGGATGAACTCGAAGGTAAACTCAGTCAAACAAGGTGTGTATCGATAGTAAACGTGGGTGTAGAACCTGGCTTGCTTTCAATCTGTCTCTCACCGTCCCCTCCTAGCCCCTATATATAGGTGGCTAGGTCTCAGGGATCGGGAGGGATCCGATACAGATTACAATATCGACATACGATGTGAACTCGTATTTCGACTAACGTTACAATTGGGCCTAGCTTAATGGGCCTCAGGGGTACTCAACTGTCGGGCTCTATTATCTATACCCTTGTCACCTACCCTTAGCAGAATTTTTGTACAACAATAGTTATCAAAGTAGGTATAAATATGTCACCTTTTGAAGACTTATATGGAAGGAAGTGTAGATCACCCATATGTTGGTATGAAGTTGGGGGAAATAAAGAATTTGAACCTGAATACATTAAGGATTAGCAAGTAATCATCGATATCATTCAAGATAGACTGAAGCTAGCTCGGAGTAGACATAAAAGTTATGCAGATTTGAAAGGAGGACATGGGAACCTCAAGTCGGAGATATGGTTTATTTAAGAGTTAGTCCGACAAAAGGGGTCAGAAGATTCGGAATCAAAGGAAAGTTAAGTCCATGATATATTGGACCATTTTGGTTACTGAGTCGGAAAGGAACTATAGCTTTTGAATTGGAACTACCTCATGGTTATTTCTAGTTCATAACGTGTTTCACGTGTCACAGCTATGCAAGTGTTTGAAAGTACCCGAAGAACCTTTGAACTATGCAAAATTGGAATTAGAGCCTAATCTTACTTATAAGGAAGAACCTAGTAGAATTTTAGCTGAAAACTGGAAATGATTGCGAAATAGAGCGATAAAGTACTGCAAAGTAGAATGGAAACATCATCCCGAGCAGGAAGCCACTTGGGAAACAGAAGGCGATTTACGTCGGGACTATCTTCAACTCTTCAGGTACCGAGTTCCGTAACTTTGGGAAAAAGTTCTTATAAGGGGGAGAGGATGTAATGACCCAAAAAGTAGAAACATTTTAGGACTCGATTGCAAATAGCAAATTTGAATTGCATGCATTTGAAATTGTGAAAAATTTAAAACTTTTATTTTAGAAGGTATGAGTGATTGAAGTTGAACTCTAGTGTTGAGTTTTGACTTAGGTCAACATTAGGAATTGAAATTCAAATTTCAAAATGAATTCATATTTTCAAATTTAGAAAAATCAAATTTGAATTAATTTGAATGGAATCCAAAAGATTCAACATCCGTTATTCGAATTGTGTGATTCACCACTAACTTAGTGATTATGATCTCAAAATTGAGGTTTGACTTATTCAAACTTGAGTTCATATTACCATAAATAAATAAATAATAAAAGTATTACAAGCTAGTAATAAAAATAAAAATAATTTTATTTTTTATATCAAGGTATTGTTACAATAATTTTGATACAAGGAATAAAAGAATGAAATTACAATATAGGAAACCCTAATACAAACTAAATAAAAGAAAATAGAAGAAAAACTAATAAAAACCTAATCTTCATCTTCTTATCTTGATCTTCTTATAAACTGCACACAAAAACAAACAAAGGATCTTGGTAGATCCAAATGTTGGATTTTTAAATCCATTTTAATTTAGAACCCAAGTTCAAGTTTAGGAACTTGTCCTAAACCTTGTGTTGAGGCAAGGCAAATGAAATCAAACCAAAATACAAGTTAGATACTAGAACTAGATGGCAAGCCAAAGCCAGATAGGAACTAGAACTAGAACCAGTAGTGCCAATAGAGACCAAAACCAAGTGTAGTATCCAGTAGATGGTCACAAACCAGAATCAAGTAAAGACCAAGTGTAGCATATGTTGTTCTGTCAAGCACCAGAGAAGCTTCAGACCAAGATCAAGCATAGCATCCAAGTAAAAGTAGTACTAGCCAGTAGCATACAGACCAGTACATCAAGAAAGACAACATAGAAATAGTAGAAATAGTAGAAAATCACCAGAAAATCACATCAACCTTGGATTCTTGGAAAATAATGCAAGTCTAATGAACACTGATAGTTCATCACACCTGTCACAGAAAGCTTATTCAACAAATATAAGAAAACACTAGTTACTTTCAGCAAACCAAGGAATTAAACCAAATTCCAAAACACTAAAAATTTGTAGAAACCAATTTAGGAAATTACCAAAATAGCCCTTACCGACATGCCAGTTTAGGCATATGGAGATACAGTGAATCCATGCTAGAATCTAAACTAGAGAGGCGGTATAAGCACCTTAGTCACCATTTGCATGGCACATAGGTGTCAGCAGCACCACAGCCTTAGAGACCTATAAATAGGACCCAAAACCCAGCCTTGAAGATCACAAATCCTCACAAAGCTCATAATAAACACTCTCAGACCAGAGGTTGAGAGAACTGAGCTAGAGGATCACCTTGAGGCCAGAGGCTCAAGGAGAGGAACTCCAAACACACCCACTCGTGTGAAGGAGAAGATCTAAAGGAGCCACTGGAGCAAGAACTGGAGCCAGGAGGAGAAGAACTGCCACAGATCTTCATCAAGCACACTTAGTAGACTACAAAGGTTATAGCTAAAACCCTAGGAGTAATAGTAGTAGTGAGAGGGAGTGGTAACTACTTCCCAGAACCCTAAGCCCCTGCTAGGTGTTCTCCAGCAAAGGAGAACAGCCTCAGTATGGTCAAAGGCCTGGCACAGTAAACCACTAGAGGACCTTACCTTAGTCCTAATAGAAGTAATAGTAGCAAACTTGATCATGCAACTGACAGTGCATGTACAAGTTCATATAGAAGTAGCACACACAGTTAAAGAATATTTAACAAAACTGTGCAAACATACGCATGCAATCTTTAAATTATGGATGCTTAGCACATTCATAAGTAATAGCTACACAACTAAGTAGAAACTAAATAGGAACTGAACATGTTAACTAAAAACACAACAGTTAACTGAAGAACATAACTTAACTGAAGAAATGATAGTTAACTTAATTTTAATAGTAGAAGTAGATTCAGAGATCATGAGCAAGCAAGCATGATCATGTCGAGTACAAGTAGCCATTATAACATACTAGAACACTCTAGAACCTACTAGAACCTATTCAAATTACCAAAATCATGCAACACTGTTAACTGATGAAACTAAAGATTTACCAAAACTTCAGAAGTAAGCAAACAACATGCATTCGAGCTAGATAAGCATAGGAAGCATCTCAGGAGTAGAACAAACACTAGTTTAGCACAAGATCGAGCTAGGACAGTACTATAACCCTAGGACGCAAACACTGACAGAGGCAAACCCTAGATAGCATCTAGCATTAAAAACTAGGCTAGAGAGAGTAGAGGGAGTAGAAGAGAGAGAGAGAGAGAGAGAGAGAGAGAGAGGAACCTACCTTGCTGGCGAGGAAGCAAGCTTCCCATCGCCAGAGATGATGCAGAGGCGGCATAGGGAGCTTCCACGGGGGAAGACTCAACTTGCACCTGCCTGAGGTCAAAGTAGAGGGTGTAGAGGGTGTAGAGGAGGTAGAAGAGCACCCCAGGACCAGCCACAGTCCTAGGAGCACCAGAGAGCATCGTCGGAGTTTAGCTCGACTCAATCATCGAAACCCTAGATCCAACTAGGTGTCGATTCGAACCGTAGATGATGCAATCGAGGGGGATTCTTGGATAGGATTGTAGAGCAGAAGGAGGCGATTTGATTGAGCACTAGGGAGACGGCAGCGCTGGCCGGAGACGGCCATGATGGCGAGGCGACGACGACGGCGACATGGTCACCAAAGCGAGTGAGAGGGTGAGGCCGAGCGAGCGAGTGAGAGAGAGTGGGCTGACGTGGTCTGGTTCGGACTGAACCGATACAAGTTTAGACCCATTTGGTTTGACCAGTGGGCCTAGGGGCAAAACAGTCTTTTCAGAATTAGTTAAATGCAATAATAGGAAATAAAGCCTAGGAAACTTCAAAAAATAAAATAAAAATAGTTTTGAACTCAGAAAAATACAAGTAACCCAACTAACTTAAGTATAGAATTATTTGAGTGCTTTCATTTTTTATGACTTTTTGAATTAAAGAAATCAAGGCGAAACTTGATAATTCAAAATGAAATATTAACAAGTGTTATTTAAATAATTTGAATGAGCAAATTAAATTCTTATAGATATATGAAAATTCTAAAGGAATATTAACACATTCCTAAAACAATATTGAGTATGCTGGTTGACAGAAGGAGAATTCTCTATATAGTTGGTTGGTCGTTTCATTGTGTGACAAAGAAAGTGTATAAGAAAGGATCTATGAAATATGATAGTACTATTGGAACAATGAAGTTTGAATAATTGTTCGAAAACCAACACACTCAAAAAGAGAATGAAATAAAACACCAATAAAAACATTGCATAGCATATAGTTGCATTAGGAAGTGATTTGAACTTTTGAAGTTTTTCTTAAGAATTGATTGTTAATCCAGGACTCGAGGTCAAGGGTCAAGTAGAACCTTCGAACTGCATTATCTTGCAATCATGAGGCAAGTTCACCCTTGCACGTAATACTATTTTGTATAAACCTTTAAAAAGGAATCACTCGCACAAAACAAATTACTGTTTTAAAATAAATTGAATCACAATTGGTGGGCAATGAAATCATGGTTTGATATATGAGAAAGTCATGTTGGTAGAGATTTCATTGTACCGGGAAAGTCACCTTAGAATTAAAAACAGAAAGTAGTCAGTGATTCCAAAGCGCCGTACAACCCGCGCTAACCACAGATCTTGGAATGGCACGAGCAAGTCAGAAGTTTCTCCTTAGTTCCGTATATCTTCAGACGACTAGGTCGGGCTGTGATCCCGCGAGGAACTACAATGGGTGGGAGCCCGAAACGTCCCCATCTTGTGCGGCAGGATGACGATTTTAGTGTCTCAGTGGGGATGGCATCTGATCGCGGTCGTCGACCGGTTCTATGAAAAAGGGTAGATTATGGAGTTAGGTAGTGCTCGGCATGACTTGGAGAAACTTGGTAACATACCTCACACCATAGGAAGTGTGACTAGGGCAATAAGGCCAATGACGTTTGTGGGAAAAGTAGCGCACCTCTCGAGAGTGTAAAAATGTGACATGTTACTCCCTATCCTGGGAAAGGATTGCGAAGAAGAAGCGTAGACATAGGATAGACTAGATGAGGACATCGATGAAGAAGCGTAGACATAGGATAGACTAGATGAGATTCCCAACATAGACTTACCTAAATAAAATTGTGAAGCTCTGATGGTACTTAGCTTAGTAGTACCAATGATCAGAAGATTAGCTAGTTTGAATTTTAATTTGAATTTGAATCCTCAATGGACCAATGAGGATCTTGAAACCTTTTTATGACAACCAGAAACTCTTTTATTCATTCGATATGAGTGTTACATCATTTAGGAGCACGGGTAATAGCAAATTTGGTGGGTCATCCAACCACACCTGACTAGCTATACCTCTAGCTACTCTAGCTAACTCATGAGCTACACAACTTTACTCTCTAAAAGAATGTTCAAAGATAATTTTAGGAAACTCTGAAGCTAGGTGGTAACAATCGTCAAAGATTGCCGCTGCCACACCACTTGATTGACCTCCCTCCTTCATCACCGAAATTGCATCCATGCAGACTGAGGTGAGTATGATACGATTACATCCGATGATCTACGCGAGGAGGAGACCCTGCTTTATCGCATGTGATTCAGGTAATAACACATCTTGAACAAAGTCAAGCTTTGTGTTCCCCGCCGCTATGAATCTTCCAGTACAATCACGAATAACTGCACCTGTCGCTCCTTTTAGTTCGTCCGCATCAAAGGAAGCATCACCATTGATCTTTAAATGATCACAAAGCGGTTTAGTCCATCCTTCTCTTTTAGGTTTTGCTCGAGGGCTATTGGCTAAATAGAAACTGGAGTATAGCACATCGTTAGATCGAGCCGCTCTACTCGGATCTTGAAAGGTTTCACCATTAGTGAACTGTTGGCGCTCCCACCAGAGATACCAGCATGCAATAGCAACCAACTCGGGGATATTGGCACAGCCTAGCAATGGCGTAAACCTTTGCTTAGTACACAGTATATAGTCCAAAACTGCTTGACCGGCTCTGTCTATCGTACATGCACTCTGGATCAACTGATCAAGTCCCAGTTGTTCCCAGATCTTTTTAGCCCTGGCGCATTGGAATAACAAGTGCTTCACATCCTCGGCTCCTTCATTGCATTGAGGACATTGTGCGCTGACCGGGACATGTCTATTTGCAAGTACTAATCGATATGGTAGTGTCTCTTGCATGATTCTCCATAGATAAATTTTGACTTTGTTTGGAACCCTTAACTTCCAAATTTTCTCCCAAATAGGATGATTATTCATTGGACCATCATCTTGATGATTTACTCTCTGACCATATTGACTTTCTCATTCGATGTGATAGGCAGACATAACTGAGAACCTACTCGTATTTGTCAAGTGCCATGCCACAAAATCATCCATGTTATGTCGTCGTGGTGAAACAACATATGCCATGGGATGGCTTAAATGGGGGCCGAACTAGATGCTGGAGGATTCGGGAGAAGGGAACGAGCTGAAAAGCACGACAGAAAGGAACACAAATCTACCCAGGTTCGGGGCTCTCATAAGGAGATAACACCCCTACTCCTGCTCTACTAGTTATATGTTTGGATCGATGGAGTATGCAACAATGGTGCTTCCAAGCTCTCTGCCAGAGGAGGAAGATAAACTACTAAGTGTAGGAACACTGAATGACCAACCCCTTTCTAGGGCTCCCTGTGCCACCTTATATAGTGTTGGCCAGGGTTACAACGGTCACCTGAGACCAGGAGACACCAACTACACTCCAAATAGGGCAGGCTGACGAAGGCAGAGACCCTTGACTTTCTCCCTGATTGCTCTCGATGGGACTCACCGTCGCTGTACCTTGTACTTCTCGGACTGTGACCTTACCACTGTGAGGTAAGGACTGTACTTGTGCACTGTGAAGGTAGGTAAACCACCACTATGCACCCTGTCAACATGATCTCCCTCCATACCTGGCAGGGTCTCTCCTTGATTGTAGGGACATGACATCTTGGTTGACTTATATATTCCGGATATGACCGTTGGCCATATCCCGGACCTATATGCCGGACCAACGACCTATGAAGGTCGGGTAATCCGGCTCTCTGCTCCTGCTCAACATATCAAATAAGTTAGGCCGGCATATCTATGCATATGCCGGCACTCCTCCATAAGTATCCCGGTTATTCCGGCTTATGTAAACTCAGACCGAGATACACTTATATGCCGGTCTGGCCGACTCTCCTATACTCCGGCCAGACCCCATCTAGGTCAACCGACATAAAGTCAACCTTATTCCTTGTATCTTTCTAGTCTCTTGACCCTACCGGGGGTCATCCCCCCGACATTAGTCCCCGAAGCTGTCGAGGTCCCCCAGTCTTAACTGAGGGGCCTTGGCAGGTTCAACATGATATCTCTTTTGTTATATCCCGGCGCATGACTTTACATCGGCGATCACACTATATACCGGCTCTTCTTTCTTTTCCACAAGTTAATTCGGCCGGTCCCGGGGTATTCCGGTCGGAACTTATTTCCCGGGCAGTTACGCCGGCACATATGTTAGACTTCCTTGAGAAGCCACGTCCGACAGTTTGCATCGAAACTTGCACCCGCCCTGCCACTTCAAACGGTCACACGATGTGACGGTTCACAGTGCACTTACTGCAGGCCATCATTGCCTAGTGGCACGGTTACAGGAACCGCCGCCCCACTCCATGCCGCCACGTGGCAACCTCCCGCAGAAACGGTCGGGGTAGTGGAACACTTACCACGATCCCCACGACCCTCTCTGGCGATATAAATATGGGGGCGGGGGTAAACTTGCTCTTTTTACCCCCATAGTGCCTTCTTCTTCCTCCGCTCCCTTGCCTCTTGCGCTTCGCCGCCGGACCGAGGAACAGAGAAGGAACGCCGTCGCCCTCCTGCACGCCGGCGCCTACGCTCGCCGACGTACGGCATCTTCGCCTTCCTCGCCGCCACCGCTGTTCCTCTTCCGGATATCACCGGGGGAGATTGGATCTTCGACTGCAAGCTCACCGCCGCTCCATCGCCGCCGCTCGAACTCCGGTAAGCTTTTCCTTCTCTGTTCTTCCTCTCTCACGCTTTTCTGTAGCCATGCACTGGTAACATTGCCCGCTTAGATCTTCAGCAGCTCCTTTGCTTGATATCTCTCTGATTCAACTAGCATTACTAGCAACGTTCCTTAGCAGTTCACAGGTGTTCTTCCTTAGGCATTATACCCATATTTGTTTCTGGTTTTAACTGCGCTGGTAGATCCTCATTTCCTGCTAACTTCTGCGAGAGTGGTATGCCGGAGAGACTAACCTCCCTCTTTACCCTGCTTTTGATAGGACTAACATCATGGGACTCTGGCTCTCACGCCTTGTCCCGGCCACCAAGATGGCTTCATCGAGTATGACGGCCACCTCGGCCTCGGAGGAGGATAACTCGGCCCAGCTCCAAGGACGCTCCGGCTGGGAGGGGTCGGAAGTTACCCCGGCCGACATATCATGGATCACTACCACCAGAAGAGTTCTGGATGGCGTTGCATGCCGGCTACCGGCGGGAGAGGTTGTGCCGGCACCGGAACCCGGCGAACGCGTCATGTTCATCGCCCACTTCGAGCGGGGTTTTGGTCTGTCGGCGTCAGACTTTTTCCGGGATTTCCTCGACACCTACGATCTGCAGCCTCACCATATCCCGGCGAACGCGGTGATGATTCTCTCTGCCTTCGCCGCTTTCTGCGAAGGCTTCGCCGGCATAGAGGCCTTCACCCAAGCTTGGGTGAAGTACTTCCAACTGCGGAAGCAAGTTGTCCAAGAACCGCCCCGGAGCAAGGACGACCCGCCGGAGATGGCTCAGGAGAAGAAGGACCGCCCCATGACCCAATGTGGTGCGGCCACCATCATGTCCCGGAAGGGCTCGGACTTCCCCAAGGTGGAACTGCTTGAATCTTGCAAGAAGTGGCAGAAAAGCTTCTTCTATGTCAAGAACATCACGGACGTAGATCAGCTCAACCTGCCGCCATTCGTGGATGAGCCACCCTTGGCGATGAAGAACTGGTCTTACAACCCGAAGACTACCGTGATGCCGGTGAACGCCCTCCACCGGGTTAAGGGCGAGCTGCGGGATGCCGGCCTCACTCCTCAGGACTTGGTGGCTTGCTTCATCAGCCGGCGCGTCTCTCCTCTGCAGCGCCGGTCACATAAGATTTGCCAGATGAGTGGGCCCATGGACCCCACCCGACATTCTACACACGAGCTAACTCCGGCCGACATCCTGCGGAGGATCAAAGACATCTGCAAGTCCTCTCAGGCCACCTTTGCCTGGGGGCTAGAACCATACAGCCGGGATCGCCCCGCCCCAATGGTAAATCCCTCTGGCCGATTCATACTCTCTTGTCCGGCATATAGATACTTAAGCCGACACATTTCTATTTACCGACACATATCATGCTTGGCCCGAGATATTGTTATTTGCCGACATACTCCTGCGTCTGATCAATTGATCTTGCCCTTATGCAGAAATTCAGCTTCCAGACTATGGAGAACTCCCGTATCACCATAGCTGCAGACCGCACTGCTGCAGACCCTGAAGACCCGGATCACTGGGACAAGCTACCCCGGAGCACCTGTGCCGCAGCTGCCACGGGTAAGGCCTCCTCATCCCGGCAATCTTCTCAAGACCGGAGTGAGGATGACTCCGACGAGGAGATCCTGATGTACTACGACCCAATACCACTAGCATATGCCTTTCCTACCACACCCTTTGCTTATCCTATGCCGTCCTCAGCTATCCCGGACGATGAAGTAGTCGATGCTACGCCATTAAGCCAGGGACCTCCCCCTGCCGGCGTACGCAATGGCAAGAAGCGCGGGGTCAAACCCCAGCCTGAGCCGGCACAGAAGAGGCAGAAGGTTTCGGCGCCTCGCCCGAAGAAACCACGACCTGTTGCCTCGGGGTAAGTTTCTTTTCTTTGTATAGCTTCCGACATATCTCTTGCTTTGATTACTAACTTGGTGTTTTCTCTCTTTCAGGGTTCCTCTTGCGCCGGAACAAGCTTCTGGCTCGAGTGGCGGCCCGAAGGTTACCAAGCCGGCATCTCCTGCACGTCCAGACGCACCTGATGCAAGTCACAGCACCTCTCCGGCGCCGGCGTCTTCGCCCGCGCCTAAGAAAACCCCTTCTCCAGCGAGGGACGATCCTCCGCCGGAATAAGATTAATCTGCCCCCGACGTCCATATGGACTCGAGGGCTCAACAGAACCCCTCAGCCTCCGATGTCCAGATGGACACCGGGGCCCAACAAAACCCTTCGGCCTCTGATGTCCAGATGGACACCGGGGCCCAACCAGATGTTTCCAACACTGCTGACAATGCCGGCGCCAGCGACAAGAGCGCCGGTATAGACAAAGGAAAAGGACCTGCAATCCCTGAAGTCCAGACTACCCCGGCACCATCCTCTGCTGGCCAAGCTACATCGGCTGCGCTGGAACAAGCAGCCCCTGAAACTCCCTCAACTGAGAAGACTTCTGTCCCTGCCAAGCCTGCTGCCCCGGCCAAGACCACTGTCCCGGACAAGTCTACCGCCCCGGCCAAGTCCGGCACTCTCAAGATCAAGCCAACCAAGCCCGACACACAATCCGCTGCTGCTGCAGCTGCTAAAGCAGCAGCCCGGCCCAGCTCTACCCTGGCCCTCCATTTTGGCAAGGCCGCAGCCCGGCCCAGCTTCTTTGACACGCCGGAACTTGAGGGCCGCGTCTCCCTACTGACGAAAAGCAACAAGAGCCTTGGGTCTCTTAAGGAGCACTGCATCAGGTGGAATGACGCCGACAGTATGGACACTGCCGACTCCAAGAGAAAGAAGTTGGCCGAAGCTTCGGCTACTGGCAATCCAGCTGATATCCTGGCCGCGAAGCCCATTCCTATTGCATGCGAGCTCCTCAGCCTCCAACAAAGACTTCACCTCCTGGCCGATGCCACCAACGTAAGTCTTTTCTACATATATGTATCCCAGTCCCCGAAAATGTCGGCTGTCCGGGATACGGGCAGCCGGGATTTTCCAATACCTTTTGCACTTAGCTGTTTTCAAATTAACTATCCGGCATATAAGCTCGATCCGAGCTTCAAATCCTGGTCACCGAGGGCCGGGATAGGTGCGCAGCACCTGCGCCGGATCTTTAACGAACTAACATCTTAAGCACTTTTCAAATCCTCTTGACCGAGATATAAGCTCGATTCGAGCTTCAAATCCTAGTCACCGAGGGCCGGGATAGGTACGCAGCACCTGTGCCAGATCTTCAACATCATGAACACTTCACATAATCTTCAATTGCACTGATATGCTAGACTTCTCTTATAACCTTTCAAATCCTAACACTTTTACAGCGCATGAACAATGCCCGCGCCGACATGTACCATGACTTGGTGTGCGAGCATCGGAAGTTATCTGACGCGCATAGCAAGCTCCGGCTGGAACTGCGCCAGAAAGGTAAACTCAGCCGACATAACCATATATGCCGGATGTCTTGCCTTCTTTTACTCCGGAATATTTCTCTTGCCGACACATAACCCTTTTACCGACATATTTCAGCTACTACAGAAGAGCAAGTCACCGCGCTCCTCCAGAGGGTGAAGGAGTTGACCGGTATGCCGGATTCTGCTGATCTTTTACTACTCGACTTGTACTTCAAATCCTTTAACTCTTGTCACTGTTTCTTATCTTCACATTCTCTGAACTTCAAATCCTCGCAGATGAGAAAGCTGCACTGGAGGCCCGCCACCAGGACTGTATGCCCTCAGTGGATGTGGCCAAGCAGTTGGACGACCGGGATGCCGCCCACAAAGCCGAGGTTGATCAATTGAAGGGCCGGGTTGCTGAGCTTCTGGAGGAGAAGGAACAGAGGGAGGGCCAACTTAAGAAAGCCCAGGAGCTGCTTGTTACCTCCGAAACTGATGCCTCCAACGCCCACGCAGAACTGAATGGCTTGAAGGAGCAGGCCACCAAATGGGAAGTTACAGTTGCCCAGCTCAATGCCAAACTCGCCAGTAAGCTTCGAATCCTTTTCCCTTATCCTGCCCGACATACCATGACCTTTTCTGGCACAACCTTTACGCCGACATATACTTCTTTTGCTAACATACTTTCTATTTTTCAGACATGTTTCCTGCTTCTGTCGAAGACGTTGAGAGGGCTCTGTAGTTGGATCGAGTGGACCGGGGTGTTCCGGTTGACTCGGCCAACTAGGACATGTCGGAACAGCTGGTGGCCCTGCAATCCCGGAAGAACGCCATGACCTCCTACACGGAAGAACTCTTTCTTGGCGCCTAGGAGGCATATTCTGCCCTCTGGCCGGGACAAAGGACACCCACTGATCCTGTTGATCTCGGCAATGATCTGCAGCTTTCCAAGGTTCGCCTCAGAGAATGGCGGGACTCCGGCGCAAGGGTGGGAGCTGATGAAGCTCTCACCTACTTCCTCTCCTGGTACGAGAAAGTTGACTTGGAGACTTTGCGCACTGTGCGCGAAGGATCCATCTGGACCACGGATCCGGAACATATCCGGCGTCGGCAAGAATTAGCCCACAGCTATGTGGATTATGCCGACACCGAAGCCTTTGTTCGGGACATCCGCGAGCCGGAGAAGGAGGACGACGCCAAAGATGCTGCCGACGCTGAGGGCTCCGATTCCAGCCAAGACGAAGAAGAAGCTGAGGAAGCCAACACTGAAGTTCCGGAATAGGGATCTATCCTGGCCGGAGGTGATGGCTCCATTCCATCTGCTGGATCCGGCACACCTGAAGCCGACGCCTCTACTGCCACCGCTCCACCTGCCGGCGGCTCTGCTTCCACTCCTGCCGCTTGAACTTTGCACCAAAAAAGCTAAGCTTTATCAGATCCCCGGTATGCCGGGTGCAGATGTAATATATACGTTTAATTTTCCCTTTGGTTTGCTACCTAAACAAGTTTTAACTTGGTTTGCTTGTTTATCTATGCCGGATCATCTTTTGGCTAAGTCACCGAGTTTGTTTTCCTGTTTCCCTAACTCCACAACCTTGGCTACTTGTCTACCTCTTTTGGCTTCTGACTTATGAGTCTCAAGGTTGCTTCATTAAACATACAGTACTTCAACTTTGAAACTTAGACTTCAAATCATCCGACATTTCAAGTTTTAACTTTAGCAACAACATAAATGTCGGTTCGCTTGCTTTATATTTCCTTAGCCGTTTTCCATGTGTAGACAATCTCTGGCATCTACTCTTGCTAGCCATGAAGCCGGATTCCGGACAGCAGCTAAGTCGAAGAGCGGCCTTTGGTGCCGACACACTACTAGGCCGACATAGGAAACATTCAGGTCAAGCCAGCCGGCATATAAACAAAAACTGAAAATAAACAGCGATATATCTCGGAGGCAGTGCCCGATTTCTTCGGGATGCCGACATTTCATTCATTAGTCTTGTGACGACCTAAAGCGCCGGCACACATAAAAAAAAGGAAATACATACATTATGCTGCTCAGGAGTAAAAGGGACGGAGTAGAGCTATGTTCCATGGTCGCTTGGTTTCTTCTCCGGACCTGTCCACCTTGTCCTTCCTTGGGGCCTGCGCATCTATAAGATAATAGGCATCATTGTGCAGAGCTCTGCTTACAATGAATGGCCCCTCCCATGGAGGAGTTAACTTATGCCGGCCCTCTGTGCCTTGCCTTAGCCGGAGTACTAGATCTCCCTCTTGGAATCTCCTTGGATTCACCTTCTGCGCATGATAGCGTCTGAGGTTCTGCTGATATACTGTTGTTCTTGACAGTGTTATTTCTCTTGCTTCTTCCAGCAGATCAACATCATTTTCCCTGGCTTCTTTGGCCTCTTCCTCAGTATATAGCACCACTCTTGGTGCATCATGTATCACATCTGTTGGAAGCACAGCTTCTGCTCCATACACAAGAAAAAATGGTGTATAGCCTGTTGACCTATTCGGAGTTGTCCTTAAACTCCAAAGCACTGCTGGCAATTCATCTAGCCAACATCCCGGAGTTTTCTCCAGTGGCTCTATCAGCCGGGGTTTTATACCGGATAGCACTAGTCCATTTGACCTTTCTACCTGGCCATTGGCACAAGGGTGAGCGACCGACGCAATGTCCAGCCGGATTCCCACCTCTTCACAAAATCTGGCAAATGGCCCTTGGGCAAAGTTCGACCCATTGTCAGTGATGATGCCATGGGGAACACCATACCTTAAGATTATGTCTTTTAAGAACTTTACTGCTGTGTGGCCATCACACTTGCTTATGGGCTTCACTTCAATCCATTTGGTAAACTTGTCCACCATGACCAGGATATGGGTCATCTTTCCCCTTGCCGGCTTAAAAGCCCCGACCATATCCAGGCCCCAAACAGCAAAGGGCCAGGTTATCGGGATGGTCTTTAAGGCTGAGGCCGGCTGATGAATCTGGTGGGCATATCTTTGACATCCATTGCACTTCCGGACTAAGTCTTCGGCCTCCTGCAGTGTCGTTGGCCAGTAAAACCCATGCCGGAATACCTTTGCCACCAATGCTCTGGATGAAGCGTGATGACCACACTCCCCCTGATGAATTTCCTGGAGCATCTCTAGGCCTTCTGCAGATTCAACACATCTCTGTAGTACTCCGGTGGCACTTCTCTTGTATATTTCGTGGTTTATGATGGTATATCCCTTGGATCTCCTTGTAACCCGGCGTGCCTCAGTTTCATCCGCCGGCACTTGACCATCAACCAAGAAATCCATGATAGGACGTGCCCATGAGGGCACTTCCCTGACAGTGAACACTGCCTGATCTATCTCCATCATTTCGACCGACACATAATCGATCTCCATAGGCTGCGAAGTCCCCGGGACTGAGGGATCAGTCCCCGGGTATGCCGGCATAACCTCTTGGTACATCTTACCCTTGCCTTTATTTCTGCTCCGGAATACTGCACTTACTGCATATGTTGGCCCAGTCCCCGGGACTGAGAGAGCAGTCCCCGGGTTATCTGACTAGGCTCCGGCATCTATCTCCATCAGAACTGCATCCTCCGGGCTTGGCGTGACATAAATGGACGATGACTCCGGCGAGGGCTTGATTGACGGCTTCCTCAGATGTTCCAACGAAATGCCGGGCGGGATTGAATCTCTGGAAGATCCCAGCTTGGACAATGTATCGGCCGCTTTGTTCTGAGCCCGGGGAACATGCCGGAACTCACAACCTTCGAAGTAACCACTCAACTGCTGCACCAGGAAACGGTAGGATCCCATGTTTGCATCATGCGCATCCCATATGTCGGAACACTGCTGAATCACTAGGTCAGAATCACCGAAGCACATAATCCGGCGAATTCCTATGTCCTTAGACACCTTCAAGCCATGCACAAGTGCCTCATATTCCGCCACATTATTTGATGCTGCAAAATGAATCTGCAGAACATATCTCAATTGGTCATTCTTGGGTGAACTGAGAACTATGCCGGCACCCAGGCCATGTATTGTCTTGGAACCATCGAAATGCATCCTCCAATAGTTTGCATCTGGCAATGGTGGCTCATACTGTATCTCGGCCCAATCGATAAAGAAATCGGCCAACACCTGGGACTTGATTGTATCCATCTTATCATACCGAGGTGTATATGGTGACAACTCTATTGCCCACTTGGCTATCCTGCCACTGGCATCTTTGTTGCCTATGATCTCCGAGATAGGGGCCTCGGCCACTACCCGGATCAGATGCTCTTGGAAGTAATGCTTGAGCTTCTTGGCCGCCATATAGACACCATATGTCATCTTCTGATAGTGTGGTAGTTTTGCTTTGAGGTGGAGAGGACTTCACTCAGATAATATACCGGCCGCTGCACGGTTTTGCCTCCTTCCTCTCGCTCCACTACCACCACTGCACTGACAACCCTGTTAGTTGCCGCTATATAGAGCAACATTGGTTCCCTGGGCATCGGAGATGCTAACACCGGCGCTGTTGACAACATCTGTTTTAGTTCCTTGAAAGCTGCATCTACTTGCGTTGTCCAGACAAATGTGTCGGACTTCTTCATCAACTGATATAACGGCAAAGCTTTCTCCCCCAGCCGGCTTATGAAACGGCTCAGGGATGCGAGGCACCCAATGAACTTTTGCACTTCCTTCAAATCTGTCGGCAGCTTCATTCTCTCTATGGCACGGATCTTGCCGGGATTCACCTCTATACCCCGGCTGGAAACCAGGAAACCAAGCAACTTGCCTGCCGGCACACCGAACGTGCATTTAGCCAGATTCAACTTCATCCGGAATCTCCTCAGGTTTGCAAAGGTTTCCCTGAGGTCATCTATGAGAGTCTTGCTCTCCTTGGTTTTTATGATGACATCATCGACATATACCTACACATTTTTATCTATTTGGTCATGCAGACACTTTTGCATACACCTCTGGTAAGTTGCGCCGGCATTTCTTAAACCGAATGGCATGGTGAGATAGCAATAAGCCCCGTACGAGGTAATAAAGGATGTCTTTATTTGATCCGGTTCATACAAAGGGATCTGGTGGAAACCAGAATAGGCATCTACAAATGATAACAGTTCACATCCAGCTGTGGAATCAATCACTTGATCGATCCGAGGGAGCGGGAATGGATCTTTAGGACATGCCTTGTTCAAGTTGGTGTAATCAACACACATCCGCCATACTTTTACTATGGCGGGCTCATCCTTCTTCTTTTCCACCAAAACCGGATTAGACACCCAATCCGGGTGTAGTACTTCCTTTATAAAGCCGGAGGCTAGGAGCCTGGCCACTTCCTCCCAAATTGCTTTCCTTCTATCATCTGCATTCCGCCGGAGCGGTTGCTTCACCGGCTTAGCATCCTGTCTCACATGCAGTGCGTGCTCAGCCAGCTCCCTCGGCACACCTTGCAGGTCTGAAGTAGACCATGCAAAGATATCCCAATTCTCACGGAGGAAGTTGATGAGCTCGCTTTCCTATTTTGGATCCAAACCTGCCCCGATGAGGGCATAGCGCTCCGGGAAAACCTCATCCAGAGGCACCTTCTTGACCTCCTTGGCCACTTGAAAAGAAGTGCCGCCACTGGGGTTTGTCATGCCCGGCAATGGTGTGCCGGCCACGACTGTCTCCGCTATCTCCACTGCTCGCTTGAGCCTCTTCTTTTCCTCTGCAATGATAAGAGTCTCGGCCAGATTAGATCCGGCCGTGGCACATGCCATCGAGCGCTTGTAATCACCAATGATGGTGATCACTCCCTTGGGCCCTGGTATCTTCATCTTCAGATACGCAACATGCGTAGAGGCCATGAACTTCGCCAGTGCCGGCCTTCCCAGCAACGCATGGTAGGGGCTATCCAGATCCACCACCTCAAACATGAGGTTCTCCACCCTGTAGTTATCCCGGTTGCCGAACATGACATCTATCCGGATCTTGCCCATCGGCGCACATGAAAGTCCCAGCACAATGCCGTGGAATGTGGTCTTGCTTGGTTCCAGCATATTCTCCTTGATACCCAGCTTCTGCATCGTATCTCGATACATGATGTTGATGCTGCTTCCATTGTCAATGAGGACCTTGCTGAACCTCACGTTGTTAGCCGGCCCGACAAATGTCGGATCCATCACCAAAGCATACCCGCCGGGGTTTGGCATGATCCTGGGATGATCTGCCCTGTCCCAGCCAATGGCCTGGTCAGACCAGTACATTAGCTTCGGAACTGCCGACATAACGGCATTCACCTCCAAACACCGCCGGTACAAGCTCTGCTTGTCTGTTCTTTCGGTCTCAAAGACCATGTAGCTCTGATCATGCTCCTTGTACTCATTCCGGCCCGCTGCTGGGCCTCCGGCATAGTACTCCGGGTTATAGTTCTGATCTACTTGATTTACACCGGCATTTCCGGCATTACTCTGGTTCCCGGGATTAACCGGCCTGGGCGGGACTGCAACTGTATTCGCACCTGTCAGCGGCGATGGAGCTGCCGGGATAGGTGGCCTAGCCGGCCCAAAAGGACCTGCACGACCGGCCAATATGTCGTCCAGCCATGAACAGTTTCTGGTCAAGTGATTCGCCGGCTTACCCAGCTGGAATGTGTGAAACACACAAGGCTTGTCCATGGCCAAACCCACCGTATACTTCGGCCACTGCTTCTTCTGACCGGCGGCTCCGCCGGCATTCTTGTTGATCCAGACATTCTTTTTCTGGAAGGGCTGCGCTTGCTGCTGCGGCTGCTGCTGAGGTTGTTGATAGCCCTCGTATCTCGGCCGCTGGCTACTGCCGGGGCCCCCTTGCTCTTCTTCCATAGCTGCCACTTGTGCCGTTCCATATCGGTAATCCGGCCTTTCATCTCTCCTCTTGTTCCGGTTATCAGGGCGATAGAATTGCCCTGGTCTCCCGGTGTTGTTGTTCCCCTGGGTCTGCCCCTGTCCTTGTGAGTCAAGGGTGGGCTGCATGGGATCTCCCAGAGCATAGCTATCAGCAATCTTGATTGTCTCGGCCAACGTGGCCGGCATTTCTCTCTGAAGCTTTTGCCACAACATGGTGCCATGTCGGCACCCATGAGCGAACCACATGATGGCCTGCTGTTCCACAACTCCTTCGCAGGAATTGCGCAACGTGCACCATCTGGTTAGGTAGTCACGGTCTGTCTCATTCACTCCTTGTCGGCAGTTAGCCAGCTGCTGAGGACGGTTGGGCCTCTTGTATGTACTGGTGAAGTTTGACACAAACTGCTCTTCGAAATCAACCCAGCCGTTGATGCTTCCGGCCGGCAGATTATTCAACCATATCCTGGCTGGTCCTTCTAGCATTTGCGGTACATATCATACCGCCCACCTGAGGTTTCCTCCGGCGATGTTTATTGCAGTGGAGTAATCCTCCAACCAATCCTCTGGCTTTGTACTGCCGTTATATGTCCTCGTGCCACGCGCGAGCTGGAAATAGTAAGGTACCGGCTCTCCCATGATCCGGGGTCCAAAGCACATAGGACCCGGAGCTCCTTGCCTCTCCACTAACTCTGACTGGTGAATCCTGTCCAGCTTGAAGCACGCGTCACTTGCTGCCAAGGACCGAGGTCCAAGCCGGGATGCAATTGGACCTGCGATCATCTTTTGCTGCTGCTGCTCCGGCTGGCACTGCTCATTCTGCTGATATCCCGCCCTGGCAAGGGCGGAATTCCCATCATCTTCCTGATGTCTCGGCTGACCTACACCTTGCTGCTGCGCCGCACCTCCGGCGCCCTGCTGCTAACGCCGAGCTGCACTATTACTCCGGCCACCACTGGCCGAAACTGCTCCTTGCGCTGCCGGCACATTCTGGCCAGCCTTCTTGCTGCCGACATTCTTGTCAGCTTGGCCGGCACTCTTCTGAACTACTGCTTGCTTTCCGGCGATTGCCGGATCATACACCTGGATCTGCTTGTCCCGGCGGCCCGAGGTCACACTTCCGGCACGCCGGGCGCTGGGATGAGGGGACGAAGCTTCACCCCTCGACCTTGCTCCGGCACCTCCCACTGACGCAATGTACTGGGATGCCCCGGCACCTGGGTTTGCTTTCTTAAAGGCCTCCTGCTGCTTAGTAGCTTCAGACAAAAGATGGTTAAGCCGGGCTTGCTGCTCACGCAGTGCTTCGCCAGACAAACTAGATAAGTCCTTAGCTACCTCTGCTGCTGCTCTAAGGTTCTTCACTGGTGAGCTATATACTACCTTAGGCACAGTACTAGTTGCAGTAGGACTCTTAGCTTTGACATCTTTACCTAGCTCAGTGTTAAGATCTCTACCTCTAGTTCTAACTTCCTCTATCCGGCTAGGCCGGGTTACCACAGGAGTAAAACCATGGGCTGCCTCATACTCACGGAGTTGCCGGTTAAACCGTTCGCGCTCTTGATGCATGGCCAGGGCCTCATCGATGAGGGCCTGGCGAGATCCCTCCAGGACCTCCCTTGTCTGTTCCGGATCATCGCCGGATCGCACCGGCTCAAGAAGCCGATCGATGATGGGAAGAAGCACCTGCCCCGTAGCCGGCACGCCGGAAGTGCCGGCCAGGTTCTCAACGCGCTCCAACGGAGGACGCGCCGACCTCTTGGCCTTCGGCGGCTCCGGGGGAGTATCTGCTGCTGCTGCCTTGCCGGCACCATCTGCCGGCGGCACTGATGTGCCGGCCATCATCACCTCGGCCGACTCTACTGAGCGAGCGCTACACCCAGCGTGAGCCAGCCGATGCGACGGAGGATCCGCCGCCACCAGTACCTTTTCCCTGCAAACTCTCTCAGTCCCCACGTACACCTCGTGGGAACCGAAAGACATGATCCGGCCATCCCTGGGAATGGCCGGCCGCCGAAACATCCGGCGTTGTCACTGATGAAGCTGAGCGTGCCTAGCCTCTGGACGAGGCCAGAGACCACGCGCACTCCCGAATCTGCTATCACGGACCCCGTCTGAATAAACACTCCGCCCAGCATATCGATCAGCCCCACGGTGGGCGCCAAATGTCATCGTGGTGAAACAACATATGCCATGGGATCGCTTAAATGGGGGCCGAACTAGATGCTGGAGGATTCGGGAGAAGGGAACGAGCTGAAAAGCACGACAGAAAGGAACACAGATCTACCCAGGTTCGGGGCTCTCGTAAGGAGATAACACCCCTACTCCTGCTCTACTAGTTATATATTTGGATCGATGGAGTATGCAACAATGGTGCTTCCAAGCTCTCTGCCAGAGGAGGAAGATAAACTACTAAGTGTAGGAACACTGAATGACCAACCCCTTTCTAGGGCTCCCTGTGCCACCTTATATAGTGCTGGCCAGGGTTACAACGGTCACCTGAGACCAGGAGACACCAACTACACTCCAAATAGGGCAGGCTGACGAAGGCAGAGACCCTTGACTTTCTCCCTGATTGCTCTCGATGGGACTCACCGTCGCTATACCTTGTACTTCTCGGACTGTGACCTTACCACTGTGAGGTAAGGACTGTACTTGTGCACTGTGAGGGTAGGTAAACCACCACTGTGCACCCTGTCAACATGATCTCCCTCCATACCTGGCAGGGTTTCTCCTTGATTGTAGGGACATGACATCTTGGTTGACTTATATATTCCGGATATGACCGTTGGCCATATCCCAGACCTATATGCCGGACCAACGACCTATGAAGGTCGGGTAATCCGGCTCTCTGCTCCTGCTCAACATATCAAATAAGTTAGGCCGGCATATCTGTGCATATGCCGGCACTCCTCCATAAGTATCCCGGTTATTCCGGCTTATGTAAACTCAGACCGAGATACACTTATATGCCGGTCTGGCCGACTCTCCTATACTCCGGCCAGACCCCATCTAGGTCAACCGACATAAAGTCAACCTTATTCCTTGTATCTTTCTAGTCTCTTGACCCTACCGGGGGTCATCCCCCCGACATGTTATGTGATGACAAAGGAATCGCTAGTACCCTCCTTGCATCCACCTCCCACAAAGTTTGATTTACCAATTCCACATCCCATGAATTAGTATATGGATCAATCAAATCACTAACCTTGGTATATATATTTTGTCCTTTTGGAGTTAACACCTTCCGAGAATGGCTGCTAGGAATCCACTCATCCTCCCATATGTTAATTGATGTACCACTTCCAACACGCCATACGTGCCCCTTCTTAAAAGTTTGGATCCCTGCCCAAATGCTTTGCCAGGTAAATGAGCTGCCTTTTTTCAGCTCTGCATTAAGAAAGTCTCCTAAAGGAAAATACTTCACTCTAAGAACTTGAGCACACAATGATTCCGGCTCCTCTACTAACCTCCAAGCTTGCTTAGCTAATAAGGCTAGATTGAAACAATGGATATCTCGGAAGCCCATACCTCCTTATTTTTTTGGAACACACATCTTCCACCAAGCAGGCCAGTGCATTTTCTATTGATGAGCACCATCTCCCCACCAATATTAGACATCGCCGCCATGATTCCTTTACAAATTTTTTGTGGAATCTTAAAGACTGACATCGCATATGATGGTATAGCTTGTGCTATTGCTTTCAACAACACCTCCTTGCCTCCTACCAATAGTAACTTCTCCTTCCACCCACTGATTCTTTTGCATATTCTATCAATCAAGAACTGAAAACAGTCACTGTGATCAGCCCCCACAATTGATGGGAGACCTAGATATTTATCCATCAAAGCTTCTGTCAAAATGTTCAGTATATTGCATATCACCTCCCTTTCCTCCACCCGAATGTTTGGGCTAAAGAATATGCTTGACTTATCAACACTCACCAGCTGACCTGAAGCTGCGCAATACTCATCTAGAATGCGTTTTAGACATCCTGCATTTGCCTCATCTACTTGCATCAAGATTAAAGAATCATCAGCAAACAACAAATTTGCTATTGCCGGTGCATCACGGCAGACCTTTACTCCCACAAGCTCTTCCTGCTCCTCCGCTTTTGCTAGCAACGCAGTTAAACCTTCTGTACACAAAAGGAAGAGGTATGGTGATAAGGGGTCCCCTTGACGTAGTCCCCTAGTAGGCATGAAAATCTCGCTATCATTTGAGTAAACCCTAACTCTGTAGCGTACTGAAGTAACACAGGTCATAATGAAGTGAACATTGGGGACAGCGATGAAGAAGCGTAGACATAGGATAGACTAGATGAGATTTGCAACATAGACTTACCCAAATAAAGTTGCGGAGCTCCGATGGTACTTAGCTTAGTAGTACCAATGATCAGAAGATTAGCTAGTTTGAATTTAAATTTAAATTTGAATCCTCAATGGACCAATGAGGATCTTGAAACCTTTGAACATTATTGGTTGTTAAGTATGAACATGTAAAGTTGCGGACCCGCAATGTTTCTGTTGTACCACTCTGAGGGATGTAATATTTGTGAATCGGTACTTCGTGAGTGTTATGTCAACGACTTGTACAATACAAGATGCAGTGGTGTACTGGGTCACTGCAAAAGACAACAAAACAAGAATTGTAAAAACTTCTCATCATTTGGATCTCATCTTATGAGAGACTGGCTTGACTTAGCATTCTAATGTTGATTGTGAGTTAGATTTGATATTGTAACAAGTTTTCATCATTTCCTTACTAGCTAGGGAAATCACTTAAAGGGAATGTTATAACTAGTCAAAAGAGTCCCCTCAACAAACATTCACTTCTAGGGTTTCTTGTGCTATATGGTACATAGCATGCAAAACACACTAGATATAAATGGTGGTTAATTCATAAACTAGACTATCCAACACAAAGTCTACTGTCTTAATTAGAGTGTGAAAACTTCCTATACTATGAAGCCTGCCTAGTATGCATGACGCGCTGCACTGTCCACCCAGAAGATGTTCACAACCATATCCTCTTTTTTAAGATTTATTTTGCAGAAGAAATCTTTGTCTTCGGCCCTCATTTTGTTAAAGAATGCCAATGTGGCTTGCATGTCATGGTTATTTGTGTCATGTTTGAAAGATGCTTTTAGGTTTGCCACATCCTTCCCTATGTATGGCATGTCATTAAGCTTCCCATAGAACTTTTCCGTTAGCTGCACCTGTTGACTTGTAGGAATGTTGCATTCCCATAGCAGCCTCAAGAAATCTCTCTCTTCTAGTGGTATGTTGCGGTGTGAACGTATGGTTTTATGATCGTCAGAGTAGTCTCAAACATAAAACCATGCTTCCTTCTTCTTTATATACATATGTGTTGCACAAGCAGTCCTTGGATGTGTGTTTTTCTTTCTTTTCTTGACTCCACCCTTTGGAGTCTGTGTGTCCTCTTTTGCTTCATAAATTGTCCCTGCTTTTGTGCACAGAAGGTTCACCTTGTTATACTCGCCATATTGTCCTTTTATCGACCAACCTATCCTTATTCTGAACCATTTCCTCACGCATATGCCATGTAGTGTTCCTTTGCTGATTCAAAACTATCAAAGCCCATTTCAGTGGTGGGTGGCTGCGTTGTGGAGTGGGCATTGTGTCTATGTTCATTCCAATTATCTTCATTAGACCCAGTAGTGTTTCCCGTCGGCTCTCCATTGCTTGCTCCTGTTGTTGTTCCATCTTGTTGTAAATCATCGTCACTCTCACTATGGACTACAATATGCACATCACCTACCATGGGATATTTTGCATCAGTTAACAGAAAACATATAGCTAACTTATTAGAAAAATCATGGGTAACTTTATTGTTTACTAATGGATAACTTAATGGTGAGTGCATGGATAAATTAGTTTGTTGACTCGTGGACAACTTAGCCCTATTTTTAATGAGGTAATTTTAAGTGTAAATCTTAGCATATGTATCTTAAGTACTCTATACTTGGTTTTTTGTGTGGTTTAATTACTTGAACAATATTCTTGTCTTTAACTTCATTTGATAACCAAGTAGGGGTAAGTTAGTGCTTTTGGGCATGTGTGGATAACCTTATTTAGCACGTATGGGTATATAAGTTAGTGCTGCTAGCATGGGTAATTGAACTTAATTACCATGGATAACCTTTCTCATAGAAACAAGTACAAACATTTATAACTTGTAGGATATACTACACGTGTATCTTGAACTTGCACTTGACCATGCGTGTCAGAGTCATGGCCTTGTACATATAGTTGCATTTGTTTGTGAGGTTCGACCTCACCTCCGACTACTTGCACTTGATCATGCGTGTGAGTCGTTGCCTTGAGGTCCGAAAATAAGGTTGATATCCATTTTTGCTTATATTTTCCTGCCAATCAAATAATGCAAAATGTCAGTTGTTTATCAATGTATAGACAGTGGATAACTTAATCCAAAAATGGTGTGTAACTTATTACTGATAGCATGGGTAATGCATGTGTTATCTCATTGGTAACTCAGCAAACTACTTACGTGTGTTATCATGGATAGGCAGAACATCACCTTTTCTCTCTTGTTTTCTTGAACTATGACCTATGTAATAACAACGAGTTCTACTTTTCTGTTTCCACATGCAAATTTTTAATACAAGAGTTCATGATTATATTTATACAAGCACATAGGCAGGGAAAGAGATAGCTACAATGTTGGATATAAGCAGTTAGAAAGATAGTTTACAAGGTTTGGAAATAGGCAGTGGTAAAGATAGGAAGTGATTAATGTAGATTTTCATGCTCTCGACAGAGATTGAAACATCTATTTCCTATAAATTCATCTAATTTCATGTGGTTTCCCACCGTTCCCCACACACACACACACACCACTGACCAATCCAAGTTTTGTTGTATGTTTCAAAAAAAAGGTACCTGAACCTCTCCTATTGTTGTTCTCTTTCTGTCGGCTGTTTTTTTAGGTTTGCTCGAGGTTGAAGGAGAGGTCTGCCATGATGATTTTGGTGTGCTCTGGAAATTGAAGACGACATGTGAGCCTCCAGATCTATTTCCCCCTCTTCTTGTCTTGTATTTGCTTGAAGAAGTAGATCGCCGAGCTATGTTTTTCTCTGTGTTGCAGTTTAACCCGACATGTAACTTTGGCCATATGTTGGTTCCATTCGCATAGTTTTGACCACGCCAATGCTCGATCGTGTGGAAACACAATTAGGATGAGATAGAAATGCAATTAGCGGGGTTCTATCGTGACATGCTGGGACTATGGGCTGTTGTCAAATCGTCCCTGGATAAGATTTTTTCAACGGGCGCCGCTGTGTAGCCGCATCTTCTTCTTTTTTAAGTGGCTCGATGAGTGACATGACTCAACAGGCAAACCTAGGTTCGGACACTACCAGAAAATCTGGCTTTTCCGTGCGCCGATCCTGTGCCGTGGCTCGACGCACGGCATAGAGAACTCTGTCGTGAGCCGGCTTGCCTAGCACACGGCAAACAAAAACCGCACGGCAAATCTCAAGGAGACACATAAAATATCAGCACATGGCAGTCTGCGATTAAAGCTCACGGCAAAATCCGCAAAAAGCACACGGCAAACAAATACCCACGGCAAACTGGTGCATTGGTCCCACATACGCGGCCAGTCTGACGGCGTGGCCTAACCAGGGGCGAATCTGCTATGTAGGTGTTGGGGTCAGTTGACACCAATAAATTTGAGAAAATCCTTTGATAAATCACCATTCATTGATGCTCATGTTTAGAAGATGACACCATTAAAGTGAGGTGAACCCAATGCATTAATCTCCTAGATTCGCCCCTGGGCCTAACGAACAACATTTTGCCATGAGCCGTCCAGTCACGCACGGTAAAATTTTTAATTTTCAATTTCCCCCATGGCGGCAAATATTGCCTCTTAAATATATAAAATTTTGAATCTAGCGGTAAATATCACCGCGCAAATATTTAAAATTTGGTTACAATCTTTGCCGTGAGCTGTTCATGCTGGGCACACGGCATAGACACCTTTTGCTGTGTGCTTTCATGCTGGGCACACGGCAAAATGTTTATTCTGCAAATTCTCCTACTCTTCCTGCACATTTATTGCACTGAGGATCCATGTATTAGTATATTTTCACCCATATATCATAGGTCCCCATGTAAGTTTTTGAGGGATTTCGGCGCCTCCCGGGGCATTCCCTCCTGAAACACTGGTCTGCGGGCCCACCGGTGTCCCGCCGTCCAGAGAAATCCAGGGGGTAGACCACGCGGGTGCAGCGGGCTAGGGTTTCACTGTAGATCGGGCTTCGGGGGCTATGCATCGCAAAAACCTTTGCTTCCCACGTACATATGACCTAACGAAAGCCAAACAAACACACTAGCCTACCGGCGTGCGGCCGTCCGAAGAAATCCACGGGGTAGACCGCGCGGGTGCAGCGGGCTAGGGTTTTGCCATAGATCAGGCTTCGAGGGCTATGCATCACAAAAAGATTTGCTTCCCATGTGCATATGACCTAACGAAAGCCAAACAAATACACTAGCCCACCGACGTGCCACCGTCCGGAGAAATCCAGGGGGTAGAGCGCGCGGGTGCAGCGGGCTAGTGTTTCGCCGTAGATCAGGCTTTGGGGGGCCAGCATCGCAAAAACCTCCGTGATGGCACGAAGAGGCAGACTGAGATTCCCCAAAAGATCCTCCGTTATCTTCCATTCTTGTCGAGGCTCCAACGGCTTTTCATGACGGAGGAAACTGCCCAACAGATGCGATGGCCCCTTGAGGGGAAATGATACAAAGATAAGATGATACATCCGTCAGATGGTCAAGCATGGTAGAACTTCGTCAAGAAATATCCTTTGAAAGCGGGCAACCCGAGGAGCGTAGTAGTTGCGATATCAACCGATGGGTTCAATCCATATGGCATGTCAGCTGCAACATACAGTTGTTGGCCCGTGTTTGTTATTCCCCTGAACCTCCCTCCTCGCGTCGTCATGAGATCTGAGAACATGTTTGTGTCGATGATAATCCCGTGGCCAAAGTATCCGGGAAAGAACATGAGCGTGTACCTTGAGCCGCTAATGGATGACTTGCTTGTTGGGTGGGAAGATCGTGGTGTGCGAACATACGACGCCGCAACAAAGGAGCACTTTGATATGTTTGTCTGGTACCACACATCCCTGCATGACCTACCAGCATGTGCGTTGTTCTGCGGCTGGTGTACACATGGGAAGTGGCCTTGCCCGGTGTGTAGGCAGGCTGTGACTTTCTTTTGGCTAAAGAAGGGAGGCAAGTATTCTTGTTTTGATGAACACCAAAAATTCCTTAAGGTGAATCATAAATATAGGAGTGACACAAAGAACTTCAAGAAAGGTGTTGTTGTCCATACTCCACGTCCACATCTGCCGACCGGCAAAGATACCAAGGTTGAGTTAGAAGCTCTCGTGCCGAACACCGATGGGAAAGGTTTCGTGGGATACAGGGAGACACACCAGTGGACCCACATTCCATGCTTGTGGAAGCTTCCTTCCTTCAAAGATCTCGAGCTTCCGCACAACATTGATGTAATGCACACCGAAAAGAATATCAGTGAGGCCCTTTGGAGCACAATTATGGACACCGAGAAGACGAAGGATAACATTAAGGCTAGAATCGATCAACAAGAATGGTGCGATAGGCCAAATTTGGATCCGCAGCCTCCCGGAGTCAAAGGACCCAGGTGGACCAAGCGAAAGGCCCCGTTCTGCCCTTCAAGGACAGAAAGGAGGGAAATATTCCAATGGATCGTCGACTGCTTGTTCTTCCCTGATGGGTATGCAGCTAACTGGATGAGAGTAGCAAACCTGGAGACGTTGCGAGTGCATGGGCTCAAGAATCGTGACTATCACGTGTGGCTTGAGCGGATAATGCCCATCATGATTCGAGGCTATGTCGACGAGCAGACTTGGCTAGTGCTCGCGGAGTTGAGCTATTTCTTCCGCCAGCTTTGTGCTAAGGAGTTGGACCGTGAAGTGGTCAAGAAGCTAGATAAACAGGCACCCGAGC
The DNA here is from genome assembly GCA_007115705.1 of Dactylis glomerata. Taxonomy (NCBI): domain Eukaryota; kingdom Viridiplantae; phylum Streptophyta; class Magnoliopsida; order Poales; family Poaceae; genus Dactylis; species Dactylis glomerata. Next base: position 2,044,086 of record QXEO01000309.1, on the reverse strand, counting down.
TAATTTGCATGCTAGAGATGCTCCTTCCGCCAGGGTTCTTTAATCCGATGCAACATATGATCTTGCATCTCCCAAAGGAGGCGTTACTGGGGTCCACTGTGCAGACCCGTTGGCAGTATGGCCCTGAGAGAGAAACAAAGAAGCTTCGTGAGCAAACAGGCAACAAATGCAAGATCGAGCCATGCATAGCCGAGGCAACACTTAACAAGGAGGTGTCAAACTTCATGACAAAGTACTACGATGAAAACATTCCCACTCAGCACAATCCAATACTTCGTTATAATGCCGCCAACCCTGATGATGTACCCAAGCTTGGCATCTTCATAGGGCTAGGTGGCACATCTAGACGCTCGAAGAGGCGCAAGATAACGAATCCCGAATGGGGCTTAATCCACTCGTATGTCTTGAAAAGCATGGATGAAGTGAAGCCGTACTACAAGTAAGTGCTCAGTACTTAGTTTTTCACAAACATTCACTCGTTAGTCCGTGGCTAACACTTCCTCTTTTTCATTGCCATAGACAATTCACCCAGAAATATTGGAAGCTAAGGAGGGATCCAACGGAACAAGAAGATACTGATCTTTTTGTAAATGGTGGTGGTTATGGTTTCATTAGCTGGTTCTCAACATTGGTACCTTTCTATATAACTTTCTCGTAGTGCTTACATTACTTGACCACTTCTCCTACTAAACTTTCCCTGTTGAACATGTAGGCAAAAAGTGACCTCGAGATGAGACTTGAGTTGAGACAAATTGCCAAGGGCTTTACCTCACCCGTCAATGCATTTGATGCTTATGACGTCAATGGGTATCGCTTTCATACCCATGAGTACACAGAACGCCGGGCCAACCGGAAGACAACAAATAGCGGGGTTTTGTGTGAAGGCTCGGATGGGCTCCATTACTATGGGAGAGTCGAGGGTATATACGAGCTGAATTATGCTTTCGGCAAAGGGCTAAACCCCGTTGTATTCAAGTGTCACTGGTTTGACCCACAGCGGGTGAAACGGAAACCTGAAACTGGTTTGGTTGAAGTTGAGCAAAGCTCCATTTATGAGGGAGATGATGTATATATTTTGGCTACCCAGGCCTTTCAAGTATTCTATCTCCCGTACCCACGCAAGAACCCCAAAAAAACGACTTCAGGGTTGGGATGTTGTGATCACGGTGCTGACGCACAACACGCCGCCTAAGCCAGACCAAGATGATTACCGTCGCCTTGACCCCTCGACATATGATGGTGAGTTCTTTCAGGAGGAAGGGCTTCCAGGGAAATTCACTATCAACTTGGCGACTGATGATGACATGGTCGTAGACGGTGAAGAACATGACAAGGTTGAGGCAGAAGACATTGTGGATGATGTAGTTGAGGAGGTTCAGAATGCACAAAACTTGACTTTGCTTGAACAGTTCCCTGCAGGCCTTGACAAAGATGAGCCAACGATACCACCTCCAGATTTCTTGCCTGATTATTGGTGGGAGGTTGATAGCGATGACGAAGCAAGTGGCCTGTCGGTTGTTCCTGGTGATCTCGAAACGGGCTTCTGAAGTTCTTAGCGACCTTATGTAATAGTGATTTGTAAAAGTAGCCTATTATTTGTGAGAATTCTTTGTAATAATGATTGTAAGAACTCTATTTGTTTTTTAATTATTTTCATTCTATGGCTTTGTAAGAAATCTATGCCATGTTGTATTTTTAATTATGTGCTTTGCTTATTTTCTCCTTTATCTATATCATTTGATTTACTCATGTGTACTAATGAAGATACTATTTTTTGTGAATGCAGGTGTTTCCAACATGCCAGGAGGGGGCGCAAAGGAGGAGGGGGACTACTAAAGAAGGCCGTGAAGAAAGTTAGGGGCTTGACGAATATTCTCGCGCAGTCTGACCCGAGACCTTCAGGCTCCACTTCACCCCCACGGACAGCTAGTCCTCCAGCCCCTTCGAGGCGTCAGAGGGGTAGACGGCCACCTAGTCCTCCCCCAGTCGAGGAGGTGGTGGAGGACATGGACGGATGAGGACGAGAAGGAGGACGAGGAGCAGGTGGAGGAGGACGTGGACGTTGCTGAGGACGAGGAGGAGGAGGACGACGACGATAGGATCTGGGAGTCACCGGAGGTGTACGTTGAGACGGTTGAGTCGATGCCTTCTGAGCCTAGAACACGTGCTCCTTACCAGTGTGGCGTCTCCGAGCTGCCTACCATTGCCGAGTGGACGGCAGCCAGCGGGGTTGTTACACTTATCCCGAGAGGGGAGAGGTACATACTTTCACAATCATATGTTTTCACAACTTTTCATCACTATTTGCTCATATTGTTTTTGGTTGTTCATTGTGCAGGTCCTTCATGTACAAAGAAGGCTACAAACTACGTGCCTACTCGAGCATCCTTGGATGGCTTGTTAGGAAGCACTGGCCTGGGTTTGTGACCATGCCTAATGGTCGCACCGAGATAGCTTGGACTTGGGACCACTACGCTTATGCACCTCATCCGGAGGGCAAATACGGGAGGACGCTCAGGAACTGTGGATTTAGGGTGATCTTTGATTTCTGGATAAGTTAACTTTACTTCTCTTTATTTAGTAATTCTTTTTCAAGAGCCTACATTTTGTCACTTTCTTCCACTAATGCCTTTTTTCTTACTTTTTTGCATCCTTGCAGACCTACTTTCGTATGGATCCTGCTTATGAGAAGGAAGATTACATTGTTCTGGCCGGTAGGATAGCGCGGAAGAAAGTGACCGATATGCACTACGAGGGGCGTATTTTGTCCATCCGTAATTGGTACGCCGAAAAACGCAAGCTCCCGATGAAGAAGGAGCAAGCCCGAGAGATCCTAGACTTCCATCCGTGGCAGTACTTGCAGGTACTTCCATTTCCCGTATTATGGACTTCCAGACCGCCGGATGTTTTTCACTAATATGTGTATTTTGTGCATATGCAGTCCCCCGTATTATGGACTTGGTCCGTCACTACACAAGCACCGCGTACAAGAGGAACCACGCAGGACAAAAGCTGAGGAGAGCCGAGATGAAAGGTGGATCACACACGCAAGGCAGCATCCCCCTCGGCATCGTCCAGGACACCAAGGTGAGAAAATGCATTACCTTAACCTTGACCATCATGTTCTTCCTTATTCCGCAAATGTGTTCATGTATCTTTGTGCTATCTTTTGCAGGACATGGAGATAGGCTCGACTGCATCGCTGTTCAGGATCTGGGGCGACAAGCGCAAGAAGGACAAGAAAGACGGGAAGATGAAGTGGGTGAGCGAGATCGCCGAAGCCAAGGACAAGGCGTACCGGGCCAAGTATGCGGAGATTCACGGCCCCGAGGCGGACCCCGACACCGAGCCATTTGACCCCGAGGTTGCCATGCGTGCGGGAGAGGGCAAGAAGCATGGACGCTTGTTTGTCTGTGATGGGGCGGTAGATCCTAAGACCATCCCGTCTTTGAGACAGATCAACCGTGGCAAGACAAGCTCCTCGCCTGCCATAGAGCCCGCCCGACACCGTCGTCTATAGCCATTGACGCGATCCGGGTATGTTCTCCTTCTTTAGTCATCTATACTTCATTCCATATTTTCCATTGCAACATCCATGACCTTCGGATTACACAACGTAGGCTCAATTGGAGGCTGAGAAGGCACAGAGGGAACAGGCCCAGGCCCTCCTTGCTCAGCAGCAACAGCAGATGCAGATGCAGCAGCAGATGATGATGTGGATGAACCAGAGGCTCAGTGCCCATGATGCCCACTTATCGGTGATTTCTTGCTCATACAACCTAAGATGAATCATAATTCCATACACCTTACCCGCGCATGCTTGATTTGCAGGCCTCTCTACCGACTGGTACCACTCTTCCTACGTTTGATCCACCTCCCTTTGACTTCAACACATGGGTAAGTTGTCGCGTGTATTATGTGCCAATCTCAAAATACCACATGTCTAGTGCATATTGACTTAGGCTCACAATTTTCTATGTTGTAGCTACATGCCTCGGGTGGATCCAACAACGCGGAGGTCGGTGGGTCATTGGGTCAGAATGAAAATGATATGATGACGCCTCCTACGGGAGGACTGCGTAGCTTCAACAACCTACATGTCGCCCACCGGCTTTCACTCCCGGTTAGATCTCAAATTCTACTTAGTTGTCAAATTTCTACACTTATCGCAATCTTCCCTTAGTTGCCATGTCCATTTAGTGACTTGTAGTTTCCATGTCCATTTAGTGACTTTAGTTGCCATGTCTATTCTTACATATTACTTGTCAAAAATACTTGCTAAGGATAGAGATTCGGTCACTTTGAGTTACTTGTCAAAAATACTTGCTAAGGGTAGAGATTCGGTGATGTGTAGTTGCTATGTCCATTTAGTAACTTGTAGTTTCCATGTGCATTGTTACAACACATGTCAAAAGTACTTCATATATTTGTATACTATGTCATATGACTTGTGAATCTCATGTTTTTGCTTTCAAACTTGTAGGATGTGCATGAAGGATAAACTCGTAGATCTTCCGGTGTTGGGTTCACATCAAGCTTGTATTATGCACTTATTTGTGATGTTTGAACTTATTATGCACTATTTGTGATGTTTGAACTTACTATGCACTATTTGTAGTCTTGGATCTTGTACTATGCACTATTTATCATGTTTGAACTTATTATGGAGCTTGTATTATGCAGTATGCACTATTTGTGCCCATATGTGGTATTATGGAGGTTATATTGTTATATGATGCACTCCAACTGTCGTCTGCTATTGTTTGCAACTGTTATATTGTTATCTATATTTGAATTGCAGGGATTTAAGCAAAAACAGAATAAAAAGTAAAAAACTGGGGCTTTGGCCGTGTGCTTGCACACGGCAAACATGCCACGCGTCAATAGTCTGCTGATGACCTGGGAAGCCTGGCACACGGCATAGTTATGCACACGGCAAAATGCAACTCCACGGCACACGATACACTGCAGACTCACGGCATATCGCGGCTCACGGCAACGGAAAGCACACGGTAAACATTCTCTGAAAGCACACGGCAAAGAATAAGCGCCAGGGCTTTCGTTGCTGTGTATTGTTTGCCGTGCGCAAACATACAGTGAATGTTTTGCCCGTGAGTCTTTGCCGTGTATCGCAGGCACGTGGCATAGGGAGGATCTCCGGTAGTGGGATGACACAACTCACGGGGGGTGGGGGACTTCTGATTATCATTTCTTTGTAGTACAGGAGCAGAGATAGGTAAACCATTAGCGTGCCAATCAAGCAACAACAACGGCGGGGCAGTGGGTAGATTAACTACCAATCGGCCAACAACCTAAGTTACTCGTTCATGTGAGTAAACTATCTGCCAGCTTGAACCAAAAGCCCATCTGTCGGGACACCGAACAGAGAAATGGTCGTGATTCGTGAGCATATATATTGATAGTCCTACCGATGCATAATGCCGGGCAAAGCATCGAAACACAGACGGCATACGTGCCTTGACTCACAAATGGAGCATTTTAGTTCATACAAAAGCACGTCATGCTTTTTTCCAGGTATTTAAAGAGAACGGAAACAACCTAAAGAGACTACTGGAACCAGCACGTACGGACACTCCCGAGCACGGAGCACTAATCAACATCGTAGAGACTTGGTTCAGAATGTTCCTTCCTCATCGCCTCAACTGCCTCCCTGAAATTGTGAACAAGATGGGATCAGAAACGTTCCAGGTGTTTTCACACAACCATTGAGAAAGGAACAAACCATTTCTTTTTGTAAAGATCGGAACAAACTCGTTTAAAAAAAAAGATCGGAACAAACCATTTCAGTCATTCCGTTTATATAAAACAGAAATCTAGCAACCATTTGTGCCACCATATAGTATGTACAATAAAGAAATATATATATTTATTTAAATCATCACCACAGGTGCTAAGGTCCATAAACATGGTCCCGCTAAAAGGTAGTCTAAGCAGTCGTTGAAGAATAATGCTAAAAAAGAAATGCAATAGGGACAATACCTATACGCTTCCTTCATCTCCTTATTTTCAGGATTCAGTTTCACCCCAGCCAAGAATGCATCAGATGCTTCTTTGTACTCCTAAGAATAAAAACGTAGATCAAAGATCTACAAAGAGTTGATGTATGAAGCAGCGAAAGACCAGTATATTGTTTTGCAGTCTTTACCAGAAGAGACATGAGGGCAGCTCCTTTCCGATAGTAACCTTTATGCCACTCAGGCTTCAGACCGATGCAAGCACAGGCATCAAGCAAAGCATCGTATGCTTCATCACACTTCAGAAGGCAGAGGCTCCTGTTCGAATACAACACGGCATCATCAGGATCCAGCTTGATTGCCTGCACCAAAACAGACGTTAAGGACAAAAAAACATACCCTGCTATTACAGAGTCAAACTAGAATCATCATGTGCTTCATTACGTTCAAAACATAAGAGCAAAGCTGACGCTGTACAGCAGCACATGTAAAGCTACTAGCCTGTGACTGAATGTGAGGGTTAACTCTTGAAACTGCATCGCTCATATAGTCATATGTCATATTTAAAACCCATTAGAAATAGGACAGAACAATGACCCAGTTAAAACAATGGATGGAATACGTGAGCTTATTACTAAGTAATTTTCAAGGATACACCCTGGGAGGTGTATCAGTTTCACAGAAGAGACCAAGACGGCTGGTACAACACCAAAAGGGACTTACCCCATTTTTCCCACTCAGGTCTAAATTTAGTATAGAGATGTAAACATAAGAACCCACTTATCCCATTTGTCCCATTTCTACATCCTTAGGCTACCCGATACAAACGCAACGCCACATGGTTTACAACTCAACCCACACCGACCAAACGACAAGGACTCGCCTTGTACAGTCTTCAGCCAGGAATATTATTACGAAGTGATGATCTTAATACTTAGGAAGTAGATATAAATATTAGTCAAAATACACAAATCAACGGTCTTGAATTTGCCAGCATATTATATGCAAATAGGAAAATGCACTCACGGCCCTTAAAGCAAGGAGTGCAACAAATATTCTCAGATGTGGGAAGCAGTAGTGTGACTGTGTGAGTAGAGTAAGAACTTGCAAATTGGCAGGATGCAAAGTGTTCTGTTCTCAGCTAATGTCTACTACTTCCTCCGATCCATAAAAAGTGTCGCTGGTTTAGTACAACTTTGTACTAAGTCGTACTAAATCACCCGACACTTATTATGGATAAGAGGAAGTACTTAATGATGTATTAGCAAATATCCACAGTACTCTAACAGTTTTTCAGTAAGAACACTTTCAGAAATGATTGAACAATGATAGTACCTCAGTATAGAATTTTGACGCAGCAGCATAGTCCTTCCCCTGAACTGCTTTTGCACCATTTGATTTCAGTCGAGCTTTCCTACCATCGTCACTTGTCTTAACCTAAATTATTAAGAAAAAGTTCTGTCAATACAATAGATAGATCTAGCAAACTACGTATCAAGCTTTCCACCTATTATTCCTCGAAACGGATAGCACGCAGCTCATTAAGAGATGAACAGAGTTTGACTATTGCGAATAAATTTCCCCTCTTACAGCTCCAATATCACAAAATCGCAGCTAACAATTTCTTGTTCGCAATAACCCTTCTTAATTAATTTCCATTAATTCAATATGCATGTATGTTTGAGAGAGGCTACATAGCGAGCTTTCTAGTGGTTTCCCAAAGTAGATTATTGCAGACAGAATACAAAAAATACGGGGGCTGTGAGTGCAAGAACCATGACTCGAGAAGATTTTTGCAATCTCACATCCAGATGATTTATGCAATTTACTCTATAGCATAATGTGATAAAAGACAGCCAGGGTCATCAGAAGCAAACAAAGTTCTTTGCTTTGTGTTCAGCAGTGTCTAGATTTAAATTTTCACATTATAGTACTCCTTCCGACCACTAATACCTGTCTTTACTATGATGTATGTAGACACTAAAATATGTCTAGATACATCCGTATTGAGACAGGTATTAGTGGCCGGAGGGAGTAGTAAAATCATTGGACATTACGCAGAACATGAAACTTTCACATCAAAAGCAAAGTCATGAATGATGCAATGGAATTGTAGATTATTCTTTTGGGTAGACTAGAGTGTACTATTTAAGATACAGAAACAGGTCTCAGCAGTAGGATCAATCCATCTAGATGACCAGCATGGCTGGAGTTCCATAGCACCTAGTTTATGGATATGACTATTGAGGCCTCTAATCTGATTTTCTAGAATGATTCTGAATGTGAATGTAACTGCAGCTCATGTATTGAATATGACAAGATGCACTAAAGGATCAGTAAACAAAGATTGTGGTCTCAGTGCACTCCGAGTTTTTAAGAGACTGTATCGCATACACTAGTATTCATCACCCACACAAGTTTATCCAACAAGTGCAAAGATAACAACAATGATGTTAGAGTATCAAGTATAAAGAACTAATATCAGTATCATGTTTAACTGGAACATAAATATTTGTAGCAACCTCCAAGAAGTATTCAGCACATTCAGTTAAGCCATTGGTAGTTGCTATCGCCAATGGAGTCTCAGGATTTGTACAATTGACATCAGCACCAGCCTGCGGATGAACAAATATAACATAAGAACATGTGAATGCAGAAAGTATCTTTTCACAGGAGATTCCCTCGAGCAATCAAAATATACAGAATGTAAACTGGGTACCAGACCTTGACAAGAAGTTTCACGCACTTTAAGCAAGTGGATTCATCCATTCTGTCCGGAGTAGCATAAAGTGTTGTAGTCAGGGGTGTACCAAACTTCCAAGAGACTTTGTTGGGCTGCAATTTTAATTTGATGCACATAAGCCAGTTCCCAGGTCTCATGTTGAAGAAATAGGATTGTAGAGATTACATACGCATAAAATACTTGAACTAAGATAAGAAGTAAGCTCAAGTAAAGAACATGAATTTACTAATTACGTCTGCATTGTGCTCCAACAAAATCTTCATAGAACTGAACTTCCCATGAGCTGCAGCAGCCACTAGAGGTGTCCCATGAGAAGAAGGTTCATCAACATTGGCTCCTTTTGCTAACAGCAGTTTTGTAATTTCATCATAGCCTACAAACAAAGGAAAAGGAGAAGTTTAGAGCAATAAAGGAAATATAATAGAAAGGCCCTCCTGGTTATGGATCAGGAGTATAATTCGTATGAGCCTTAGTTTATATGAACAGCATGCTTTAAGTGAAAGAAGACTGCCATGCAATTATGGATATATCCTGTGAGAATAAACAACTGGTTGATAATTTTTTGATCCGTAAAACATGCTCAATTTGGGAGATCTATAAAAAAGTTATGTAGTGGAACCATCACTTGTGTATTAAGACTGTCTCGCTGCATGGCAGCATAAAGACAAAGTTGGGATAGTCACCCTCCTAACCAGGTTGGAAAGCAAATAATCAGGGGAAGTGGGACATAATATGCAACTGAACTTTACACAGCAGAAGTCAGTAATCATTCACAACTGAGTAGAATGTGCAACAATAGTTACCTAACCCTGCTGCCTCATGCAGAGAAGTTGTGCCGTTGGAGGAGTCCTTTATATTTGGATCAGCACCCTTTTCAAGAAAATACCTCACAGCAGCCACTTCTTTATGTGACACCGCAAAATGCAAAGGTGTCACACCTGCCAAGAGCATTAGAATATAGCAATTAAGTGAAATATTGACACCTTGACAGCGAATGGTGGGAGATAAGAAGTCCATAGAAGCGTTCTTCAGCATACCAAGGGATGCATTGCAATACTAAAGACTGAATCTCTCAGATACCCGCAGTGCAGGTACACATATAAACAGTTGAGTACACCTAATACTGTAACACAAACATCATTCATAGGCATATTCACTATCCGTTTAGAATGATGTCTTAGGATCATGTTTCAGTAGTAAAAAAATGCCACAAGCATCAGTCTCAATGCAGAATGGTTTGTGAAAATCTGGAAGCACCAATACTGGAGTTTGACTCATTGCTGTTTTCAACTGGTCAAATGCTTCCTGTGCCAGGGGCGTACTGCAGTCAATAGCCTTCTTGGCGTGTCTGTATTTCGCTAGATGATCTAATAAACCTGGCATCTATAATACTATGAACCCCCATACTGTTGTTCCTTCCAAAGAAAATGATGGACGAAGGGTCAATTTTAGATTAAAGGGAGTTTAATCAGTATTCACATACTAATCTAAGTTTTCAGTTGTAAAAAATCCACACTACAGAATCTTAAAAAAAAACAGTGCATAAAAACAGAGGGCGAGAGCTGAAACAAATAAGGAAATGGCTGCTAATACAATGCTGATCATATATAAACGTTCCATCTGCGAATTGAGTGATATACAGTTTTTAGTAGCAGCTTGCTTCCGAGAAACAAGAAGTCAAGAACAACAAGAGAACATTTCATTTAGCATTTGAGGAAAACGCATACCAGATCCATGACCAGTGGCATCCGAATTGACATCAAATCCAAGCTGCTCCACCAAGTACTTGCAGATGACCATATCACCCGAGGCTGCTGCCGAATGCAATGGCCCAAGGTCCTTAAACCTGAGAGAGGCAAGCGAGTCCCTGGCAACCTCATCCATGCTATCTACCACGGCTTCAAGACCCAATATTCACAAGAAGCACGTTAGTCGTTAAGACAGAAAACTTGCATATAATCCATTATCGACCCCGCAAGGTTGTTGCATAAAACGAGGTCAGAATACTCAATAAACGTACTGAGGGTAACATGTGATTTGCTAAACAACTCAATGCAACTTTGCCAAGATTCAGATTCCACCAACTAGAGATTAGAAGTCAGTCCCGTGCACATACGCAGGTGCATGGGCATCCGCAGTCAGAGAACACAATCACAGGGAACAAGGACTGACTACGAGAGCGCAAGCCCTCAGACCTGACAGCAGCGCACGCGAGGAGCGTAAAAGCCTAACAGAAATTACGGGGGGGAGGAGGATTTTACCCTTGACGCGGTCGAGGTCTCCATCCGTACACGCGAAGAGAAACTGCATCTCCGGCGGCCACCCGGTACCTAGACGCGCACCATCACCATGCCGCCGCTATTAGAAGGAGGCGTCGATAGATCGTAGAGCAAATGCCGGCCGAAACGGCGAAGCGAGAGACGAATCGAGGCGGCTGAGCGCGTGCGTACGTACCGACGTCGGTGACCTGGAACCCCAGGCTGGAGGCGGCGTCGATAAGAGTCGACGCGACTCGCTGGACGTCGTTCGCGCGCGCCGTCCCGCGCCCCCCTCCCCCACCTCTGCCGCCGCCGCCGCCGCGACGGCTCCCCTTCCCCATGGCGAACTCGAGAACCCTCCGGAAGAAGACGGAGGGGTTGGGGTTGGGGTTTGGGGTGGGTCGGTTGCTTCTGGAAAGCGTCCGTGTAGTGCGTTCCTTCCTATAGCGGAGATTTAGGGGGTGTTTGGTTCAGAGGATATCCTTAACTGGTTAGAGGTAGCCACTAAAAAACTGGTTGCCACTCGTTTGGTTTAGAGGATGAGAGGGGATAGGGATAGCCAGATTCCTAGAATATGCTCTAAAAATGTGGTTGAGCATGTACTGCAAAATCTGCCGGATAGAGGCAACCACTTCTGGCTCGCGAGCTCTCCACACCTACGAAACGTTTTTCTTTGCTTCGCTCACCTCCTCTGTACTGCAAAATCAAAACAGATTCTCGCCGGCGCCACACCAGTTCCGATCCAGATTGTCGCACCATCACCTCCGCTCTAGTTCACGCCATTGCGCCTCCGCTGCTGCATCCCCGCGGCCGATGCCCGTGGTCCTGGCGCTGCGCTGCACTCCCCAGCCGCTCTTGTATTTGGCTAGATACGATCTGCTATTTGGTCAACTCAATCTGATATTTGGCGATTGAATTGGTCCATGTGCTAGTATCAGCGTAGCCACAACTTGATTGATTGATTTTTTCCACGATTGATACAGCCAAACCTTGGTACTATTGATTCATGTGTTAATCGGTCTGCTGCTGATACTGTCAGCAAATGATATTTTGTGGGGGTCAGTGAACGAATACGGCTATACGTATGTATTTTTGTGTGGAAAATATTATGTATCTCCCCTACTTATAAAATATATTTTCTTAACTTTTTTCATTATATAGATATCCATAGGAAGAATGCTAGATTGAATATTATTAGAATAAAATTTGCAATAGTTGAAACGTGCACGCAATCTTACTAGTACATTCTAATATTATGTAAATATATGCAATTTGAGTTAAGTTGAGTTGTTGAAACTGAAAAAAGAAAAGTGGTAACGTCACCACCACAACTAAAAAGGTTACCACAACAATCTATCCACTTTTTCTCTCTTCAACCAAACAATAAAATGGCTATCCCTAACCATATCCCAACCAACACAACCAAACAGGAAAAATGGTTATCCCTAACCAGGTGGTTGAGGATATCCTCATCCCCTAAAGGATATCCTCTAAACCAAACAGCCCCAGGGGAGGAGGGAGCGGGGAGAGAGGAGAAGGCTACGATCGACGCGGTCCACGCTCGACACGTGCCTACGTGGACGGTTGAGATGGAGCGAGGCGGCGTGGACCATGGTGGAGTAGTGGACGACGGAGATATCGGCGGGTGCGGCGGTTTCTGAGGCGGAAATTATACGGATACCCCCGCTATACGTGTTTCATAATATTTTGAATATATGTATATATATACTCCCTCCGACCCGATTTACCTGGCCCCTGTACGTTTTTTAAAAACATCCTTGTAATATTTCCGACCAATATCTCGCTCAGTCACTCCTCTCTCGCTCTGACCGCCGCCCTCTCATTCCCCCACTGCCGTCGTCGCCCTCTCATTCCCCCACCGCGGTTTGCCTGCAGCGGCGGTGCCGGGGCAGGGGAGGGGAAGCAGTGCAGCAGGGTGGTCTCGAGCGCGGCCACGCGGCGCAGGAGCGAGTGGAGCAGGAGCTGGCCGTGGTCGGGTGGGTACGGCTGCTGCTGCTGCGGCGCGGGCGGCTGGGGGTAGGCGTGGGGTTGGGGTCCCTGCTGTTGATGCGGCGGCGGCGGCTGGGGATAGGCGCGGGCGGCTGGGGGTAGGCGTGGGGTTGGGGTCCCTGCTGTTGATGCGGCGGCGGCGGCTGGGGATAGGCGCGGGCGGCTGGGGGTAGGCGTGGGGTTGGGGTCCCTGCTGTTGATGCGGCGGCGGCGGCTGGGGATAGGCGTGGGAGAAAAGTTGCCAGTTTTCCTGATTTTGATTTAGGACCACGGGGGAGAAGAAGTGTTCAAGGGAGGGGGTTTTTGCAAAAAGATTGTTTAATGGGCTGGGCCGCTGGGGGGCCATCTAATTCGGGCCGGAGGGAGTATAAAAATTACTCCTACATGATTTTTATATGTATCTAAAAAACTGTATCTACATATATAAAGGTTAAGGGATATAACGTCTTCACAAAGCCCCACGCCACACACTGTTCACATGAACAGGATTATGCATATAAATAATGCATGCCAGTGTTTGCACCATTAGATCTTGATCCAACGGCTCAGCAGTTAATCGATCTTTTATAAGTAGTTTTCGATGATTTTCTAGCAATAATATTTTAGTAAAACTTTACCTTAAGCATCAATTTTGTAGCAGTATTTCTTCAAAACAATTGCTAACAGTAGTTTCCCAGTATAATATAATATAAACAATAATTTCTGAGTTGTTCCCCGTAAGCAGGAATAGTGCCCCCCTATGGTATTTTTCCGATGATTTTCTAGCAGTAATTTTCCAGCAATGCTGGTGCAGAAACAGTAATTTTCAGCTTATTCAACACGCTACATGTAATTCATTGACGTTGACGGTGCACGAGCAATAATCTCCATCAGTAATTCTTCAACGACTGCTTTGTTTTGTACTAGATTTGGTGTTTTTATTAGATAACTTCTTCAGAAAACAAAAGGCTCCACCATTATTGCCTCTTTAGTTTGAACAAACAGTAATATCTTTGGAGTAATTTATCGACATCATATCTTCAACCGTTATTTCTTTGCAATAATTTACCATTGTAGTACGTATTACACTATTTATGGTATTTTTTTCAGGGAATAAGTACAATATGAACAATAATTTCTGAGAAATTTTATGGTACATGAGCAATGCGCCCTACAATATTTTTCCGGTAATTTTCTAGCAGTAATTTCCTGGCATGCCCGGCATGCCACTGAACAAACATAATTTCAGCTTATTCGACACATGACACATAAGTCGTTGCAGGAACAATAATTTCTATTAGTAATTCTTCAACCATAAGTATCTTCTTCTACACTAGATTCGTGTTCTTCTTACGTAAATTTGAGAAACAAAAGGCTTCACCATTTGTCGTCTCTTTTATTAAAAAAATACGATGTTTTTATACTGGTCGCATTCAATAATATTCCGGGAGTTATTTTTTGACATCATTTTTTCAACAGTTATTTCTTTACAATAATTCACGGTTGTATTACACAACTCATGGCTTCTTTTATTGTACTTTTGGGAAAATATACTTACTCCACCATACGCTATCTCTTTGAGCTGGAGAAAATATAAATATCTTCTTCTATAGTAACTTTGAAAACAAAAATACTTCAGCTGCCTTAGTCCATGATCACCCAGTGATTTTTGTTCATACTACACTCTTTTTGCATCGCCTCATTATCATCTACATGTAGGGGAATAAAGTTCTTTCAAATCATGGCCCTACACTGCCATTTTTACGTTACTTCAACCGTGCCTGATATCAGCACTTCTATAATATTTTTATGGTTTTTAACCAACAATCTAACAGCTAAGGGCGCGGCGTGGCACCGCGCCAAGCTTCTTAGTAGTCAATTGGCTACATAGCTAGTATGTGGCTTCAGGGATGGATCTAGGATTTAAGTACAGAAAAAACAGTTCTTATTATATCAATAATTATATAGCAAATTAGAAACAATTATGTTCTGTAATTGAAAAGCCTCTGTTTCACTAGTATATATTGAGCTATATGCCTACGAGGTCTGTCGAGTTAAGTTCATCATATATGCAATGTTGAACATTGTAATATTTCCTTCCAACTTGATTTACATATTTTGGTGATAGAGTTGAAGGTTCAAATAAATGGCTTGAAAACTTATTCCTAGCGTCTTTCTCTTCATGATTCAGGCAGTTATAGTTAGTAGAAGAAAAATATATATACTAAAGATCTAATAAAAAATTGTAACTAGTAATTTGTGAAGTTTAACCATAAAATTGATATACCGTGTACCTCGGAGCTCAGGCTTAGGCTGATGCGTGAGCCGTGCAATGAAATTGGAGAGGCGGAGAAGTTTGGGAATTTGCAGATCACAACTAGAGGTAAGAGTGATGTTGTCGAACCTCGACGACAGCCGCACCTTCGCTGGCCAGGAAGTCATTGATGCCGATGCGTGGCATGTCAGCCGTACCTTTGCTAGTCAGGTAGCCTCTGATGGTGACGCTTGGTGAATCCCTAGCAAGTCCGAGCAGCCACGCTAAAGATCGAGGATGGAGTCTACTGGCGGATGGGAACTAACCGAAATCGCATGAGTTAGATTGACCTATGGATGGATCGGTCGATTGCGCCAAGCCATGATGGCTTAGCCATCCAATATACTACCTGTAGACCTGTCTAAAGGACTCAATTATGGTCGTTGCATGGTACATTTGGTGGCAACGAAGAGATTCAAATATGGAGCCCATACGTAGCTATTCTTGCAGATTGCTTTCAGTTGGCAGGCAAGATGTCAGTCACTAGTAGAAAAATGGCTTTTAGTCCCGGTTGGTAAAGGCCTTTAGTCCCGGTTGTAGCAACCGGGACTAACCAATCGGGACTAAAAGTCCCCCTCTTTAGTCCCGGTTGTGCCACAACCCGGGACTAAAGACCCTCCACGTGGCCGCCCTGAGTGTTGTGGACTGGAGAACCCTTTAGTCCCGGTTGGTAACACCAACCGGGACTAAAGGTTATTTTGTTATTTTTAAATATTTTCGAAAAAAGTTTCAGATTATTTCAATTTTTTTGAATTTTCCTATTTTTGGATTTTTGATTTGTTTGATAGTTTTCCCTCTAATCTCTAATCACCACCCCTATGTTATGTCAAAGTATATACTCGTGGTCCTACTTCCCGGCCGGTCACCCATCCTTACACTACTCCACCCTTAGCACGCTTAACTTCTACATTCCTTCCCTACTAGCTTCCAAGACTGCGCTCGCGACTTCTTGATAATACTATACTATGAATTGTATTAACCCCTTAGACTTTGATAACATATCATTTTACTTTTTTGAGTTCCAAATAATTTAAAAAATAAGTAATAATGATTAAGTAATAATAAGCATCAATGAATTTCAAATAATCTTTATGCATAATTTAATTATTAATTTTAAAACTCAAAATATTCAAAAAAACAAAAAAATTCAAAAATCTCAAAAAATTCCAAAATAATCTAAAAACTTCAAAATAACTAAAAAGTGGAAGAAACAACTAAAGAAATTAAAAAATCCTTCAAAAAATCATTTTTTTCTCATTTTTCTAACAAAAACTAAAATCTTCCTGCTTTCATATTTCCCATTGAAATTTTGAGAAAGTAGAATTTGTGCAGAAATCGGATGTAAAATTTTGTGTAGATAATTTTTCATATATTATACGTTTTTTTTCGAGTCCGTATGCAAAAGTTAGAGCCGTTATAATTTGGAACAACCTTTTTTTGCAAAAAAATTCAAAATTGAAAATTGAAAATTTTCCATAAAAGTTAGTTGCATGAGGTACATGCATGTCAAAGGATTTTGAAATTTGAAGTTTTTATCATTTTCGTTTATTTTTTTTAGACGTTTTTTCTACGGGGGGGGGGGGGGGGGGGTAGGCATGAGAGGAAAATTGGGGGAGACCCTTTAGTCCGGGTTGGTAACACCAACCGGGACTAAAGGGTGGGGCTTTAGTCCCGGTTGGAGATACCAACCGGGACTAAAGGTCACTAACCCTTTAGTCCCGGTTCGTACCTCCAACCGGGACTAAAGGTCTCATTTAAACCGGGACTAAAGATTTCTGGCCCACATAGCCTTTTGAACCGGGACTAATGTGAGCATTAGTCCCGGAGCAAAACACAACCGGGACTAAAGCTCAAATTCATCCTGGATATTAGGCCTGTTTTCTACTAGTGAGTACTCGGCAATGCCAACTACTACCAAGTCTACAAGGGACGGCCAAGATGAAGCTTGGTGGATCAAACGGTGCACGTTTCCTCCGGATAAGATGTTCTCCTGTCGTGTAACGCTCGCTAGCTATATATGCGCGCAGCTCGCTTAGCTTGTCACTTATGTTAATCCTGATGATTGTATCCCGTGGATTGGTCCAGACAATATATTCGAATATACTAGACTCCAAACCCTACACTTTACTCTGATGTTCGTCTTTATTTCCTCTATTCCCCTGTAATCTGTTGATCCTGTACTCTAGGGCATGACAATTGGTATCAGATTCCAGTAGAGTCCTCGGCGGCGTTGAGCGATGGGATCGTGAATTCTCTTATCCCTTTCCACTCACTCCCATCGGCGGCGGCGGTGTTCTCTGCGGCGGCGGCTTGGTGGCTGTTATAAAAGCGATAGGCAATAACGAAGAACGAAAAAGAAATCACAGCACGGAGGCACAAGATTTTAACGTGGAAAACCCTCTCCAACAAAGAGAGGTAAAAACCACGAGCGCCAGCCAGCAAAACTTCACTATATCGGGTGTATGTTTACAAACGTCGTGGGCTATCTTATGATGCGATGAACCCTAGCCGGCGGCTCCACTCGGCCTAAGCCTCCGGCGACGGGCCTCGCTCCGCTCGTCAGAAGTTGGCCTCTACTTTATAGAATTTGGATCAGAATATAACAAACTCCACCTTGAGACAAATTCCTTGTAGCATGAACTTCAACAATCTCCTGAACAAATAAAGAAAACACTTGCTGGCGCCAAACAGCCACTTGGGCTAAACAGTTATACCAACTAAGCTTGAGCAAAGCTCAAACTTAGCAACAGGAACAGGCTTTGTCATCATATCAGCAGGATTATCATGAGTACTAATCTTGCATACCTGTAGTTTACCTTGTGCAACCACGTGGCGAACATAGTAGTACTTAATATCAATGTGCTTTGTCCTCTCATGGAACATTTGATCTTTAGTAAGATAAATAGCACTTTGACTGTCACAAAATAACTTAATGCAAGAATCATCTCCACAAAGCTCAACAAACAGACCTTTCAGCCAAACAGCCTCTTTACATGCTTCATTGATAGCCATGTACTCAGCCTCAGTTGTAGATTGTGCTGGAACATCCTGCAAGGTAGCCCTCTAGCTAACAGCACATCCACCAACAGTAAATACATAACCTGTGAGGGACCTCCTCTTATCCAAGTCGGCAGCATAATCTGAATCCACATAGCCTACGAGTCTCCCACCAGTCCTGCCAAACTTCAAGCAAGCTTTAGATGTGCCGCGAAGATACCTGAAAATCCACTGAACAACATTCCAATGTTCTTTACCAGGATTAGCCATGTATCGACTGACCAAACTCATAGCATATGACAGATCAGGCCGGGAACAAACCATGGCATACATCAAGGAACCAACAGCACTAGAATAAGGAACTCGAGACATGTACTCAATATCATCTTCAGAAGTAGGACATTGCAAAGCTGACAACTTGAAGTGAGAAGCAATAGGTGTACTAACAAACTTTGCATCATGCATATTAAAACGATGAAGAACTTTCTCAATGTATTTTTCTTGACTAAGAAATAGTAAACTAGACTTTCTGTCCCTCTTAATTTCCATGCCTAGTATTTTCTTAGCAGGACCAAGATCCTTCATCTCAAACTCACTACTTAATTGAGCCTTTAAAGTAGTGATCTCTTTCATGCTCTTGGCAGCAATCAACATATCATCAACATATAGCAGCAAATAAATAGGTGATCCATTAACAAACTTGATGTACACACAGCTATCGTACTGAGATCTCTTAAAACCATGTGCTAGCATAAATGAATCAAACCTTTTATACCATTGTCGTGGCGACTGTTTCAGACCATAAAGGGACCTCTTCAACTTGCAAACAAGATCCTCTGCGGCGGCGGTGTTCTCTGCGGCGGCGGCTTGGTGGCTGTTATAAAAGCGATAGGCAATAACGAAGAACGAAAAAGAAATCGCAGCACGGAGACACAAGATTTTAACGTGGAAAACCCTCTCCAACAAAAAAAGGTAAAAACCACGGGCGCCAGCCAACAAAACTTCACTATATCGGGTGTATGTTTACAAACGCCGTGGGCTATCTTATGATGCGATGAACCCTAGCCGGCGGCTCCACTCGGCCCAAGCCTCCGGCGACGGGCCTCGCTCCGCTCGTCAGAAGTTGGCCTCTACTTTATAGAATTTGGATCAGAATATAACAGTGGCGGCGGTGCAAATTCGGGCACAAATCAGCGGTCCAGATCGGTTGCTGCAGGATCTTCCTGTGGTCGTAAAATCCCGGTGACGGCGCTGGTTCGTGTGCTTCTCGGCGGCGACGTTGGAGCGGCGGCGGCAGGAGCGGAATTTTGGGTCTGGTTTCCGACCTCGTGTTGGTATAAAATTCCTCCCCGATTTACTCTGCCTCAGTGGTGATGCCGAAGAGCAAGGCGAGCATTGATGAAGCAGAGCTTGCTGAAATCCTCTCTCTTAAGGATGAGGTGTTGGCGAATAGCAAGGCTACGAGTGAGATTCAAGGCGAGATTTCCAATCTGCACACCAATCTGTCACAAATCAGTAAACAGCAGGACACTTTTGTTTCTGTTCTGGGCAGTGTGCAGAAATCAGTCACTGAACTAAATTCTCAGATGGCGGCAATGGCCGATTTTATGAAAACATTACGCCCTTCTTCTTCCCATGTGCAATTCGCCTCACAGCACCAGCAGGAGCCCATGAATACACGTTCTCCTACGCTACAACAGCAAGAGCAACATGCTCAACAGAAATTGGTCCTTGCTGCAGAGCTCGAAAAGAGAATGCTTCTGGACAAGGAGCTGGCAGACCGTGCAGCGGAATTACCTGCAATCAACACCCGTACTAGATCAGCTCCTCCTGGATTTGGTCGCCCAACATTGCGTGATGTCCAATCCGGCCAAGTCTCCCCAGTGGTAACTCCTCGCACCGCTCATACCCCTGTATTCCAGCAGTTCCAGCCGCCAGCTATTCGCAGAGGTTGGGAAGGATTTTGCAGGACATACGAACAGGAGATGCGCAACCAGTTTCTGAAATCCATCACAAAAGGACCGCGTATGGATTTTCCGCGATTTGATGGTGACAATCCGGGCGGCTGGATCAGGCAGTGCAATAAGTATTTTCAGATGGCAGGCGTTCCTGAAGACTACAAGACGTCCCTATCCCAGTTATATATCATTGGACGTGCTGATGTGTGGCTTCGTCGATCCAAGCTGCTCAAGAAGCGTCTCGGCTGGCCTGAATTTTGTGAAGAGATCCTGAACAGGTTTTCTCCTTGCGGCTCTTACGATCTGACAGAGCGTTTCAACACATTTAAACAGAATCAATTGACTGTGGCAGCTTACACTGATCAGTTTGAGGATCTCATGGCCGATGTTCAAGATGAAAATGCAACACTTTCTGAGGCGTTGTTTGTTAAATGCTATGTCAATGGGTTACGTTCTCCTATAAAATATCAGCTCAGGCCACTTCGTCCAAGTAATCTGACCGATGCTTATTGGATGGCGGTCGATATTGAGCAGGCAAATCCAACACATAAACAGTTTAGTAAATTCAGTCAAGGGGCATCACACAAATACCAGTCCTTCTCCAAGGGGAGCTCTCCTCCACCCGACAAGCCAGTGGAAACAAAACAAACTGCTCCGTCACAACGAGCGCGAGATCCAGCTAAATGTTGGCGATGTGGTGATCGTTGGTTTCAAGGGCACAAGTGTAAACAAGCACCAGCTATTCACTTATTAGCAGGTGAGGAACCTGAACATATTGATGCAGTACAGGATGATCATGCAGTAGGTTCTGACGGAGACAACACAGAGCAACAGCAACAATGCTTGCAAATTTCGCTCAACGCCCTCACTGAGAACATCCACTCTTTATCTGTATTACTCTCTATTGGTGGAAAACAAGCAAGAGCCCTTGTGGATACAGGCAGTTCTTCAACTTTCATGGATCTCAAATTTGCCTTACAAACCAATTGTGAAATCATACAAGATGTTACACAAGCAGTAAAGGTAGCAGGAGGAGGCACTTTGTGGTCCAGTTCTCATATTCCGGCCACTACTTTCACAATTGATAATGAGAAGTATGAAAATGCTTTCAGAATATTAGAACTCCCTGGCTATGATATAGTACTCGGCTGTGATTGGCAGGTTAAACATAGTCCAGTCAGTTTTGACTACCAGAACAGAAAATTGTTGTTAAAACGGAATGGTATAACACCAATATCCATCCAAGCCTGTGATACCATTACACAGGCCACTGAGATTGATACCTCTGAAGTGGATAGGCTGTTAGCTAAGGGTGCTACTGGATATGTCATCAATCTGGTGCAAGCAGAAAAAGAAATTACTGACAGTGTCCCTCCTGAAATCACAGTCATTATTCAGCAGTTTGCTGATGTGTTTGACACTCCCCAAGGACTGCCTCCTCAACGAGCTTGTGATCATCAGATACCACTACAACCTGATGCCGTCCCACCAAATACAAGGCCTTATCGAGTTCCACACAAACACAAAGAAGAGCTGGAAAAACAAATACAAGAGCTCCTCAAAGCTAAGGTAATTCGACCTAGCACTAGTCCATTTGCTTCACCTATCATTCTAGTGAAGAAAAAGGATCACAGCGGGCGTCTTTGTGTGGATTATCGCAAGCTTAATGCATTAACAGTGAAAAACAAGTTTCCTATACCCATCATTGAAGATTTGTTAGATGAATTGCATGGAGCCAAATTGTTCACTAAGCTGGACCTACGATCTGGGTACCACCAGATCCGAATGCATGTTGATGATATCTCCAAAACAGCTTTTAGAACGTACTCTGGCCATTACGAATACTTGGTAATGCCATTTGGCCTGTCAAATGTTCCTGGCACGTTTCAGTCTCTGATGAATCAAATATTTGCTCCATACTTGCGCAAATTCATCCTAGTGTTCTTCGATGACATTCTCATATACAGCCCCACTCTGTCTGCTCATGCAAGTCATGTGGCTACAGCTCTCAAAGTATTACAGGACAACAAGCTGTCTGTCAAATTGTCCAAATGCAATTTTGCCAGTTCTCAGGTAGAGTATTTGGGACATGTGATATCTGGTGCTGGGGTCTCAACTGAT